>JAJMFR010000011.1:0-389821 GCA_030574835.1 Yamadazyma cerambycidarum
TAACTTCCAGTCCAAGTTGAGGTAGTTGTAATAATGTTATCATCACTTGATGAAGCATATTCAGTTGGAACGATAATGATTTCAGTAGTTGGATCACCTGAAGTAGCTGGTGGTACAAATGTGGTAGTAGTGTAACTTCCAGTCCAAGTTGAGGTAGTAGTTACGATATTTCCATCATCACTGGAAGAAGCATATTCAGTTGGAACGATAATGATTTCGGTAGTTGGATCACCTGAAGTAGCTGGTGGTACAAATGTGGTGGTGGTGTAACTTCCAGTCCAAGTTGAGGTAGTTGTAATAATGTTATCATCACTTGATGAAGCATATTCAGTTGGAACGATAATGATTTCAGTAGTTGGATCACCTGAAGTAGCTGGTGGTACAAATGTGGTAGTAGTGTAACTTCCAGTCCAAGTGGAGGTAGTAGTTACGATATTTCCATCATCACTGGAAGAAGCATATTCAGTTGGAACGATAATGATTTCGGTAGTTGGATCTCCTGAAGTAGCTGGTGGTACAAATGTGGTAGTAGTGTAACTTCCAGTCCAAGTTGAGGTAGTGGTGGTAATTTTATCATCACTTGATGAAGCATATTCAGTTGGAACAATAATGATTTCGGTAGTTGGATCACCTGAAGTAGCTGGTGGTACAAATGTGGTAGTAGTGTAACTTCCAGTCCAAGTTGAGGTAGTGGTGGTAATTTTATCATCACTTGATGAAGCATATTCAGTTGGAACAATAATGATTTCGGTAGTTGGATCACCTGAAGTAGCTGGTGGTACAAATGTGGTAGTAGTGTAACTTCCAGTCCAAGTTGAGGTAGTGGTGGTAATTTTAGGGACGTCGATAATAATCGTAGCAGTACCACCAGGGGTTGCTGTTTCGGTCTCAGTTCTCGTATAATCCTCATCCCAATACTCTGTAGTTGTAACAGTTGGAATGGGTACTTCTATCACTAAGGTTTCTGTCTTGCCTTTTATTGGCAAGGTTGTCATTGTAGAATAACTCCCTGTCCAAGTAGACGTTATGACTTTAAGCGCCTCACCATCACCGCCAGAATCTTCAAGAGATTTGACACTGTCTTTCGTAGTCATGGAACTAGTTATTGCCTTGGTTTGATTTACGCAATGACCCAGGTATTTGATATGATCCTCGATGGTAGCCAAAGAACCCGCATGATAATCAACAAACGGCCTGTACCCAGCTGGAATGTCGGTGAAAGAAATGTTTAAGGATTTGGTCGTACATTTGACCAATCTGGTGAAGGGATCATAAGACTTCACTCTCAGGTACAGCGTTAAGTCATTGCTAAAACCCGCAATAACTTTTGAACAATCAATTGTATTTTGAGTCCTTGATATATAAATCCAACCACTGTCAAAACCTGAAGGACAAATATCCTTAAGCAAATAATAAGCATGATACTCTTTTCCCCTACGCATGGATCTGGAATGATAGTAGGATCCTGAAACTGGCGTTGGCTCTTTGAAATCGTAGGTAAAAGTGTGCTGCAGCTTGGCATCACGAATGGTAAGGGTATGAGAGCCACCTTTATCCCACCTGTTAGCAAAGTCAAGATCAACCTCGTTACCTCCCATACCTAAACCAAATATTACCGGTAACTTTACAGTCCCTTGTACTTTACTAAGTGCACCTAAGTCATTTATAATTTGACATTCTAACTTCGATTGATGATCTGTAGATTCAGCACTCAACATGGAACAAGCACCATAATCAATTCCGCCTACAGACAAAAACACAATAGAATTATAATTAATCTTCATGACATCCAATAACTCAACATAAAAGGTGTCTCCGGGTTTTGCAGTATTATCTAAGGTCCAATGTAAGTTAAGATTCCATGAATAATCATCTGGATCTAAGTCTTTATCAGTAGGTTTTAATGAATCAATACCATCGAATACACCAGAAATCTCTTTAGAAAGCACTAGGGCCCAAAAGTAAAGTAACAGAATGTAAAACTGTTTCATCTTGATTCTTGATGGTGTAAAAACTTGGTGCAAAAACTTAGTGCCCTCACATATATATACTATTTGGGTCCAAGTACCACAGAAGGTCCATAACACCTCATACTGGACAGCGCAACAAGAACTAAAGTTCTCACAACCTTAAAACAAAAATAAAATACTCTTATAATTGCCTGTATATTTTGTAAAGACAAAAAATTTCTTTTTTAGTTTCAAAATCAAGATGAAGGTACTTCTTTGAAAGATATCCATCATATTCAAATAATTTACTTGAAAATGATGCATTGGCCCTTTACCATTGTAGCGTTTGACAGATAGTACCACATGCAACTAAATGTTGCAAAACTGTCCTGAGTATAATTGAAGGATAGATTCTATCAACTTCCCTCTTTCAAAACTATGCAGCTCTTGGAATTCGACTAGGGGACGGTAACTTGAGATAAGTTTTGAATCGAATACTTCAACTATCATTGGATGAAAAGTTCTTGCTGCTGTGCTGTTATTTCAGTTGGAGTCATACAAAATTTCCTCTCTTGGTTACTTTTTGATAAAGCCCATGACTTGGTTTCTCAAATTGCTTTTAAGGCCTAGAGGAATGTCTTACATGTCACAAGATGAATCAAAGAGACAGGACGTGACAGGAGATTTTCATAGAATTCTCGATGAGACGCCGCACGAACCGCGTCTTGAATTTCTTACTAGTTTTAGCATTTATCTCAGATAAAAATCCTGCATGCTCGAGAACTTTGCATTTCCCAGTTCTTTAAAGAACTTACTCTACTATAGTGGTCAATATACTTTGTAAAAGTAAATGAAGATATAAGTAAGCAACTGTACTACCCAGTGTTACAACTTTATTCTATCCCTTCCTTGTTTTTACATTTCCGTCTGGATTAACTTTAGCTTGTGAGCCCTGTGCTAAAATATAGTTTCGAACAGCACACCAATGAAGATTCTCAGATCATAACATGCAGCATGCATGTACAACATGTTCTCGTGCGTTTATGAATATTTGTGAGAGCATTGTGACGTTTCAAGCACTGCTGGCTTCATAGTATGGCCTTAAAAAGTGATAAAAACAGTAATTTACAATTCGTAAATTCCTCCTGAATTTCAGTACCTTCCCGTATGCAAAAAAAAATTACCTAGGATTCAAAGATAGACCATTTGTTGAATCCTATAGTTTAAGTTATAAACCAAATGATTATGTTAGTAAGCATATGGCGGTGTTTGGTCATAGCTTAGTTCAGTAACATGACCGAAAATCTGCCAACCATTAATACTACATTATCAGAGGTAACTCGAGACAAGGTGGGTCTTTTGGCCAAACTAAGCAGGCAACACATGAGTCCCATTAGGAACTACAATGAGTAAGACAGTTCAATTAAAGTCCTGAAAGTTCTGCTATGTGCTGAATTCTTCTCCAGAAACTCATTCTTATATTGCATTTCTAGTTCTACTCCTCAAATAATGATAAGGTTAAAGCTTCTCAAAAAGAACGAACCATGTCTAATCATATATTTGAGACCCTATGGACCAATCTTGGGAAAGAAAAAAAGTTGTTGCTGGTGAGAAGTTCACGAAACTCATTTTTGAAGTATTCTTTTGTTACTCATTGACCATTGGCATCAAATCTTTGATTATCTGCACTTTCTGGTTTAATTATCATTACTAAAAGCCAAGATATTTTCTTCTAGTGCCAGCTCTTTATTACAAGTCCAACTTTTTTTTCCAAAATCTTTTTCTTTTTTTATTTCAAATTATTTTGCGATTATCACAGATGCTTAATAAAAAAGAATAAAATAAAATTAAATCACTAAATATTTTTTTTTCGATCATACTGGACTGGACATGAACCTTTTGAATGGCAGTATGACCATTTGTGACTTTCATTTGAAATAGCTCATAAAATCTGAAAAAAAAAGATTTGCTAAGTATTAAAGGGTATTGAGCTATATAAATTTGTTGCGCATATAAATTCTAAAAGTTAACAAGATACTATGGATGTTTAAATATTGCAATGATGACCAACCAACTTCACTGCATTTCAAAACCCAAAGAATCTATTTCCATACCTTTTAAATTCACTATCTCCACTTATCATTTGACCAGCAAGAAACAAGAAAATTAATTAAGAGGGTCGACTACTTGTGGGGTCGTTACTTTATTATTACCCACCAAAAGTTACATTAAAATATCAATTAAAAAGAAATCAAATTTCCTAAATGTATCCTAAAAATTTTTTTCGATTACGAAGATGATAACCAGGATTTTATGTTTGTCATTAACTTTTCGCTTTCTTTAGAAAACTTGTAGTCATTCATAAAACTCTTATAATTGAAAATATCATGTCTAATTGGACTAAAAGTCTTGATTAAATTCTTACCTTTGAATAACAACAGCTTACTACTTTCTCCCTTATCAAATTTTTCAATTTCAGCTTTGTGGTATTCTGTGATTTCATCAGTGACTAAATATTCAAATAGAAAATCTTTATACTGCATAAAAAACTCTAAGTAATCTTGGTCTGATTTGAATTCTTGTGTAATAAGTTTGTCAGGGTTCTGGGACCCTGACTCAGTATTCCCCTTAAAAACTTCCAATCTCTCTTCAATTTCTGGGTACTTCTTTGTGAGGAAGTCTGTCAAGTACTTAGTAGGGACCCATAGTTTTATTTTGTCAACGTAGGTGAAAGTTAAGTATTTTAGATTCTTAAAGCTTTCATGGTATTCATTAAATAACATGTTTTCATACTTATGGGGAATGTAGGTAGGCTGACCTTCATAAAAACTCAATCTGAGAGGACTGAGCTCTTCTAAAGTTTGAAAATGGTTGTTCTTACAGTTATATGCTTTTAAATAACTATTCTTTATTGAATATCTTGATTCCTTCTTGATATCTTCAGGCAACTGAGGCGAATATCTGGTTGGAGTTTTAGTATCTGTAATAGCCAAACCAGTTATGTCGATATATACTCCACTATTAACATCAATGAACCTAGCATCTATTCTGTTTTTACTGTTTCCCCTCATCCTATGACTGATATAAGTTCCACAATCCAAAAAGTATCTGGAATACCTCATTTCGCTTGTTCCAAACTCATTACCTAGATCCATAATCAAACTCTGATTAAAATTCCTACACATGTAATGTAAATCTTTTATTGGCATTTGAACATCAAAATCTGGATCCCAAGGAAATGACATTCCATTCCAATACCAACCAAACAAAGATCCATGAGCAATCCAAGTATTGATGTTGTAACTGTTAACAAATTGAAACCACGCCTTTATCAAAGCATTAAGAATAGGGGGTTGATCTTTGGTAAAGTTCATTAATCCATTGAAAAATCTCCAATCATAATGCCCACCAAGTGGAGCATACCTGTCTCCTTTGAGTAACTTGGCTTCTTGAAAATATGTGGGTGGAGACTCTGTTTTTAAGGAAACCTCTAAACTTTTCTTATAGTTGATGGTATGCAAGTCGTCAGATTTACCAATCAGTTTCAATATATCTTCGGAATTTTCAATAAATGAACCATGACTGAGTTCCTTTTCATAAACTATTTCCTGTTTCTGTTTTTCCTTTCCTTTGATGTTTGTAAATTCTGACATAAAGGCATCTAAAGATTGTTTGACATTGATGTTCATGTCTTGGTTTGGTTTTAGGTTTAGATTATAATCTTTCAAAAGGTTGGAATGAGCCAATTTTGTTTTATCTTTCTGATTGACTCTAATTTTAATGGCATTATCAAACGAATCCATTCCTCCATATTTATTTAATTCAGGGGGTAACAAAAGAACAACTGATAAAGGTGGAGGCATAAAATCATTCAAATACAGTTTGCCTTGTAAAATTTTATTTTGCTTAGTTGATCTCCCACCATCTTTCCAAACATGAAATCCTGTACTTACTCTATTACTCTTGATTTTCGAAATGCCACTCTTAATTTCTGGAGATATTTCATGATCGTTTAGCATTTTATCAAAGTCTTGGTCATCTAAGCAGAACAGTTCAGGTGAGTAAACGTCAGGAAGTATACTTTCATCACCTTCAACTTTGAATGATGAACATATTCTCTTTTTTGGTTTAAACATATACTCATTAAGAATCAGCAAATCAGCATAATCACTCCAGTGGAAATGAGGAATCTCCATGTATTCTAATAAACCACCTGTTCGTAAATTTTCAGCTAAAAAATTCAAAAGAAGTCCTGTGGTAATAGCAGGATTATAACTTATAACTTCCTTTAGATTTTCTTCGCTAGTGTCACCATCATTCAAGTAAACTTTAGGTACTTTGACTTCTTTAGTTCCATCTTGCAACTCAGTGGACATTAAATACATACGATTGACATCATCCTTCTTTAATTCCTGATTTTTCCAAGGTTGCACAAATTCTTCGTCAAAGACTTTTTTGACTTGAAGTAAAAATGAACTATCACTCAGATGAATGAATAGCATGTAGTGTTTCAATCTATAGACACATAGGAGCAACAGCAAGGTGGCAAGTGTATAACTAAGAATTCGAATAAATTTACTCTTTCTTAATAACATAATATGAAATCAAAATTATGAATTTAAGAAGAATTAAATTCAGTTAGAAATTTTCATGAGTTTATTCAGTATAATATCTGAGTAAGGAGGTAAGAAGATGCCAGCAAAAACAAAAACAAAATGGCTCATATCATTCAGCTGGAATGACAGGACATAATATCGAAACGTAAACCTTATGTGTTAGTGAAGCGGAAACACATTGACGTGGCATAGTGGAGACTTTTTTTTGTAAGATCTCATACTGCTGTGTTCAAGCATTTTTGGGGAAGATTCTCAATTAGGAATGGAAACGCTTTTTGACGCATGAGTGCTTTAAGTTTAACACGCTGCTTGTTTTTTTTTTTTTTTTTTTTTTTTTTTTTTTTTTAATTTTTTTTCCAAAATCCGATTAACGCAGAAAATAAGGTACATGAAATTTATAATATTTACGAAAACCATGCGAGGAAAAATGACATTCCTGAATTTCTTTTGATTAAGACGATAGAAAATGAAAGCAACCACAATAACAATAATGGTGGTGCATTAATATGAATTTAAGATCTAAGGAAAGCAACAGCAATAGCAATGATGGTGGTGCATTTATATAGATTTAAGATCTTACAGTTATCTGTCAAAATATTTTTTCTCAACAAACCCGATGCAAGGTTCAAATCATCAAAGGATTATAACAGTGACATTTTGCACATATTAATCTAGGTGTTTCTGCTTGCCACATATCACTTTATCAACTCATTTTGAATGAAAGATAAATGATATTGTTTAAACTTACTTTAACATATCCTTCAATTTTGAAGGGTATTGGTCTTTATCAACAATAATATGCAGTGAAAACGAAACCCCATGGAACATTGGTTGCCTTGGTGGTAATAAATTCTCTCTAATCATCATCTTAGCAAAGTACGGAGATGGATGGGCCAGCTCTTAAAGAAAAAAAAGTTTAACTTTACATAATGAACTATGCCTGATGATAATAGTACTTATGATAACCACAGAAAATATGAGTTGGTGTAACAAAAGTCACGGTGTTTTTATGAAGAAGTCTAATAGTCAAATTAGTTAATCTTAGTCCTTTTAAGCAAGTAGAGCTGGCATAAGTATATGATACTGGGATCATGAGGAAGAATGCTTAAATTATGCCTTGTCGAATGTATACAAGTTTTCCATTTGGTTCATTATTATCCAACAAACCATCCAATCAACTTCAAGGTTCACAGAAGAAAATTGATTAGTTTTCGTAAGTAATAGGCTTTCTAATTTCAATTCGCTAATATTAGAAGTGTCATTTGCTTTATTCATCGTAATCATATACCTTTTGACAGGTGACCATATTGATTTAATCTGCCCTTAAGAATTGAGGTACCTTCTTTTTAATCATTTCATTAAATGCATTTGTTCATTCCACAAGGTGTCAATTTGGCTTTGGGGTTGTTTAAGACAAAGTAGCAAATGGATCATAGAATCTAAAAGCGCAATATAAATGTCTCACCGACATATTCCCGTTGGTAAAGGTGTAGAGGTTTAGGGTTTAATTGTTTTAAAATTTGTTATCGAATGCAATACAGGAACAATCAGAAAAGAAATCTTAAAATATCTTGTCATTTAATTAGATATGAATTAGTTGTTGCTAGTTGCCTTACTATAAACTTTCTGGAAACTTTCTAATCAGTTATCTTTTTAAGAAATTGATAAGAAAAAATAGATAGGGCAAATCTATACATTCCCCCCTCCCCCTCCCCACCATACTTTTTTTGCAATTGCTTTCAGTATAACTTGATACAAATTAAGAAAATGGGGATAATAGCCGGATCTATGATTAAAACAATAATCAGTAACTCCTCAATTTATGAAAAATTAACCAGTGATACTTGGCCATTCAAATTCCATTCAATTTTTATTACCCCCTTATGTAAAAGGACTTGGTTCTCTATAGGTTCCTTTGTTTTTTTTAAGTTTCTTTTATTTTACAGTAACCAGTGATCTAATTGGTCAATTCCAAGACAATGTCACAACAATGTCGAGCGGCGAAAAATTTTTTTTCTGAAAATTTTTTATTATATATAATAAGAAATATCCCAGATTTTTCCAATTATAAACTTGATCTTTTAATTCTTCAGGTAGGGGATTATTTAGGTGTGATTTTTCAAAGAAAGAAGAAGTCAGTTGGTTATACTATAGTTAGAGGTAAATTTTAGCATTGCATATTTTAATTCAATTCAATAATATTTTTTGGGGCCAGATATATTTAGGTAATAGTAAGGAACAATAAAATTTTTAAAAAAAAACAATTATAAATTAAGAAATAAGGATAGATAATAATGAAGAGAAGTAATAGTCAAGTTAGTAAGGTAAATAAAAGAATCAAATTGGATGATACTTTAGATCCGGTTGAAAAATTATTAAGTTTAAGTACTGATAACAATTATCAAGATTTCTTATTTGATGAACAAGATGATTTTGATTTAAGTGAAATCAATCAAGATTTAAAACAATACAATGAATTGACAATTAATTTCACTAAGATTTTAAATGATAATTTAATCAATTATTATAAACAATCAAATTCATTTATACCAACTGAAAAGTATGATGATAATAAGGTTGAAGAGAATGTTGTAAAGTGTAAGACTGAAGTACCGTTTTTCAGATCTGTAAATTTCAATCCTAAACCAAAAGTACACATTTTTGACGAATTAATTTCATTGGATCCAAAAGATACTTCAACAACTACGACTTCAAGTGAAGGCAATTCACCAGGATTGACTGATGATTCAATTTCAGAATCCGAATCAGAATTAGATTCTAGAAAAAATAGTGATGACGGTTTAAATTATGGTTTGATTTCAAAAAATTGGATCTATAGACAATCAAATTGTTTGAACTTATCAAATTTCAAACCTAATAATGAATGTAAGATTTTAAATGATTGTGGTAATGCAAGCCAAATGATTGGATCAAGTAAATTTTTAATTAATGATTTCTTTTTATAAGGTACTAGGGATGTATTCTAGGTTATGATGAAACTGGTCGGCAATTATGGTTGTTGCCATCAACAAGGAAATAGTTCACGGAAAAATGTGGTCAAAATTTCTTTTTTTGCAACTTTTCCAGTTCGGGTATGATAGAGCTGATTTAATGATTTAAATATCGATATTTATTATCGATATATCTGAGTATAGACGATTATGTAGTTTTTATGTGTTATGAAAATAAATGTTTAATAATAAGAATTTCATATCTCCAACTTACCTTTGGTTTGTGTAGCCAATGTTCGTCACTCCATTTTGTAATTGGTTACGAGACTTGAGATACTCATACAGGACTTTTGGTCCAGCATCATTGCCGAGGCTCATAATCCGTATATTATTAGCCGAGAGATATTTTGTTAGTCTTTGGTAGTAAAGTGAAATAATAAAATTTAAGGTTGACGAAAATCATTATTGAAGTTTGTAGTAACATGATTTTAGCCGTCAGTGATTATTTCATGTAGCTTTTACTTAGGGATTGGTGATCTATCCTGGTCCAATTTTTGCCTTTATTTTTTGCGAATCAATCTATTTCCTATTTTGCCACTTACTTTCCGGATGAAAAAATTTGTTGCAAAAAGTGCCTTACTGCGAACTGGGTTTTTAGCATTTACGTTACATCTTCGGGGTCAACAGGGTAACATCCGTAATTGATGTCCGCTTGTTTTTTTATTTCCTTGGATATTAAGAGAATAATCTTTTAAGAGCTATCAGTTTGTAGGCACATATTACAAACTAGTAAGTCATAGGTAAGTTTACAATTGTGTCTTCATGTATTTGTTTCTAAAAACTCGTTGTTAATAACTTCATTGGCAAAAACTTTATTTGTTACTCCTTCGTAATACGGAAAAATAATTGCTTACGTAATTTTTCCAAAAAATGTTAAGTTCATAAATTACATTAACCTTAAAAGTTTCATAATCGGTTCCGTGGTTTAGTTGGTCATAACGCATGCCTAACACGCATGAGGTCCCCAGTTCGATCCTGGGCGGAATCATTTTTTTCTCATCTCCTATTTCTAATATTTTTTTTACTGGTTTAGATCATAGAAATGTTAGAATTTGCCGAATTCCCATCCATTGGAAAGTTCTACTTATGTTAAACTCTAACCCCACTACATTCCATCAGATCCGTAAAGTTCCATATTCCGTTAAAAAATAAAATGTTTAAGTCATACCGAAGATCTCGAGTATCTCGCACTTAAGTTACACATAATACATTGCCAATAAATAAATCTATAAAGTTCATTTCTTCCTCCTTTTACTTAAAAACATTAATTCGTTATTTATAGGACTGTTGACATCATTAAAATACAAATTTTCTTCAAATAATTTATCATTACCGAGGTATAGAATTTTTATAATGTTACCAAAACTTATAGCTATTGACTTATAACCGAACTTCTCAATACAATTATAATTGGTTATTAATTTGACTTTATTTATACCGGGAATCTCATAAGGCTTTAATTCGCCATCATTTAAGGTTATTATAAAACCTTCCCAACCTGATTTTTTTGCCGATGTTGCTAATTTTTTCTTTTGTTTTAATGATACCAATTTTGAAGTGTTGTATTCTGGTGAATCTGATGATGATGATACTACTTCAGGTTCATATTCTTTTCTGACTCCAATTATCATGTTTATATCGGTTACCTCCCAACTATTGATATTATCAAACCAGTATTGTTCTTCTATGATATTATTAAACCCTGCACATCTGATTTCTCTTGGATCTCTTTCCACTCTTAGACATATATTGGTTTTAGATCTATTGTTTTGAATCTTTAAAGTGTGAATGATTAAGGTTTTAGAATCAAAATCTTCATAAATGATTGATAAATTTGAAATGGAAGCACACCCACAAAACCTACAATGAGTTGGTTCAGAATGGGCTACTTTAAAAGATGATGGTTTGAAGTGCCCTATGGTAGTTTTATTCATTATTATTCCAGTTTGAGTATCAATGAGTTCAGCTGTCATATTATTAACTCTGATAATCATCCCAATAAAATCTAATGTCACGATTAACGGTTGATTAATCAAATAATTACTAGTTAAATTATATGATGGTGTGGGTTTGAAACTGGTATTAGTTTCAAAATTATAACTGATGGAATTGCTTCTTGATAATGACATAGGAATTGACATAACTGTAGAAACTGGAGTTTCTTGGTTATATAATTCGGAAGTTTCAATTGGTAAAACGTTCCATTTATTATTAACCACAACTGCTACTAACAAATCGAAATTATTAACCTGACAAACAATACGATCATTAACTCTTGGGGTTATCAACTTTTTAGCAGAAATCAACTGAGGGTTTTCATCTTCTTCATCATCATAAAGTTTGCTAAGAATGTTAGTGGTTTTCAAAATCCCATCATTACATGATACTGTTAAAATATCACCTGATTGTAATATCATGATAAATTCTAATTTCTTCAAATTTGAATCTTCATTTATTGAATTCAAAGGTCTTGGATAATTCCCATTAATTGATACATCACTATTTCTACGATTATTCTTTAACATCTTCATTTTAAGAAAACCAGGAACTGTTTTGTCTCTAAAGAAAGAATCAAGGATTTTGTTATGATTAAGGTCATGATTGATTGAAAATGACCATTTAAATTGCTGGGTAATCCTTTCGAAACATTTGATGATTTTGTGTTTGTAATTTATAAGAATGATATAATCACCATTTTGACTTACATTGATATGATTTATAGGCCAAAATTCTGAAGGTTTGGATTGTGATGCAAATTGAGGTGTTATGGTTGATGACAAATTAGGAGGTATGGATAAATCTAAAGGAGACCAAACTAATATCTTATGGTCTAATCCAATTGATATTAAAAATGATGAATTATTCGATTTCAATTTGATTATATCAGAATTGTGACTAACCAAGTCAATTGACTTAAACAGTTTATTATCAAAAATTTCGATTTCTTTGTTATAATTATTGACCTTAAAGTTCGACAATCTGAATGTGATGAACGATATTGATAGAATAAACACCAACACCAAAATGAACTCTAAATAGTAGAATATATCAAAATTTGATTTATCCACAATCACGGGATTAAACAAATTGGAGTTGTTTACTAAATTATAAGGAGTATAAACTGACCAATTCATGAATACTGTCAAAATGTTGACAGATTGTAAAATTGGTAATATTATAACCCATGAGATTAATGATGTTGGATGAACCATAAATGTCAAATTTGTTCCTAATTTGTAACGTATGGAGTTTCTTGGAGGCTTGGACTTTAATAACCAATAACTTAACAAGTTTATATCGTCCAAATTCAATTTATCAGAATCTTGATTATGGTTTAAGAATTTAGTTAGATCAATTCGATAATTATCAATTAGAATGATACCAATCAAAAATGTCAATTGTAAAAAATGATCGATTATCAAACTTAAAAAAATGCCCCTAAAAAAATTGATGATTTTCAACTCGAAATAATTTTCAAACTTACCATAGAAGTAAAAATTGATAATGAACCGACCGAACTTTTCAATTATGAACATACTTAGAATATCAATACCTAAGATTTTGGTAGTGTTTGGTAATGTTAATGAATAGTTAATACCTATCGATTTCAATAATGATGTTATGATTTCTAATTTTTCAAATCTATTATCAGGATTATTATTGGCTCCTATATAATAACGATAAACTCGTTTTAAGCTATCATCTTTTTCTTTGACATCATAAATGTCGTTTCTATAAGCTAAGTCATTTATGGTTCTAACCATATTTCTGGAACTGATGATTCCAATAGTAATCAAGAAAATTGATGCTGTGAACAATGTAATTGGTTCAAAACTTTGACTCCAAATTTTGATATCACTAACACTCTGAATGAGTTTAATCGATGCAGCTGAACTAAGGAGAATTTCGATTATCCATCCAATCAAAATCCCAAAATTTGATCTAAGTTGGTGGAGATTACTTATGGAAAGGTAAAGATGAATCAAAAAGTAAATTAACCCTATTATGGTAATCCCCGTTAAGAACTTATTCAAAATTGTGGTCTTGAAATCATTTATAAGTAGGTAGTAATTGACAAAATCTCTTATAAGCTTTGAATTATTAGTAGTGCTACTTTCTTTATGGTTTAAGCTTTGTAACACATCATCAATTGGAGTCTTGTGTAAAATATAAATTTTCAAGATTTTAGCATTGACAATTAAAAAGTCTAAATATTCGATATGATCGAAATAAATCGAATTCAATAAGAAATTTGAATTATAGTTAATCGTTGAAATCATATCGTTAGGTTTAGAATCATTCAAATCAAATTTCCAATCATTTAAAGGTGATAACACAATATGATCATCATGAAATTTTTCAATTACACCAGTTAAAAACTTCAAATTTAAAACACTATCATTCTCTATTATGATTTCTGTCCCATTATACAACCCAATGTCCTCAATTGATGAAATCTGTTGGAATAATTCAATATTCTTGGGTATTGGAGATCCGAAATATTTGTTATTCAATATGGAATTTAATGGATAAATGGTAAATTGATAAATTATATCATACCCTATAATAAATACCAAGGTTATAGGTATTAATATTGTGAGTATTGGATGATTTAACATATGTTTAATAACCAGTATTAAACGTTTACTATGTCTCATTCTTCAACTATAATTTCCAATTATTCAATAAATCGAAGTTTTTATTCCATAAACCGTTAACTATAAATATTAATGATATATAACACAACGTGACTACTATAGATGACCAGTAAATACTAGAATGTTCTAGTAGTAAAATATAAATGCAAGATGTCAGTCAAATGAGAAATCTCTCGTGATGGGTTAAAAACACTGCGAATAAGTAACGTTATATTTATGTATGATTACTTAAGTGGCATCCAAACCTAGAAATTAGTATTAAGGTAATTAGGAGGTTATGAATAATGAGATGATGTTTAGAATTTATCAAGAGGTTTTAAACTTAAACTTTTCATTCACAAATTTAAAATTGTCATATTACCGGTCATGGCTAACCTAAACTACTTACTCCCTAAAGCAGTAATATTCAAACTATTCATTTGATTTAATAAATCATCAATTTTCCCATCCAATAATCCATTAGAATAATCATCTCTGGCACTTTGGTCTAAGTATTGTTGTATTTGTGCTATTCTTGAATATCCCTCAGTACAGAACTTTAACTGGATTTTAACTAAACTTTCAAATGATGGATCATAGTATGGAACTCTTAAACTAATTAATTGAGGTAATTCTTGTTTTAATTGTTCATTTAAATCATCAAAAATTTCTTTAGCCAATTGTAATTCCTTTTCGGCTCTTGGCAATTTGGCAGCATCTTTGGCAGGTTTATCAATTAATCTTCTGACCTTAGCTTTACATTGATCATAATCAGTCTTTTTGTGAGTTCTCTTCTTAATAGCTTCATCAATTTCATTAAAATACCCAGCAAATTTTGTGATTGGATCTAAGATAGTTTCTCTGAATGGTCCATCAATTTGTTTAACTGTTTCTTCATCAAATTCTCTAACACATTGTAAATAATATGTTCCAACATTACCATATTGTGATGCACCTTGTTTACTTTCCTCATACAAGTTATTGACAATTTCAGCAATAGTAACTTGTGATGCCGTTACTGCTCTTAATGAATCTAAGTATCCTTTACTAGCTTTTTGTAAATTAGTACCTGCTGTCTTTAATGTATTATAACGTCTTTCTTCGACATCAAAATCCTTGTCTATAGTTTTGTCGACATTTTTGACTAACACAGAACCACCGGCTCTATTTATAGCCTTTTTGAAACCATCCCATGACATATTGAATGTATTGTTTGTTTACAATTGATATCTATGATTAGTGAGTAACTTGTTACAAGTAAAATTCCTTAACTTCCTTAGCCAAAAAATGCGACTGTCGTGACTAGAATTTTTCTATGAGCTAAGAATGTCAGACAGTATAGAGAAATCACAGTTGGACCCAAAACTTCAAACCACGGCTACTGAAACTGATGTGGATCAAAGTGCTTCCACTGAGGAATCAATTGATACTAAAATAGACGAAAAACCTCATGATAATCTCCAAAATGACACGTCCAATGATGTCAATCACAAGGTTGAAAAGGTTGCTAAAGATATGGACATGTCCAAGGATCAGATGATTAAAGAAATCAATAGATTGAAACTGTCTATATCTTCCTTATCGTCAAATATCAGAGATACCAGGACTATTGTTGATAAATATGATAATGATAATCAATATTTACAAGATTATGTTGGTACCTTAATGAAGAATAATGATAAGTGATAAATATGATTTGGAATATGGTTTATATGGATTGAATTTGTGTATAGTTGATATATTATCCTGACTTTAAATCGTGTTTGTGTAATGTTATATGTTGTAGTTTCATGAAAATCAATTTCGCAGCTGCTGCAAAAACCACAAAGCTGCAAAATCACAAACTGAAAATCACAAAGATGACCGATGAAAATTATGAATTGAAATCTTTAAATTTTTCTAGAACAAGACCAGGATCATTAAGATTCAATGTCAACCACCACAAGATTTTAGAACTTAAAAATATCGATGATAGTGTTACTACCACAAATACTACTACTGTTCCTACTGGATTTATGCCAATTGATAATGACAATTCAATTACAAATAACAATGCTACAATTGAATCAGGATTCACACCAATAACTCACAATTCAGTCAAAAATGAAACCATTTTATCCCAGATTCAAAAAGATTCTTCTGACGAATTTTATGAAGCTTCTCCATTACCAGTTCAATATGGCTATGAAGATATTCAATCTCTCCAAGGATCAAAATACTTACCAGCCTTGTTAGAACCTATTAGTAGTACTGTTAAAGTATATAAAGAACCAATGATGACATCTCCATTGCCACCTATTGATACATTATTAGATTTGACAGGTTTAAGTAATGATCCAAGCTATATGGTTAAACATTGTGCACCAATTTGCTATGTACCAGAGATAAAGATAAATGGGTATGATAATGATGACGAGGAAGATGACACTAATATCGAAGAAGCTTATGAAGTTAGATTATTGAATATTCTCGATTATGAATTACAAGATAATGATACAACTATGAACATATTTAAATCATTTGTTAATTGGCTAAGAAGAAAACCAGATTACTATGAAAAGTACCCTTGGAGTAGATTCATTCAAACCAACAAATCCGATGGATTTGAACTCGAAGATTTCGATAAAATCTTTCCAAACATTGACTTAGAAAACCTTTAACATAAATTCTGTAGTTTAGTCAACTGTATATTATCACCATCTGTGATTTCTTGGATGATTTCTATTGTGATTTCTTGAGTTTTCCTTACATTTCTACTCCTTCTAAGAATCGATGTGGAGAAATAAATTGATCCGCCTTGCCATGATCCTAGTGTTTGTATGGAATTGTGTTTAAAATCTAAGCAATTAATGATTTTGTGTCGTATGTCTGGTATTTTACCCAATCCTCCATCCAATAGGATACTATTGGCTAGCAAAGGTTTCAAATCAGTGGTGGAGTTATTGTAAATCGTCATTATACTCTGAAGAGTTGGTGATATAAGATTATCAATTACTTCATCTAAGTCGATAATACCTTTGATTCCATTGTCTTTACCAATAATAAACTCTTCAACTAATTTGAATAAATCCTTAGAACTTGAAAGTTCCGATTTCTTCTCTATTAATTTCTCTACTACCTTGTAGTGTAAATTTTGGCCTGTTAATCCATTCTCATTCTCAATAGTATCAATTACTCTATAATCAAAAATGGAACTCACTTTAAACCGACTCCAACCCAACTCAATCACTAGTCCAATACTCAGATTGGATCCTATGACTGACAAAATCGATGTGTTAAAGAATTGAATTGATTTCACTCCGATATTCACTAGAAATATCTTGGCTATAATGTACTTAATATCAACTGAAAAATTATCCAATATTATGATTTTACATTGACTATAATCGAGAGGCAAATAACTCATCACCTCAAGTATTTTGCTATGTAACATCATTTGATCTTCATGGTTCATCCATTGATTACTTTCTTGCTGGTAAATCTCTATAAGGGTTTTGTATGTAGATACCAATTGGGATCGTATTGTATGGCTCAGGTGTTCATCTAAGGAATGATCCTCTAATTCCAAATACTTTGGAGCAGTGGAGGTTGATGTACATCCAATGTTGGATATTGTCACCTGGGGTAATTCATCACCGGCGAGGCCTGCTCGTATATATCTTGATCCTATATCTATTATTATATATGTGAACTCCATCGCGTATGATAGCGAGACACAATAGCGAGAGATAGGGAACGAGACAATACCAGAAGTGAGACCAAAGAGTTAATGACACAGGTAACACCACCACAGATAAACCACAAATAGAAGAACAACCACAAACACACAACACTAGAAAAATCGAAACATGCAATATAAATAATCCTATAATAAATCCAAATCACCATCGTCAATATCCATGAAATCATCCCTCTTATCTTCAAGCTCTAACCTCAGTTTCTGCTCTTGTTGGTGCTTCTCCAACTGCGGTAAATCCCACACTGAAACTCCCTCTTGATCTTTAGGATTGGTTGGCTGAGCCAATGATCTTAAAAATTTCTTAGCATTTGCTAATGCCATGTCTGTGGATAGATTTGTATCAGAATCATATAAAGCTTGTGCTATCCATTTTGGTAATTGACTACGTTTACGGGAAAACCTACGATCTGCTAAAACCATAATACCGTAATCATCTTTACCTCTTAAAACCCTTCCTAAACATTGAGCTGCATGTCTCATGGCGTCGAAAGAAAGGAAATCATTCTCTTTGATTTGGAAATTGTCTCTCATGAACTCTAGTCTTGCCTTCAAAATACGTGATTCAGTATATTGGAAAGGAATACCAATCATAAGTACAGTACGTCCATAATGATGATCAAAATCAATACCTTCACTGACTTTCCCACGAGCAACTGATAATAAGACTGCTCCTCTTCCATTCGAACAAGCTTTCCTATAAGTTTCTAAAGCTAATGATGTTTCTTGAGCATCAGGAGTTTCCACAAGAATTAACTTATACTTCCAAACTTCATCTAAAACTCCCATATTTTGCCACATTGAAATAATAGATTCCATATAAAGGTAGGATGGAAAGAACACAACCATTCCATCAGGAGTAATTTTGGAGAATTCGATTAACAATGAACCATAATTTCTAACAACTGAAGGATCATTACGAATTTCAAATCTTGATGATATTGTCACTTGATCTGAACCTTTGGTGACGATCATTGGTAAGAAAGATCTTCTGGCTAATGTCATAGTATAAGATCTTTGAATGACAGTTTCAAAATTAAGCATACGAGGGTACATATCTAAAGGAGAAATAGTACCGGAAGTTATAATGATGGAAGAAAACCTATCAAACACTGGCTTAATAGCAATTGATGCATCAAGACATGTAAATCTTAAGATGGGGTTTGGAACTGTTGAACCTTCAGTTTCAAAAGGTTCTAAAATCAATTGAAATCCTTTATCATAAGTTGATACTAAAGTTGCAAAAGTTGCAATATCTTTTAAAGCATTAAAATCTTCAATTTCATTCAATTCTAATGTCCTTACTAATAATGATAATCGTTCACTACAAAACCTTAATGGTTTCTTATCAATAAATGTCAACTCCTTTAAATGAGCTAAGAAACTGTTGGGAGTTTCACTGATAACATGAAGCACTTTCATTCTTGTTTTCAAATACTCTATAAACCTTTTCAAGAATGATACAAAATGCTCACCTTTACGAATATTACCAGGGATAGCTTCATCTAATAAATCTTGAGGTAGAATTGGATTAGCCATAAACAATTCTTCATTACGAGCAATTTCAGCCTCTCGTAACCCTTCAACCAATTTTTCATATTCATTCTGTAACTTTTCATTATCTTGTAATTTCATCTCGTCTATGGCAGTACTTAATTTATTTGCACCTCTTGTAGCTTTCTTTAAAGTATCATCTGTCAAGTCTAATGACAAAGATTCAATACAAACATTATCAATGTTATGTGCTTCATCAAATATAACAATGCTCTCTTTGGATAATTCTTTGGAAACTCTTTCGGCAATTTTTGGGTCCAATAAATAATGATACGAATAAATAATTATATTACAGAATGGTATCATTCTTCTTACAGTGAAATATGGACAAGTTTGCTTTTCCTTACAGTATTGTAGTAATCCTTCGAATGAATAGACTCCTGAAGGTATTAAGTTATGTTGTTCATAATCATACAAATTTTCATGGAATTTACAAAGGGAATTAATTTCGAAATTATCTTGTTGTTGTTCTTCATTTACCACACCATTCTCTATTTTCTGTTTTAACTGACCGTTAGTTATTCTTCTACATTTTTCATCAACAACAGTTCCTTTACGTTCTTTACTAATGGTTGGATGTAGACACAAGTTTTTTCTACTTGATAATCCAAGACCTCTGAATTCTTCCACATATCCCAATTCGTTACTTCTATATTCCATCAACTTATACAATTCTATCAACGCCTTTTCGATTTCTGACATGGTACGTGAACAATAAACGATCTTACGATGTTCTGGATAATGCATTTGATAAGCAACTGTTAATGATAATAATGAGATGGTCTTACCAGTACCTGACGGCATTTCTAGTATACAATTACCACCCACGTCTAACGTCTTCTTTATATCACACATATAAGCATATTGTTCTGGGTAGATTTTAGGGTATGGGAATAGAACTGGTAGATCGTCTATGAAGAACTTCATGATGAGTTGATTGATCGCACTATCTATTACTAAGAGTTTTCTCACAGTTCTCATAATGGCTAGCGGAGTTCCAACACCAAAACGTGTATTCTATGTATATCTACAATAAGATCTATGAATGGGGGTTTATAGCGAGTATAGCCTTAAGGGCTGTATATGCATTAGGCTCATCCATAGTCTTGGATCTAATTTGCTGGATCTAATTTGCTCCAAATTTATCAATTAATAATTTCTCCAACTGTGGATAAATAATATCAGATGTATCACCACTGACTTTATACAACACACCCAACTTGTCATAAACCTCTTTTAATGGCACAAGTTTTTCATTATAGTCATCTAATCTCTTTTTGAATACTTCAGGTTTATCATCGTCTCTTTTACTTAAAGGTTCTCCAGTGATATCATCTTTATATGGAACTTTTGGTGGATTATAGTCTAAACTATATATTCTACCACTTGGTAAATGAACCCATCTGGCCTCAATTCTTGATAAGATCACATCTTGGTTAACATCTAGTTCAGCAACCATATTTATAGCTGCATCATTTTCTCTTAACTCGCTATTAAAATCAGATGCTTGTTTAGCAGTTCTAGGAAACCCATCTAAAAGCCAAGACGATTGATCATTCAAGAACTTACGTGATGTCAATTCATTTTTTATCAAATCTATCATAGTGAAATCTGGTACTAACTCACCTTTACGAATATAGTCTTGGGCTTGTTTTCCCACGGCTGTCCCATTTGCAATTTGTAATCTTAAAACATCTCCAGATGATATTGTGACTAAGCTGGGGAACTTCTTTATTAATCTTGATGTTTGAGTACCTTTCCCACTTCCTGGGGCACCAAGCAATAGTAATCTTAAAGGATTCAATTGCATTTGTGGTAGTGATCAATGTTGACTGAGATTTTTCAATCCCCACAACTTTCGGGTCGGTGTTACGCAATACATGCTATACTGTTAATAGCAAAGGTTGTAACCAAGGAATCCCGAAATTTGAGTTCAAGATCTGCTTAGAGAGTTAAGAAAGTGCTAACTTAATAACATACTGTCTATTATACACTAATCTATTCTTCATCATCAGAATCAATGATTCTTCTTCTTTTTCTGCTTGACTCTTCTTGTTCTTCTTTTGAGTCTTCAACTTCATTCTTGGACTCTTTTGCATCATCTTCTTGTTCTTCTTCACCTTCCTCTTCCTCTTCTTCCTCTTCTTCTTCATCATCTTCGTATTTAGATGCACCTTGTCTCTTAACATTTCTCAACCTTTCAGCCCCTTCATCATTATCATCTTCTTCCTCATCATCATCAATGAAATCGTCTTCTTCATCATATTCATCATCATACCTTTCATATCTCTTTGGTTCTTCATCTTCTTCTATATCATGGCCAGTTCCACTACCCATTCTCTCTTCTTGTAATCTCTTCTTTAACTCTAATTGTCTCTTCATCTTCATTAATTTCCTATCATTTTCATCAGCTAATCTTTGTTGTTCTAAAGGATCTGATTCAGTTATAGTATTCAAAATCTTACTCTTCTTTTGACTATTCTTAATAGCATTAGTTAATTGTTGATGAGTTGATGTTTTAGTAGATGTTGGCAATAAATTCACTTGATTACTTATGACATGACTAGCTTGTAAGACCTCTAATTCATCATGACTTTTAACCAATATTTGATCCAAAACTTTCGAAGATTTGAAATCAAACATCTCATCACCTAGCTTAAGAGAAATGGATCCATCATCCCATTCAACAAAATGACAATTTGATTGTTTGATAATTTCATCATTTTCATTAACATATTTCCATCTGATTGTGTTTTCATTAACCAATTTTTCTCTTATCAAATCGTTTTTAATGGACTTGGAATCTGTCATATCTTTACTACGTTGTTTAGCATTATATTCGATATTTTCTTTGAAATCGACTGGGTCAAATGGATGTGCATCAACATTCAAAAATACTGGTAGCCTAAGTGTATAAGTGTCAGGGTCAGGGATTTCTGAAACTGTGTGACGAGGTATAGATATATTCAATACTTTTTGTTCAACCTCTTCTTCTTCTTCCTCCTCCTCTTCCTCATCATCATTGCCATCGTTTCCATCTCCTCCAACATTGATACCTGTATCGCTATCAGACTTTAATTCATCCAATGGGTCATTTTCTTGTTCTTCATCACTTCCTACTCCTAATCCTAAATCATCTTCCAAGTCTGACATTATGTTGAAGTTTTTTCGCGGACGCTGGCTTACTCTTAGTGGGAACTGAGAACTGAGCACCGAGTGCCTCAACAGAACCTCTACGCATAGTACATAGACCTCTACTCAGTGTCAGACTTCTACACAGTACCCCTACATAGCGCCTCTAGACCATAACTCGACACAGAACCCCTAGGCCGTACTCCAATACACTAAAGAGGTTATAGCCCCGCCTCATTTACAATCCATTACAAGGAATTCTCTTCACGTATATTACAAATATTAAACACTAAATATACAATCCATTATACATTAAACTTTAGGTACTGAATTTGATGAAGCATTTGATATAACAATATCAGGTCTAACCTTATGATCTCCATTCATATTCAAGTCTTTCACTTCATCAACTAAATCTTTTACCTTTAATTCATCACTTTCACTTGGTGTTTCTAACGGCTTAACAACAGTTTTTTTATCATCATCTTCTTCCAGGTCTGTCATAAAGTAGTGATCAACGAATGGTAATCTTTTAGAATTTTTATTGTTCTCATACCCAACTAGATCTTCATGATTACCTGATGATGATAAAGATTTGGAATGCTGACGTTTGAATTCAATTCTTGGTGGATTTAATTCATTCTTAACATTCGATGAACTGTCATCACTAGAACTACCAGGTTTAATTGATGAATTCTCAGTACTTTGTGGTAATAATTTATAAGCATATTGAATTAAAAATTCAACTACAAATTGACTTAATGCATATTCAGTTGGATCTAAATCATGATTTGGATGACTTAATATTGATGGTTGGAATATAGCTGCTAAATTTCTTGAACTCATTAAATTCTCTTGACTATGATTTTGAACCATTGCAAGTAGATCCAATATATAAAAAAGTAATTGTTTGGATAAAATTGGTAATTTTTCAACCATCAATTTATATTCATCAATTGCATCATGGACATCTTTAGTTAATTTTTTATAATTTTTAGTTCTTTTGTCAGGTTTTGAAGCCTTGTTAAGATCTTCTTCTTCATCAGCTTCAGCTTCAATTATATCATTAGGTGTTAATGAAGGCGAAGGAAGTTCATTTGGCATTTTAGGAGTGGTTGGTACTGGATCTTTAGATTCTTCAGGTGCTTCTTTGACTGTTTCAACAGGTATTTCACCATTTGTTACTTCATTGCCTGTATTTATATTGTTTGAGTTAGTACCACCACTTGAACCTCCAGAATTTTTTGGATGATTTGCCTTATATTTCATATAACTGATTATTCTTGATCTATTTCTTAAAGGGGTTCTGAACTCTTCATATAAATCTAAGGGTATTAATGGTTCAGGTAAACTATTCAAGTATCTTCTTAAGATTGATGCTGCATCATGAACTGTGTAACCATCCCAATTTAATTTTTTACCAAAATCAGGTGGGGTATTAAATATAACTTGTAAATCTTTTAATCTTTTAGAGGATCCTCCAACTCTAAAAATCCCTTCAATATTTAATCCATTGGTCTTTAAATATATACCACACTTAGCAACCACAATTGGAATTCTACCATATTTCAAAACTTCATTTGAATCTTCATGTGTAAAAATTGATATTTTAGCTGATGCTTGATTAACGGCTTCCAGTAATGGAACACCAAAATACTTTGAATTTTTTTCAATCAATGGATTATTTAAAAGAAATGAATCACGATTTTGACGTATAATATCATTATCACTTTGACTATTGGATCTGACTCTATTAACATTATTAGTTGACCTTGATTTATGATTAAGAATTGGTCTTAGAAGTTGATTCTCCGGTTCATTTCCAGGATTAGGTTCTTTTAAATCTTTCTGTGGAGTACTTAATCTTCTTTCGGGACTTCTATCTTGACTTCCTACATCTTCAGAAGAAAAATCAGATATTTCATTTATACTATCATTTGATAATAAGTTCGATTTTTTCAAGTTTTTAACCCACCCAAATATTGAATTTCGATTATTTGGTGAACTCATTATTTGTTGTGTGGATAATCTTGAAGTTTTTGCGTATTTAGTATTTGTGTACTGAAATTTGTTTACTTCGGATTTCTCAATGACTATTGAGCAATATTAACTAAAGCTGGTTTATTCTCTATGGTGAATACCAATAATGTTAGGTGTAATTGCTTATAACCGACTTTTAAAAATTAATTGAAATTGAAGTATTTGTTACGTATCACAAACACAAAACTACCAAACTTTAATTCTTTCAATTTGCTTGTAACTTACACGACAATAATAACGAGAATTTACTCCTGCTATACAATAGGCTATCGAATTCGTTTAGTTACCAAAATAAGGTCTGACCAATATAACAGTCTTTATATCAATTGTTTCACAAATTCGGTTTGCGTTCTGACTTCAATAACTCGTGACTATAAATGTGTGGTTGTATTGACAATTATAAAACAATAACAATAACAATAAAACTCAATTGGTTTCTAATATTGAAGATCTTCTCCAATATTTATGTATTACTAGATTAATTATTAAGTAAGGTATATCCAAACTTACTGTATGCTATCTATAAAAAATGATAAGTAATGAAATTGTTTGAATTTTATATGAACCGCCCTTTTATAAAACTTTTTTATGAGATTCACAAAAATGATGATAGGCGCGCCCCTAATACTTTTGTCATTTTCGGTTATCAATTCTAGAGTTTCCCACAATATCTTTTGGTTGAAGATTTTATCAAGATCTATTAGATTTTCAAACACAATTTTTAGAGATTTGAATTTTAGAAATTTGAAGGTTTTAAATTTGTCAAAATAGCTTAATCTTGACTTTCTTACATGGGCTCAACCTTGTTGGGGTCAGGTCTAATAGCCTACCACTGGTGGTAAAAGCCTTTTTTTAATTCTCATAACACGTCTAGGGTTTCTATTTTTATCAATTCTCAAGTCCTATGAAATCCTTCTATTTTTTGCACTCACAATAAAACTGAGTGGTTCTGGAATCACAAGAGACATGAAACGCGACTTGCTCTATAGTTAATACGACGTTAATTATTCTATATATAGGTTATAAAACATATTATTGAACACTAATAATTTAAATTTTAATAATACTTTTCTCACGTGATGTATGAAATGAAGCCCTTGAGGTTTGAAACTAGGGACTTTAAAAACGATGCTTATTGTGCACTTTTGTTCAAAGCCTAGTAGAAATTTACCTGACGCCTCACTAAGACTCACATCAGCCTCCTCACACTTGTTCCTTTACACCCCTAATTCATTTGAACATAATTACCAGGAAATACTCCGGTTTGTCCATTGTATCTACCAGTCCACCATCCGTTACTATCTGTAGTTTTTTCGACGATTTCAATAACAGCACCCGCTGTGAATGTTAAATCTCCTTGTGCTTGTGCGGTATAATCATAAAGCGCAGTACATGTTTGGGCAGCTGGAGCAGCTGATACTGGGGTAACCGGGGTAACTGGACTACCATAACCTGGTGCTGGTGCTCCATAACTAGTAGCTTGTGGACTTTGATAACCTGGCACTGGCGCTGATGCTGGCGCTGATGTTGGTGGGGATTGATATCCATATTGACCGGTTTGACCTGGTGCAACATATCCTGGTCCATTTGGATCTTTATAATCTCCATATCCAGCTGGTGCTTGTCCTGGGGTTTGTCCATAAGCTGCTACTTGTCCTGGTACTTGTCCATAAGCCGGTGCTTGTCCTGGAGCTTGATAACCTGGAGCTTGTCCATAAGCTGGTGGTGCTTGTTGTTGTCCATAACCACCTGCTGCACCTGCCGCACCTTGAGTTGCAAATCTTCTTTTGGTAGCTTCCAATTTAGCTTTAGCATGTCCTACTTTAAAATGAGTTATACCAATACTATCAGTTTGTTCATCAATATTACCCTTTTTGAAGTTATAAGCTTCCACAATATCAGTAGTCAAATCAAAATATGGGATCTTTAACTCTTCCATTCTTGTGTATAATGTATAAAAAATGTTCAATTGCATATAGTAAAAACTAACAAATAAAGGCTTGATGAAATCACTTTGCATTTGAAATAAAATTGGTAATTCATTCTTTAACATATCATTATAATAATCATACTCTTGTTCAGCAATTTGAACTTCAGCTTCAGCATTATACATTTTTTCTTCATCCTTAGCCGTTCTTTCCTTCTTATCCTCATACTTCTTATGATTACGTTTATGTCTATCTAAATCAACTTGTTTGTGATCTCTTTTTGTGGCCATTTTTCTGATGGAGGCTATAACTTTTAATAATTCTTGAGCTGGTTGAACAATTCTAGTATCAATTAATTCTAAATCAGGTTTTAAAGTTTCTTTTAATTCCTTAACAACTTCTCTATATTGTTCACTGGCTTCAATCCCTTGAGGATTATCTTCAGGTTGGGTAGCATTTGGGTCAGATAATTTCCCACTTATAGGTTTATATATCTCTTCAATTGCTTTACTGAAATCAATTTGGTAATCTAATATTCCATTGACGGCATTAAAATATCTCTTACTTTCATCACTTAATTTCTTAGTTTCAGTTTCCAATTCCTTGAATCTTCTTTCTGCATCGATATAGACGGGATCTTGAGTGATTTCCCCCATATTGAACTTTTGTCGAATATTTTGGGGGGTTCTTACAATTGATTTCTTGATACCTTTGAATGACATGCTGTTATAGTTCCCTTCCGAACTCTCGACCCTTTTTTCGAGTGATCACCAAAGTGAGCATCCGGGTAATTGGGATTATTTACGAGAAAGGTATTTAGGTGGTAGTATTTGATACAGTAGAATTGTGTAGAATTTGATGTTGAATTCACTTGATTTGTCACATGATAATACTTAGTGGTAATTTAGTACAAGGGCAAGTTCAAGGATTTTTTTTCAATTTTTTTTTTTATTAGTTTTAATGGTTCAGAGCATAAGAATCCCAATCGTAAATTTCGCAGCCAAATACACAAACACAAAATTCACAAAATATGGATTACCATATAAAATTCGAAACTTTGATAAGATATACTTTTAAGCCCATATTTATACCAATTGTATCAGTTGCAATAGTTGTGGATTGGTATAGGAGATTTTGGGGGTTTCTTTTGTCCAGTCTTTTGCAGTTATCAAACCTTTTAAATATATGGAATTTCCTATTTCCTAAGAAAAAGTACCCCGAACCACAAAAAACACTTGTATTTCCATTGGATAAGAACCATCCTAATTATAAAAAGAAAGGATATTGCAATGTCATAGATGACCCAACAACACCAGAATCGTTAAGAAAGAATCTTATGAGTAGATTTACCTTCCTTAACATTGGTTACTTGAATTTATTCAACCATGTGATACCTTTACTACTACAATTGATAGATGAAACCAACAATATCTTTAAGTATGAAGCTATAAGGATCTACAATTTGAATGATAATGCTGATTATGTGTGGGATAGATACGTTTTGCATTCACCATGGTGTATAGTTGACAAATTCTATAGTATGAAGATAGCTTACAGTTATAAGGGCATTGAATTGAGTAGAACTGATGGATATGTTGATTATTTAAAAAAGTTGGAATTAAAGAATGACATTGAAGATGAAATGAACGACCCTAGTTTGGAATTGGTTAGAAAGAGAAAGGTAGATATTGATACTAGTTTAAGGTTAGATAAACGGAAGGAGTTTAAATTTGATAGATTTGGTGATGGTGATGAAGTTTTGCCTTTAATTGAGGAATCAACTAATTCAAGTGTGGACTTATCTGTGCCTTTCAATTATATTAGACAAGACAAACAGTTGGAGCCAAAGATTCAAGCAAGAAATGACTCCAATCAACAAAACACTTTTCAATCAGTTCAACCAGTTCAACCAGTCCAATCCACAAAAGCAAATGAATCGATTCAAGGGTTCCACTTCGAGTCAACTGAGCTTATTAACGACCACAATATATCCCCTATCAATAACCATTCTAAATTATTCAAAGCAGTTCAACCATCAGAACCAATCCAACAGAAAATTGAAGTATTGACATATAAATCCAAACCAACTGTCTCATTAAAGACTGAACCAACTTCAAAAACGAAGAAATTCAGAATTAAAGTCAAATCAAAAAAATACAAAGTTAATGATGAATACATTAGTAAAATAATTAAGGAAATTCAACTGGCAATTCCTCAAGACTATGATGATGGTTCAATGGCTCCGGTATTGTTGAGATTGGCATGGCATTGTTGTGCCACTTATGACATGAACTCTGGTAGTGGAGGATCAAATGGAGGTACTATGAGATTTATACCTGAAATTACCGATGAAGGAAACAATGGGTTAGATATTGCTAGAGGAATTTTAGAACCAATCAAGCAAAAGTATCCCTTGATCAGTTATGGGGATTTATGGACTTTAGGAGGCAAAGTTGCAATTGAATCAATGGGTGGACCAATAATTGATTGGAAAAGTGGTAGAACTGATCATAAAACTAATGATAAGGTACCACCTAATGGAAGATTACCATTTGCAGATAAAGGAGCTGATCATATTAGAAATACTTTTTCACGTATGGGATTCAATGATAAAGAAGCAGTTGTATTATTAGGAGCTCATGCTGTTGGTAGATGTCATAAAAGAATTAGCGGATGGGAAGGTAAATGGACACCAAATCCCATTAGGTTCTCCAATAAATTCTTCAAAATGTTGATTAATGAAGATTGGGAATTAGGATTAGTACCAGAATCAGGCAGGAGTCAATTTTATAATAAAGATAAATCATTAATGATGTTAAATACTGATTTGCAATTACTTGAAGATCCAATTTTCAAGACGTTTGTTAAATCCTATGCTAAAGATGAATCATTGTATTTCGAGGATTTTGCTAGAACCTTCGAGAAGTTATTAGAGTTGGGTATCAAAAGGGATACAAATGGTGATGTTATAAGTTAAATTATAGTTTAGTAAGGTACAAGCACAAAAGCCGAACAAGCCACAAAAGCAAAATCAGAGCAAACCACAAAACCAAAAAGGTAGGAAAAAGAGCCTTATATACAAGATAATATAAAAATGTTGAATGTCCGACTCTAATTATCAACTGATTATCAAGAAATTAAAGTCCGAAAATGACCTTATAAATATACGACAGATCCTCATATAAATTCCATACCACACCCGGAAAAGGCGAGTTCGCATCAGCTTTTTTATCAGGTCAGAAAATTTTCATTTGTAAGGCTGTCAACTCCTCAAAATCAATAGCAACCATGTTCAATATACAAGATTATGAGGTATACCCCGATTCAGGGTTTTTACCAGAAACATTGCCACTTGAAAAGTTACCTCAAGATTACTACCAGCCTTGGGAAATCTTGGTTAATAATTTACCATCACTTATCTTAACTAAGAGAATCAGAGGGTTAATTGATAAATTACCAGAACTTTCCACGGATTTATTACAAGGCACAGCACAATATAGGAGAGCATACTCAGTCTTAGGATTTTTAACCCATGCTTATATATGGGGACATGATTTACCTGTAAATAAATTACCTACTAGCATTGCTAAGCCATTGGTGGATGTCTCAGACAAATTAGGGTTGCCGCCAATTGCTACATATGCTGGATTAATATTATGGAATTTCAAGCAAATCATTCCTGATGGAAATATATGGGATTTAGACAATTTAACCACCATTAACACATTTACTGGATCAATGGATGAAAGTTGGTTTTATTTAGTAAGTGTTTATTTTGAGTATAAATCATCATTTACTATTAAGACCGGGATGGATATCTTGAAGAACATCGAAAATGATGACGTCCCAAGTTTAATTAAGAATTTGCAAAAATTGGCAGAAATGATTGACCATTTAGGTTCAGTATTAATGAAAATGGAAGAAATGTGTGATCCTCATGTATTCTATTTTAGAATAAGACCTTACTTAGCAGGTTGGAAGAATATGAGTGATGTGGGATTAGATAAGGATGGAATATTATATGGATTAGAATCTAAACCAAGATCATATTCTGGAGGTTCTAATGCCCAATCTTCATCAATTCAATTTTTAGATGTTTTATTAAATGTTAAGCATTATTCAACTGGTGAAAGACCATTACCACATCAAAGATCAACAACTTCAGCACCTGAAAATGGGTTTATGAATGAAATGAAGTTTTATATGCCAGGTCCTCATAGAGAATTCTTAAACAAAATAGAATCAGTTTCTAATTTAAGAGAATATGTGTTATCAAAACAATTACCAGAATTAACCCTTGCGTATGATGCATGCTTAGCAATGTTGAAATCGTTTAGAGATAAACATATTCAAATTGTTACTAGATATATTGTATTACAAGCCAAAAAGGGTAATAAGATGGGATCATCATCTACTTTAAGATCAGGATTAGCCAAGAAGAAGAAGGCTGATAGTGAAAAAGGTACAGGTGGTACATCCCTTCTACCATTTTTAAAACAATGTAGAGATGAAACTGGTGAACCTGCTGCTGGTAGTTGGGGTAAAAGAATTCTTAGTGACGGTGTTATGAGATTGAATTTCAGTAAACCAAATGGGATTAATGAAGATTAGGTATGATTAATGATGAGTATATAGATATAGAATAAACAGGTATGATTACAGGACCCTAGGGTGACCTCTCTGTAGTGTGAGTTGTGTCTACTATGTCTGTGTAGTCCGAGTTGTGTGTAGCCAGCCTGAGTCAGATAACACTGGGTGCGAAAATTTTTCAGTGCATGTTCAAACGAACACCCATAAGAACAATAATAAGAAATATGAGTGAATCAGTTAAAATCGCTAGTCAAGTTGAACCATCCAAGGCTATTAAGACCGAGAATTCAGGTGAAAAGAAATCTAAAAAATCCAAGAAAAATGATCAATTTTTATTAAAGACTCCAAAAGGTACTAAAGATTGGAGTGATCAGGATATGATCATTAGAGAAGGAATTTTTGGTTCATTGACATCTATGTTCAAAAGACATGGTGCAGTCACAATTGATACACCAGTATTTGAATTAAGAGAGATTTTGACCGGTAAATATGGTGAAGATTCTAAGTTAATATATAACTTAGAAGACCAAGGTGGTGAATTAACAAGTTTAAGATATGATTTGACAGTACCATTTGCCAGATTTGTTGCTAGTAACAATATTGCAAATATCAAACGTTATCATATTGCTAAAGTTTACAGAAGAGATCAACCAGCCATGACCAAAGGTAGAATGAGAGAATTCTACCAGTGTGATATTGATTATGCCGGTAATTATGATTTAATGGTACCAGATGCTGAAATTTTAAATATAGTGGTTGAAGGGTTAACTGGATTAGGAATTCGTGATTTCAAGATCAAATTGAACCATCGTAAGATTTTAGATGGGATTTTCCAAGCTTGTGGAGTTAAAGATGAAGATATTAGAAAGATCAGTAGTGCTGTTGATAAGTTAGACAAATCACCATGGGAAGTAGTTAAGAAGGAAATGGTTGAAGAAAAAGGTCAACTGGAAGAAGTTGCTGATAAGATTGGAGAATTAGTTAAATTGAATGGAACTATTTCTGAACTTTTGAAAGTTTTAAAAGCCAATGATACTTTAATGGCTAACGAATCTGCCAAAACTGGAATTGAAGAGATGTTAGTATTAGCTGATTATGTCGAAGCATTTGGTATTGACCAACATATCAGTTTTGATTTATCGTTAGCTAGAGGATTAGATTATTATACTGGGTTAATTTATGAAGCCGTTACTCAAGGATCTGCTCCACCTAAGAATGCTGCTGAATTAAAGGCCAAGGCTCAAAAAGCAAAGAACGAAGACGAAGATGCTAGTGAATACGTTGGGGTTGGTTCAATTGCTGCTGGTGGTAGATATGATGGATTAGTGGGAATGTTTTCAAATGGTAAAGCTATTCCATGTGTCGGTATATCATTTGGGGTTGAAAGATTATTTTCCATTATAAAGTCTAGAATCGTTAAGAAGTTGGATAAGGTTAACTCATCCCAAACTCAAGTCTATGTCATGGCATTTGGTGGAGGTGAAGGCTGGAATGGGTTCTTAAAGGAAAGAATGTCAGTCACTAAGAAATTATGGGATAATGGTATCAACACTGAATATTTATACAAAGCCAAAGCCAACATTCGTAAACAATTCGATGCTGCAGAAAAGTCTGGGGCTTCAATTGGTGTCATCTTAGGTAAAGAAGAATACCCTGAAGGTAAGTTGAGAATCAAATTGTTAGGTCAAGGTAGTGAAGATGAAGGTGAATTAATCAACACCGAAGATTTGATTGACGTTGTTAACAGCAAATTGGCTGAAGCCAATCATCATGGGTTAGATGAGATCACCAGGTTAATAAGAGATTTGTAGGCTAAAAGCGTTATAAGAACTTACGTATGTATATATAGATAATTTTAAACTTCATTGACTCGTTTTCAAACTTTTTGCAACCTAGGCTGGAGTTAAGAATCGATATCCAACCTGACTCCAACATTTCTACCACTCTTCTGTTTTCCTGTCCTCTTGACTCTATTCCACAAATCATTAATATCATTAAATATGAACCATACAATTACCCCGATCCAACTTTCAACTTTAGGTAATGGGTCATAAAACTCTTTAGCCATTCTATTTAATTCTGGTAATTTTGTCCAAGCAATGTATGGGAAATCATGATGTTCATTATGATATCCTACATTCCAAGTTAACCAATTCAAAGCTCCATAATAACTATAAGTTTCTTCAGGTAAAAGGTCTTTTGAAATGTTAACTTTTGGTGAAGCTGACTTGGAAACTTCTGATTTTTGTTGATTGTTTTCATTCAAGACATAATGTTCAGCAATGAAATGTCCAGCACATGGATGCCATGATCCTGCTAAGAATGAACTCATCAAAAAGTAGAACATTGAATACCAACCCCAGTTTTGAACAATCAAATAATCAATACCTAATTGATAGATTACATTAACTAAATGGATATAAGTGAATTTGATTTGAGTGATAAACATTGGTCTTAAAGCATAGAAGAGAATTTGACACGTAGTAAAGAACACTTTCCCTAAAACACTGGAAAATAACATTCCTTCAAACTTTGTAGGTAAATCAGTATCTAAGTATTCATCCCCAAGGAATTTATGATGCAATTGATGATATGGTTGAAATGATGCTGAATATGGTATACCAATAGGTAAGTTGACCAACACTGCAAATAACTTGTTGTGCAATGGTCTTCTGAACAACAAATTATGTGATAACTCATGAATGGCTAAGAAAATGGCTTGGTTAGCAGTAGCACCAATGATATAAGCTAAGGCAACGAATTTCATACTTAAAGGATGTGTATCTCTTAAATAGTAGGCTACATATAATTGTATACCCACAACCATTGATACCAAGTATTTGGTGATTGGTTCATGTCCTACCAATTTTTTAACTTCAGGATGGGCCTGTAATATAGCTTTTCTTCTTAAAACGTGTGGTTCAAGTTCATTAGTCCAATAGAACTCATTCAACTTTTCTATGGATTCATCTGCTGCTGGCGTCACAAACGTATACGTCTTATTTGAAGATCTGTGTTTGATTGAACTCATAACGAACGTTGGTTATAACTTCAGGGAATTTGTGGAATCTTAAATCGTACAATAAAATTTCAACTCAAATCTAAGGTCCGCGACCGCGATCTCATCGGTACGGGGACTTGTACGATGAACTGATTTCGTTACGTGTAGACAATGAAAAATTGGCTTAGCTTAGAAGAAAATGTCTGAAAATCAGTTGATACTGGTAATGGAAGACATAGGGTGGTTGGAATAAGTTGACGCAGCTGGGGTTTATTAACCCATCATGGAGCCGATTACTTAAATCCAACAAGGCTATGTTTTGCAACCATTTAGTGAGATTTTATAGTAAGAGGAAAGCTGACGTATTAAAGAAATTAAGCTTAAAAGCCAGAAATTGAACTACACTTTAACTGTTGCTGTTTCTATATATGATATACTGTTGTCATGGTGAAAAAAGACAACATAATATACTCAGTGTAGTTTAGTAATTAGTCTGTCAAGGAATTCCTTACTATTGGTGTTCGGAAGTTTATTCTTTACTTTGAACATCATTCAATCAATGGAACCACCAGTTGATAAAAAAATCACCAACAGAGAGATGTCACATGATACCAAAACTTCTCTTTCTCTCCTTTTTTACTCTTAATACCTAAATCATCTCTTGACAGTGAAATATAGATTAAAAAAAACTTTTTTTTAAAACACCGGTACACCAGCCTATTAGTTCATATAGTAAAGGTACAAACTTTATTTCCAATAATGGGCTGTGACCTAGTGGTAACATTGGGTCCGCGCCAGGTAAAGATGGGAGTGTGGTCTAACGGTATGATTCTCGCTTTGGGTCTAGGTCGTTTCGTGGTAACTTACTACGAGCGGTCAACGAAACAAACTTGCGAGAGGTCCAGGGTTCAACTCCCTGCTCTCCCCCATCCTTTTTTTTGATTTTTTGCAATCGTTTTTGCTTGGTTGAAGTTCAGTGTTATATTTTCAATTTAACTAATGACTTTCAGAGCCAGAAATGAGTATAGATCATAGAGAATATAACTTAAAAGAAAGCGCTGTTTATTAAACATGGAGGGAAATCACACGCTTCAAGTGTGGGCTCCTTATGCACCTGGCTGATCAGATTATTCGTATTTTCTAGGATGCAGGATTTTTGTGGTATCTTTTTTTATCATTTATACTCCCCATCCAGTCCCTTGTTTCGTTTATAATCAATAAACTGAAGCAAAATGCCAAAATATAAAGATAATAATAAAAACCAACCACCATTGAAAGGTTCCACTTTTCCCAAAGTTCCTGACTTTAATCCAAATAATACATGGGAACCTTATAAAACACCATTCAAGCCGAAGAAAGGAGTTGTTAGAACACAAAATGGGACTTCGATTCTAATTTCTGGTTCTTCAGGTTTAAGTTCAAGTGCAGGTGTTCACAATAAATTGCAGAAAGCTGAAATTGGGATGCATGTTGACTCGGATGACAGTGAAGATGACAGTGAAGATGAGAGTGAAGATGAGAGTGAAGATGAGAGTGAAGATGACAGTGACCTTGTACAATATTTAGCTGATTGTAGTTTAGTCGATGAAAATGCAGGCATTGTTAATTTCAACAGCCGTGCCGAAGAAGTCATAGAAAGGTTTAAAGTCAGCTATAAAGAGTATCCAATTGATGAAAAGAACTTGTCAGCTAAAGATTCCCTTGTGACTATTTTAAGTAGCAGAATACTGAGTGAATTGGAAAGGTTAGACGGAAACATGGAAAATCAATTCAAAAATTATTTCCTTAGACAATCAATTCGTGAATCGATATTAGAAAAACGGTCTAGAAGCTTAGAGCAAAGATTAGCTAACTAGGAACATAAATTAGATCAATTGACGGGATATTTGAAGATTTATATAACTGAAATTAAGCTGCTGTCCATGACTCAAGGAGTAAGGGAGAATCCTTATTAGTTTTGAATAATGACAGTAGTAGTACTGGGAAAGGTAACAGACAGTCTGAACAATATGATGAACGGATTGAAAACAAGTTGACATTGAAGTGCTTGAACGATCGATGCAGCAAACATCCACAGGCTGTCACTGAGGCACTTTTGGTCAAAAACCCTGCTGGATCAGGGAGAATAAGTGGGAAGAGAGGTGTATAGTATACCATATAAATTTTGCAGTGATCAGTCTTATTAAAAATCTCCATACCTGTGGGTGAAACGTACGCTTTAAGTATTCTGAGAATGAAGTAAAGTCCTGTTAACTTAATTGAGCCTATTAACAATATTCTTCAATAACAAAGTACCCTTCGGTACCAATTTAGGATCACTTCCAGACTAACTGATCCTTAGCCAGCTAGTTGATAGAAATAGCCTGGTTATTTTTGCCCCAGGTCCAGGACATGAAAATTAATGTCGTAGTAACACGACAAAAAGCGACATTAAATCGCTAGTGAGGGCCCACTTGAAGTTGAGATTTGCTTAACTATGGAGTCTGCCCTGAATCCTAGACCTAAACTAACATTGAATTCATTACAATGAACCGATGCCATCCATACATTTTACAACTCAGTTCGTCTCTTCCCAACAGGTATCGCCGACTTACGCAGAACATTGCCAATGACTTTTATTTATACATTAATATAAAACTGTGATATATATAGAATAAAAAACCTTAACGGTAAGATTTTTGGAATCTAGCTCTAGCACCTCTACCACCGAATTTCTTTGGTTCCATTCTTCTTGAATCAGCGACTAATAATGATTTATCATAAGCAGTGAAGATTTTCTTTAATTCGTTTTTAGAAGCTTCATCAACGTATTTTTGATGGTAAGCAACTAAACCTTTAGCAATAGCTTGTCTAATGGCGTAAATTTGAGAAACGTGACCACCACCACTGACTTTGATTTTGATGTCAATGTTTTGGAATTTATCTAAACCAACTAAGGTTAATGGTTCATAGACTTTGAATCTATAAACTTCTGGTTCAACTAAAGTGATTGGAGAACCGTTAACTTTGATTAAACCTTTACCGGCTTTAACATGGGCAACAGCAGTAGCTGATTTTTTCTTACCAAAAGTCTAAAGTTGTTAGTATTAGGTGCTGGATAATAATATCAGATGAATGTGGCAACAGTCAGGGAAGTAAAGGTTATATGAATTTTGACATTGACTTGCTGATGTAAACGTGCAGTGTTTCATTGGACTGGGATATATCTTCTATTTCTTACTCAAATCATTCTCATTAGTTAGGTCCTTACTTTATACTTTATGATACTTGAACTACGATAAATCTTAACTGATCTCTTATCCTATTCACTTAAGGGACTGACCACATTCACAAATGATATTCATCATGTCTATAATAATAGATAGAACTGATAATTGTTTTTATAATTACATACTTGAACAGATGGAGTTGACATTATTGATATATTAGAAAATTTTTCACTCGAAAAAAATTTTTGAATAGTTAGTGTGAGACTGGGACAGGATTGAAAAGTCTCCATAGTTAAGAGATATGTCGTGTGGTTTGTGGTGGTTAAAGATAATTGTCGCAGAAAGACATTATGGTTGAGGACATACCAATTTATACGCACTGAGTATGAAATGTTCTGAGACAAAATCACGGGATTAGTGACTGCTAAAGCACCATGCGAATTACATACAGGAGCGCTATTAATTTATGGTATTAAAACTAGCGCGAAGTTTACCAAATTAGTACCAAGATTAGGTCGAGAAATTTACAACGACACTCGCAGTAAATTATTCCAACAGATTTCTGGAGAATCTGAGAATTCACCTAGTGAGAAGACAGAAAATTTTTTTGAAAATTTTTTTTTATAAAGTTTTTTTCTTTAGAGTCTTTTTTAATTAAAAACTAATAATTATAAGATGGCCATTGCTAAGAATTTACCAATCTTAAAGAACCATTTCAGAAAACACTGGCAAGAAAGAGTCAAAGTTCACTTTGACCAAGCTGGTAAGAAAGCTTCAAGAAGACAAAGCAGATTAAGAAAGATCGCTAAAGAATCACCAAAACCAGTTGATAGCTTAAAACCAATTATTAGATGTCCAACCATCAAATACAACAGAAAATTAAGAGCTGGTAGAGGTTTCACTTTAGCTGAATTAAAAGCTGTTGGTTTAACTGCCAAATATGCTAGAACCATTGGTATTTCAGTAGATCACAGAAGAATTAATAGAAATCAAGAAACTTTTGATTTAAACGTTAAAAGATTAAATGATTACAAATCTAAATTAGTTGTATTTGACAAGAAGACCACTAAAGAAGAAATTGCTAAATTTAACCAAGCTTCAATCTCATCAGAATTCCCAATCACCCAAGCTCCAATTGAATCTACTCCAAGAAAAGTTGTTGTTGGTGAACAATCTGCTTATAGAACTTTAAGATTAGCTAGATCTGATAAAAAATACAAAGGTGTCAGAGAAAAGAGAGCTAGAGAAAAAGCTGAAGCTGAAGAAGAAAAGAAGAAAAAATAAGCTAGTTAGTTTTTTTATTGAACTTTATTCATTGAAAAGATTAATTAATTATTGTTTATGTAGTTAATAATTCATAGCCATTTGTAACTTTTGCCCTTGTTCTGTAGCATGTCTCTGTAATGAGTTGGTGGTAGACTTGTCATATATAAGTGTAAGGCTGAGATGCCCAGTCGAGACATAAGTCTTACAAAGTATCGGACCTCAGTTATGTGTGTAGATGTGAACTTAAACAGACGTAGCTACGAGAAATTTTCAATAATGATATATATTTATACAATTATATTAAGTTTAATCAAATAAACCGAAACCCATATCATCATCAGATTCTTCCTTTTCTTCTTCTTTGGCTTCTTCAGCAGCAGCTTCAGCTTCACCACCAGCAGCGGCAGCGGAACCAGTAGCAGCAGCAGCTGGAGCTGGACCAGATGAAATGTTAAAGAATAAATCTTTTAAATCTTTACCTGATAAAGCTTTAGCAAAGATATCAGCCCAAATTTCTTCAACTTCAACTTTAGCACCTTTGGTTAAGGTCAATAAGTTTTCTGAGTTGATTTCGATTTCTGAGTCAGCTAAGACTAAAGCAGCGTATGATAAACTAGTTTCAACAGACATTTTCAATTATATTATTTAAGAACTAGAGATAATCAATTTAAGCAAATTGCAGACTATTTCTTAGTGTATATAGTTGAAAATTTTAACCTGAAAAAAAAATGAGAAAAAGTTCAGTGCGAGGGACAGAGGTCACGACCCACGTGAAAAAAGTACGGGCTGAGACCTGGGGACACAACGATTTGTTAAAGGAGGGGGCAATCTCATAGTTAATGACCTTATTAAACAGGGCATTTATCGAAGTACATTTACCTATAAGTAACCTACAACGAAGTCAAAGGTTTAGTAAAGGTGTCTTAAGGGCACACGACCATTAACTAATTATCACTTTACAACCACTTAAGTTTTATAGTGTGAAACGTTAACTCCTCAATTATATTTCCTAAAATAGTAAAGTGGATCACTACAAAGAACATAGTGTCATGGTTTAAGTTAGGAACTTATACGAGATCAGATTATTATTTAGAGCTATTTTACCTGAAGGAGGTGGTTCAAGGTTAGTAGTAAAACTTAAGATATGGAGTGGAATCGGTTAGAATACCACCTGGATTGTACTAGTATGAAGCAATTTAGTAATGATACGTAGTGGATTCGTGGCCATAAGAACTGAAATTTGAACTTCTGATCAATAGACTACTTGGTGTGAGATAAAAATAAACTCTTAGGAAAAAGAAAACAGCTGGCTAAGAAAATAGTGAGGAGCATAAATATGAACAATAGGGTTGATTACTCCAATATTTAAAAAGACTGGTGAAGCGAAAAATTGACCAAATTAAGGGTCAATTGATGACTTGTCATGCAGAACCTCTACTATGAGCATCGAGGACCAAGTACTCTCGCGTTATCATTCCGTATATGAATAGTTTTCTTAGCCATTACAATCAAGATTCCTGCACATTGACCTAATAATTAGATAACAACAAAGCAAATATGAACAGCACTCAGGATTCATGTTGAAGATGCTTTGTCATTACTAAGGACATAGCTAACTATCACATGGGTCAAAACCAAAATCAAGGATGATTATAACCAAACAAGTACTTAATGTAAGTATATGCAGAAAAATATGTCAATCCAAAGATTCGAGTGCCGAATTCGGCAGGGACTTTACTCGTTGAAGAAGGCGAGGGACCACGCTCAGAAATTTGAAATCCTAGAAACCTATTGTCAGGCTATCAAGTTAGTAAAGGTGTTTCTTTTTTTACTAAAGGACATGAAAGACATTTAGTTTAGGGGTATGTAGATGCGAGTTGGTGTTGTTAACAGTTCGTACAAGTGTTAGGACACTTGAGTTGAAATTCTTATTTTTCTTAGCTATAAGAAGTACTATAAGAAATACTTATATCCCATGTGGAATTAAGAATCGTAACTGTAACTATAACTATAAAGGTAATTGTCTCATGCAGTTGTAAGGAAAAGTCTTGAAATTATTAAGCTGTAGTTATTAAAGCCTCTTTAGTAATTTTAGTAAATGACAGCACCATCCTTAAATTCGGAAAAACTAAAAAACGTTTACCAGAGATTAGCCATATAATAATAATTACATATGTAACACTCAATCATAATTCTATTTATATTTTATGCTATTACACAGTAGTAAACAAAAAATATGATAACCTGAAAATCGTGTCAACAGTGAACTGGTTTAAGGGTTAAAAATAAATAAATAAAAAAAAAAAGAAAAGCGACACCCTTTTAAATTTGTGTTCTGTAATCTCGCTCCCTCTAATTTCCGGATTTTTTATAAACTTACTTTGTTTCACAGTAATTCCAGGTTTTCCTTATATTAGGAGCCAGTTTCCCTTAATTTAAAAACTTCGTGTTTATTTCGAATTAAAATTTTTTGTTAGAACTTAGGAACCTTTTCCATCGTCAATTAATAAGTAAATCATCGTTATTCGTTCTGTTCGTTAACGTTCCAAGTCACAGTATCGTATTTATTAACAGTCTAAAAAATAATTCAAAAAGAGCCCCACTTGTTACACATAATTTACACATAAAATTAAGTACTAAGATGTGGTTTACAAATTTAATAATTGCTACCAGTTTAGCTACCACCACCTTTGCCAGTCCAATAAATCAAAACAAAAAAAGAGAGTTAGCATTTGATTACAGTGGTAAGGATAAAATATACGGTGTCAATTTAGGTGGGTGGTTTGTTTTAGAACCATATATCACCCCATCATTATTCGATCAATTTGGTGATAGTTCAAAAACCCCAGTTGATGAATTCAATTTATGTGCTGCCTTGGGTAAAGATGAATGTTATAGTCAATTACATGATCATTGGAGTAGTTGGTATACTGAAGATGATTTCCAACAAATGAGTGAAGCAGGATTAAATGCGGTCAGAATTCCAATTGGATATTGGGCATTTAAACCTTATGACTATGATCCATATGTTAGTGGACAAGCTGAATTCCTTGATAAAGCCTTACAATGGGCCAGAAACCATAATTTAAAAGTATGGATTGATTTACATGGGGTACCAGGTAGTCAAAATGGATTTGATAATTCCGGTTTAAGAGATCATCTTGAATGGCAATCAAATAAATATAATGTTGCTTTAACTTATGATGTATTGAAAATCATTGCTTCTAATTATGCTACTCAATATGATGATGTTTTAATTGGTATTGAATTAGTTAATGAACCATTAGGACCATCATTGAATATGGATGGATTAAAAGATTTCTTACAAAAAGGTTACGATATTATTCGTGATACTGGATCAATTCAACCAGTTGTCATTCATGATGCTTTTGAAGCTAATAATTATTGGGATGACTTTTTAACTACCAGTGGTAACGTTTGGAATGTTGTTGTTGATCATCATCATTATCAAGTTTTCAGTGCCGGTGAATTACAAAGATCAATGGATGATCATATTTCAACTGCTTGTAATTTCGGTAGAGCTCATAAACAAGAATCTCATTGGAATGTTGTTGGTGAATGGTCAGCTGCTTTAACCGATTGTGCAAGATGGTTAAATGGAGTTGGTAGAGGTGCAAGATGGTCAGGTAATTATGATAATTCACCATTTATCGGTTCATGTGACCAATATACCGAAGTTTCCAATTGGGCTGATTGGCAAAAAGTTAATACAAGAAAATACATTGAAGCTCAATTAGATGCTTATAGTACTAGAAATGGTTGGTTTTTCTGGAATTGGAAGACCGAAGATGCAATTGAATGGGATTTAAAGAAATTGATAGATAATGACTTATTCCCTCAACCAATTTCTGATAGAACTTACCCAGGTCAATGTGGTTATTAGATAGGTCAGCATATTTCATAGAAACGTAAAAGTTGTTTCGATTTTCGTAGTTTAATAGACAAATTATGGTAATTATCAATTCGGTGTTTAGTAATTAAAAATTGTATGGCTAAGGTAAAGCCAGGTGGTTTACCGCAAGTGATTTACGGCAACCAACATGACGTAGCGCGATGGGTATAAGCCGTGCTGGCCTGATATGAATGAACGTGTTACTCATAGCCACCGTATCCAGTAGAAAATTTGCAATTCCTAGGACTCTAATACTAAGGAATTTCCATTTCTTTTGTATGTTGAAATTCCTTAGTTAATTTTATTTTAAACTCCTTTTAATGTTTGAGATGGTCATGTGTCCTTATGAATGCATTGTCAAGCCCTTTGTTTTTACCAACTATTTGTTTACATTACATTGCTTAGGATTCTAGACTTGAACTTGAGCTCATACTACATTTATAAAAATTTCTTGGGACAGTTAATTATCGAAAAACTCATAATAAACAAAGGTATTGAAAAGTAAATAAACACCCCGTTGACTTGGGTTACCTTCGTATATAAATAGGATGTTTACAATTAATTAGCCAGTACCCGTAAATTCTTATTTTAGCCATTACGTCGAGAACCCTCTTTTATCAGGAAGGAGTTGTCAGGGAGGGGTCGCCTTTTTACTTTTTAAGGGCAAGTAACGCGCTTTTATTAAGAAGGAGTAAGTTGGTAATGAGTTTCATATTGAGATCTATGGGGTTTCCTGACCCAAGCACGACCCTTACAGTATATAATGTCACCAATTGATTTATGAGGAGGTTTGTATCAGATATACAGGTATTGTACTACATGCTTAGTAGGTCGATCTAATACAGGGTGAGAATTCATTTCCTAGCCAGTTTACGAGCCTACGAACAGTTCTCACCACAGTTAACATCATCAGTGATTCTCTGAGTTGACGTTTTTGATCCCCAGAGCTTTTCTCTTTGAGCTTGGTTTGGCAAGATACAAACTGTTCTAGGGCTGGGTTCAGGAGACAAAACAGGATATAGTCTAAATCAATGACTGGAATGATTCTGATAATACATGGTTTATGGATACTAGCATTGAAAGCAAGTATGCATTCTTAATGGGGTGGTGTGGTTGTGTAAACTGTCCTCAAGTGGACTTGCCACACAATCTTGTGGCAAAGCTTCTGATGGTATCTGAGCCTGAAGTTTCCGATTGATTGACTAATGTACAATCATCACCATCCATTTCCGCCTTGAAAAAACATTCAATATCAACATAACTATATTAATAAAGCTTCAGACTGAATTTCATCTTCTTTATATCTTCAAATTCTAATGGTAGGGAGGGCTCGCCTTTTTGATTCTTTATTTCAATTAATTGATATTTTTTTGTAATAAATGTCACCTATGCGAATACCTAACGAACTGGTTCTAGTGTAGGTTCAAACATGCATAATACTTGATGTGAACTAAGTCAAGCTGTATTTATTTAAGATTAAATTTTGCTAAGAGATTCAGCTCTGTTATTGATTATATAATGTACCATATATGAGATATCTGAAGTCTCGAACTGTAGGATCAATCAATGACATAATTAGTAATATATCTATGAGTCTTTGTTATCGAAACTAAGCTGTGGTTTGGTAGAACACTTACCTGGGTATAAATGTTTTGAACGTTTGCATCCTAATTAATCTGTACGGCGGTAATCCCTGCACAAATGCGAGGTAAAACTCCACCCTTAAATGGCTACTTAAATAAAGCATGGGACATTGGCTGTTCATAGGTCATTGATACCCATTGACAAGTACTTACAGTTTTGGATACTGACTTCAATATCCGAGAACGTTGTTTCAGTCGGCTAAGTTGATTTCCAAGCAAGCAGCAACATAAAGGCTACCATGGGATTAAGGGTCTGTAGTTTAAATCAAACATACATCATAATAGGGGGACATTTTCAAGGGAAACATATCCACGGGCGTTGTGACTACGGTGGACGGGTGTTTTAAAAATCATCCTCGACTTTATCTAGAAACTAACGTACCATGGCGAAAAATCACAGAGAATGTCTATATCTAAATACTCTATCTAACCTCTATTGGATGGGTCATACTTCTTCAATAACCTCTCTAAAATTTCGATTCCTTGTTTATAATCATCAAACTCATTGTAGACTGTAAACGACAATCTTATATAACTTACACCGTCATATATAGCGAGTTGGAAATATGCTTTCTCCTTTATAGCATCATCTCTAATGTTATAAACAATCTCATCAGTTAAATCATAATCAATTGGCAATGGAATGTTAACTAATGCGACATTGTTATCACCAAACACTTTTGTATTCCATCTATTGACCAACCAATCAACAACCTTAACCCTTAAATCATCGGTATACTTTGTGATCTCTTGTTCTGACCACTGTTCTCTAAATTGTTTGGCAGCCTCAATACATCTAAGAACGGCATAATTCTTGGAAGCCAAAAGCTTGAATTTAGTAACCAAAGTCAATTCACCTTCATCTTTTATGTAACTAACACTCAAAGGTAAAGGTTGAATTGAACCATGGTGCTTGGGATCAACATATAAGAAAGCAGATGGTCTTGGTGCATAGTACCATTTATGAAGATTGGAAACGAAATAATCCGGTTTCAATTCATTTAAGTCTAAAGGTACAAGACCAACACCATGGGCTCCATCAATGATGGAGAGAATGTTCTTAGATCTTAAGTATTCAGTAAGTTCTTTATAAGGGAACAAAATAGCTGGTAACGAAGATACCAAGTCAAATAAACACATTGTAATACCCGGATTTTTTTCAATAGCATCAACAAATTGGGGTAAGATTTCTTTTTCAATGTCAAGATGGACTTCAACTAATTCTACTCCAAATAATTCTTGCATGAATAATAACACATTCTTACAATTAGGGTAAACAATTGAACTGTATAAGATCTTATCATTTTCCTTGAATTTCATACTTCTAAATACGGTGTTGATTCCAGTTGTAGCATTATCAACAATTGCTAAGTTTTTCCAATCTGCATTGACGATCTCCCCAACCACTTTAAGGGCATTAACGTAATTCGTTCCTTGAGCTTTAAACATAAACGCATCAGGAAAAGCATAATCTTCTTTCATAGCTTTAACATACTCATCATAAACTGAGGCTGGTGCAAGCCCATATGATCCATGATTGATTGGAATGACGTCTTGGTCAAGTAAAGTGAAAAGTTTCTGTCTAGTTGGTTTACCAAAGTCCATTTTAGTGTGGGAGAAAATGTTGGCTTTGAACTGAGATATATAGGGTGGGGTGCGGGATGATATTTTGACTCATAATGATGAGTAATAGTTGCCATAGCAACAAACGGCGATATGTATAGAAATGGATATTAGAGGTTTTTGGCGAATGTGTTTGATGATTTTGTTGGAGGTTGTGTTTGGTATAAGTCAATTGTTAGTGGTGGGGGAGGTTGATGGTGCTTTCTATTGTTACTGATAAGCGGTTGATAAGCTCTCAAAAGGCATTTGATGAATTTGGTTCTATTGGATGAGGTTGTTTGCAAAGGTTTTAATTTTTATGAAGCATTGTGATCTTGCATCCATTGAGTTCATTCGACAGGTCTTAAATAACACACATTTAAATCAATTGACTCTGGTAGTTTAGAATTTGAAGATAGGTGGAGGCTCAAATCGGATCGGACTTTGAGATTACACAGAAGGCTCCGAAACTCCACGAAGTCTTCCAGATCTTTCTAGACGAATTGAATTTATGGTATATGAGATTGATCGAGAATACTTGGAAAGTAGTTGGTTTAATTTTGGATACAATTTTTGACTTGATAAGCTGACTTTTCAAAAGTTGCAAAAACTAGGAAATAAAGAAAGCTATGAAAAAATTCTAAAACAGTTAAAGACAAAATTCAAACCGATTAACCCCATCAATCACTACCACCTTGACCTTGGCTAACATCACCTCAAAAATGCAAATCAAAAATTATCTTAAACAAAAGTAAAATAACCTCATCATAACGATCTCATCATCACTCATCTGGGGCTCGCATTTTGTGTCTCACATTTTGTGCCTCTATGTTCAAATTAACTAGGTCTTCCCTAATCAACCCAAGGCTATTCCAACCTTACAAGGCATCAAGACTAGTCATACCAAGACTCATAATACGGAAGTTCCATCCCAGTATTTTCAGACTTAATGCCCCAAAAACCACAAAAGAACAATTACTTAAAAATGCTAACAATTGGATATCCAGGTTGAGTATAAGATTCAAATGGTTGCTCAAAAGATCCAATAGACCGTTTAATACCGACGATTATTCGGCTATATTTTCATGGTTGGTGATAAGTAATGCGTTATTGATATTCTTAGGTACAACCACGTTTTTTTCAATTGTCATCTTGACATTTAATACTGTATTTGCTCAAGAATTTGTAGCCAGGAAATTTGGAGAAATAATCACCGAAAATTCCAATTTATCGGTTATCTTTGAAAACGCTATAGTCCCAAGTTGGAATAACGGGAAGATTCAATTCTCCAATGTGATGGTTAGTAGGAGACCCAAATTAACTAAGAAATTCGTTAAGAGTAAAATACAAAGTGAGTTGATAAGATCAGAACCCGAAGTTCTGGAATTGCAACAATTACAAACACAAATCCAAGGCTCAGGAAAACCACAAACGACCCACACTCAAGAACAAGAATTATCAGAAGAGTACGATGATGGGAATTATACTCAATATGACCTTACTATTCAAGAAATCAACGTAACATTATCATTTGGGAAATGGGTCAATGGTAAAGGAATCATAGACACAATGGAAATGAAAGGAGTTAGAGGAGAAATCGATAGAACCCATGTGGTTTGGGATCCTAATGATAGTGCCACCAACTATAAGAACATATATAGACCAGGAGATTTTGAAATCGACAATTTCAAACTATCGGATGTATTATTCGAGTTAAAACAACCCAATGGATTCAGGCCCTTTAATGTTGAAATTCATAATTGTGAATTAAGCAGATTACGTAAACATTGGTTATTTTATGACTTTCTTAATGCCAATTTCCTCAACGGGTCATATGATGGGTCTTTATTCACAATTCATAAGAAACAAAGATTTAATGAGTTTAATGAAGTTAATGATTATAAAATTCAAAGATTGAGAGTCAATGGGTTGAATATTGATCACTTAAACACTGGGTTATCAGGGCCATTGGGGTGGATATCTCAAGGTAAAGTCGATATGATTGGAGATTTATCAATCCCGTTGACCACTAATGACAGTAATTACCTAGATGCATTAAAGTCCAATTTTTATATAAAGAACCAACCAATTTCTGATCCACAAATCAAATTGGATTTAAACATCAGATTATTTAATGTCAAGGCTATTGTCCCATTCCAAACTCCTGAATTGTCCTATATCAATTATGCCCTTATAAAACCCATTGTAGCATATATAAATTCCAACAACACCTTCATTGAGTTGGATAACGTCATCACAAAACCAGTCAAAGATTTCGAAGGGTCATGGACCATCTACGATTGTTTGTTAATGGATGACATATCAGTGGAAGTTTATAAGAATTTCGAGCATTATGTAGTTGATGAACAAAGTAGGTTGAGTAGGGTAAGAAAAGTCATATTCTGGTCAGGACAATTGTTTATTCAAGTGTTATTGTTAGCAATAGGTGGATTAACGTAGTTGATATTCTTGTCAATGCCTTGCTTGTATATAGTCTTAGATATGAATATATGATCTTCATGATGTGTTTATGAGAGATTGTAGATATCTTAAAGATAAAAATGATATAATGATTTACCAGTAAACCTATAAACTTAGAATTAAAGCCCATTACCCTATTTCCCCCACTACCTTGTTTTACATTCTCAGAGGTACTTACATTCTCAAAAGTATTCACATCCGCAATATCAAAACCAACAACGTTATATAACATGCTAGACTTATAATACTCAACAACATGACACTATTACCACTAGTCTTGAAATATTCTTTTTGTTTCTTAGGGTTATAGTAGAATTCAACTGATCTACTTTTGTAAAGTCCAAAACAAAACACCAATGACCCATAAATGGTATAGATCAAACCAATTGGTAAGAAATCCTTTGAGAAAATCTTAATGATCATTAATGCAAATGCTAGACTACCAATTGCAGTTCTAGTATAAGCTCCTTCATAGGTTCTCTGATGTGCTCTAATGTCCAACTTTAACCCATTTTGAAGGATATCAAGAGTTGAAGGTAATCTATCACGTTGAGGGAATTCAACTGTATCTTCTAATTGGTCATTGTTATGTCTATTAGATCCACTACTTACTCCTGTGTTACTCATAGCGGGACTCTCACGAATTATCTCAGTTTCCAGTGCCTCATAAACTCTCACAGAATTTATCACAGAATTACCTCACCAACCCATGGCACCACCAAGAAGGTTTTGGGTTAAATTAAAAGTCCCAAAAGATTTATTAGTAACATTACCGAAATTCGAACCACCTATTTCGAAATCAAGATTAAAGAAATTAGCCGCCGAAGAGAAAAGAAATGCTAGTCTAAATGGATATGATTCTACAGGAAACTCCAAAACTTCATCTCCACAACCCGAAGGAATGAATTACCGTATCAATTCAGGGTTGAAAGAGACCAGTACTTCTGGTTTGACTATGAATAGTGTATCGAGTAGTTTCATATTAGATAAGAGTGGTAAACCAAGTAATAAGTTTGTCAAAAGACCAAGACAGTTTAAGACATTCAGTGGATTCAAGGTTAAATACGTGACATGGAAGGTGAAGAGGGAAAGGGAAAAGAAAGAAGCTAAGAAGGATGAAAAGGATAAAGTTGAAGCTAATATCATTAAAGAGGAACCTAAAGAAGAGGCTAATGGTGAATCGAAAGTTGATGAAAAACCACAACCTGTAATTCAAAGTGTATAGATTAGGTAATGAATATAATGGGAATGTCTATTGAGTATGCATATCGATTGGGTTTGTGTTTTTAAGATTCTTTGTGTTTTTAAGATTTCGTGTTTGTGTTTCTTGACTTTCGTGTTTGTGTAATGAGACCTGTATCATAATCTAATGCTGCGAAAAATTCTCAACTATGAATCGTACTATAAACCTAATACTACCTAAATTAGTACGGTATCAACACGTATCCAGTACTCAACTGAACCATTTACTTGCTTCTAAGCAGTTACTTTATACCACAGATCCATTATCACCAGGTTCGATCTTCTTCTTACCTCATGGTACAAGAATATTTAATAAGTTAATACAGTTCATGAAGAACCAACAAATCAAATATGGGTTTCAAGAAGTCATAACTCCTTTGATATATAAGAATAAACTATGGGAGAAATCAGGACACTGGGATAATTATAAGGATGATATGTTTAAAGTGGTTGGGAATGATTTAGCCAGGGAAGAGTTAGAGCATCCTGAAGATCAACACAATCATGAACATGAATATGGCTTAAAGCCAATGAATTGTCCAGGCCATTGTATAATATTTTCTAAGTTTGAAAGATCTTATAATGAATTACCTGTCAGGTTGTCAGATTTCAGTTCTCTTCATAGAAATGAAGCCAGTGGGGCATTATCAGGATTAACAAGAGTTCGTAGGTTTCATCAAGATGATGGTCACATATTTTGTGATATAAACCAGATTAATCAAGAGATCTTGAATACTATTAATCTCATTAAAGACACGTATAAGATCTTCAAGATTGATGAGGATATACAATTTCATTTATCTACTAGACCTGAAAAGTTTATTGGAGATATTGAAACCTGGGATAATGCTGAACAACAACTTAAAACAGTTTTGAATGAAACATTCGGTGATAATTGGCATATCAAACCTCAAGATGGTGCATTTTATGGTCCAAAGATTGATATTATGGTGACAGATAATTATAAGAAAAGTCATCAGATCGGTACTATACAATTGGATTTCCAATTACCTTCAAGATTTGAATTAAAGTATACTGATGCTAATGGGAACAAGGATATACAGCCAATAATGATTCATAGGGCAGTATTTGGATCATTAGAAAGGTTCTTTGCCATATTGTTAGATCATTATAAAGGACATTGGCCATTCTGGTTAAACCCAAGACAAGCGATTATAATACCAGTCAATTCGAGCCATGATGAATATTGTGAAGAAATCAAGAAGAAATTAAGTGGTGATATCATCAATGCTGATATCAGTCCAATTACTGGGTACAACTTTTATGTTGATATTGATAAGAGAACCGAGACCGTAGGTAATAGAATCAAAGACGCCATTAGTAAGGGGTATGGGTATATTTTAATGATTGGTGATAGAGACGTTGAAAAGGGCACGATTTCAATAAGAAGTGGAAGAGATAGAAAGGTGGAGAATCTTAAAGTGGAAGAGATTTATGAGAAGTTTAAGCAATTAGAGAGGAGTTTCCAATGAGGGTTCAAACCTTACCCTAGAGTACATAGAATAGACTATCTTGTATATATTATTACATATTTGTATGACAAAAGGATCGAATATTGTCTGGTTTTAGATATTGACATAGCAACGAGTCCTATGCCCAGATCTTATGCCCCATATCCTCTCTGTATCAATATCTTCTCAATATCAAACCAGAAATCTTTAACAATCATCTTATCCCTAAATCTCTTATCTCTATCGACTTTGATCTCATTAACATTCCAATCCTTGATTTGAGTTGGTACCATTTCTCCTTGGTACCCTAAGTAAAACCCAGCATATCTTTGAAACAATAACTCCGGTCTGTTCTGTCTATACTTTGTGAATTGCCAACTTTGACCAGTAGTGAAAATGGCAATAACTCTATCCCAATATTCAGGCTTAGTAAAATTATCGACATTATCTACTACTGTTATTTTATGAGCTACGGGAATTAACCTGTCAGTCTTGTGATTTATTAAGACTACTCCGTTACTTGGTCTTGATAATTTAGGATTAGTGGGTTCAATGAATATGCTATCTTCCAAGAATTGTTTGATGTTACTTAATGATAATAAAGAAGAAGTGGATGGTGATATTATAATGATTGGGGACTTCAAATTGACATTAGAAGATTTTGGTTTCGATGGTTTATTACGTTTTAATTGGTTCATTAATACTTTGGCGTCCTTAATAAGGTACCCGAAATCGATATTCTTTGAACCTCTTAATATCATATTATGATCAATTGATTCTTTTTCGAATTTGGAAATCCTGGCGATTTGTGGATCTTCTAATTTATGTTTTTTACCATTGATTTCCGTAGCAGTTGATGATCCATCATTATTAATGAATTTACAAGTATCTGAATTACCATTTAACCAAGTAGTTAACTCTGTTTTGACCAAAAACTTGAAATCTGGTATATGGTACTTACTACAATCTTTTTTATACTCAACCACAGATGATTTATCATGAAAATAACAAAATATCACTGATTTCAAATCGGCTTGATCATTTTCATTGAAGAAATTTGTTCTTGTGGTAATGTCATAAACAGTATCATTTATTTCAACTTTGTTGGCTTCAGTTATATTTTCGACTTTTGTGTCATCAGAAAGAAGTTGCACTGGTTTCTTGTTGATAATGGAATCACGAAGATTCTCCACTTGAAATATTTCTGACATTAAGACAATTCCAGGACTACTGACTTGGTGAAGGTTAGGTGAAAAACTGTTGAAAAATGCGAACTGACAGTTCAAACTGGTGGAAAAATTGGTAGGATTCGTCGCGGTAGAGATAGTGAACATCAGTGGAAACTGAGGGACGAAAATAGTGCCAACTTGGTGAGGAAATTGTCGCTAAATGGCTCGCGAGAGATAGCCTAAGGAGATAACTACAGGTTTCGCACCTTATGATATCTAAGGAAACCCTTAAAACGTATACAGATAAAGCTCAATCGACTTTAAAACATGCCCAAGAATTATGCTCAACCACAGAGAAATCCTTACAAACTATATCGTACCAATTATCAACAAATTTACCTAAAACCCTACAGGACATAGATGTGAAGTACAATGACATCAAGTCGCTCCATGATATATTGTTACACTATACCGAATTTATGCAAGTAAAGATCAATAAAAATACCATTGGAGAATATACTACTAAATATAATCAGCTAAAGAGCCTTGTTGCTGAATTACAGGACATTTTGTCCAAGTTAGAGTCAACTTCGGTGCCGTCAATGATAATAGACTCATCATATTTCAATAAACCAAATTATGTTTTGAAGGATTTCATATCGACTGACGAAATAAGTTTACTATTGAACAATATTGATATATATAATAGCAACATGGAGAAAATGCATGGATTCATGAGTGATAGTTTCAGAGAGACTGTTGTGTTACCCTTCAATAATGTCATCACTAAGAAGTATAATAAGGTCATGAAAGTTTATGATGAAATAATGGTTGAAAATTCCATGAACAACAATTTGGTGACTACTATACTAAAGGAGAATTCCTCACTAGAACACGAATTGGTGTCAATTCTTCAGATGTTGACTAATCATTATGATCAATGTTTGTTAGGATTGAACACGTTTGATTCTGTCGATAACACTGTGAACTTCGAGGTGCTTCAAAACGATTCTCTTGAAGTTCCAGAAGTTCTTAAAGACTTGAAAAGCATTTGTGATATCATCATAAATAATGAAATTAGGAGTAAGAAGTTCATCAACTCAATATTTCTGAAAATCGATAATTTCAACGACATGGCAAAAGATTTAGACTCAGTTTATGGTAAATTCAAATCAACAAATCTCTTCCAATTGATCATATTTCTATCCAAGTACAATGAGATCCTGAAGGTATCATCAATTGAGTCTATTGATAATCCTTTAGATTCATACAGCCATATAATCCAACAATTGATTTATCACTATAAGCAATTTTTGACGATTTTCAAGACCAAATATTTGGTAGAATTGCATCATCAACAATTCACATATCCTAGAAAGTTTGTCAACAAGTTGAATAAGTTTTTGAATGAAGAATTGTACAATTTCCAACAAGAAGAGAGAGACAGAAGACAACATTGGATCAATAAGTATGGAGACTTCATTCCGAAGCAGTTCAAGTTGCCTGGAGACAATCAGCCAGCCATCGTTCAGGTAATCACTGATGGGATTGATGAAGATGTGAGGGAAGAGAAGGAGTTGTTAGAGATCATTCGGAGTTCTTCCTGATTTTGAATGGGTTTGAACGAATTTGTGACTGAACGGTCCTATGGAATAGTCCGGTAAATAGATAATGAAATGAATAACGATTACAAATCAAAACCTCTCCACACCATACTATCTACTAGTCCGACTTGAGTCTAATCCACTGGTGTACCGACCTAGGTCTATGGTGTTCCGTGAGTCTAGTGCGACCATAAGGGCCGCACTATCTTAAATAACCACTCTTAGAGAGTATATGAATTTTGTTAAATTCACAAAGAGTGAAAAAGATAAACCCAGCACCGAGCCAAAGGACTCTCTTAGGTCTATGGTACCTCAAGACTGGGGTATTGACTCTTCAGAGGGACATGAGCTGCTAGTGGCTATGGATGTCGATTCAAATTTCACCCTAGACAAAGAGGATAAAGACCATGTAAATAAATATGGAATTGGTGCAAAGTTAATGATGAAGATGGGATACAAGTCTGGGACTGGATTAGGAACAAACCAAGAAGGAATTGTCAATCCTATTGAAACCAAATTAAGGCCCCAAGGTCTTGGAGTTGGTGGTATAAATGAGAAAGTTAGTGATGAGGATTATAAAGATGATAAGAACCAGAGTCAAACCCGAGAAAGAATACGATTATTTACACTCATAGAAGAACTAGAGTTAAAGGGGGTTGATATACCTCATCACGTGAGGACTATAGATGATGATTTACCACTGTTGATTGACAAATTGACAGTAATAAACCTAGAGCTTGATAGTGTAGTCCGGCAAGAGAAAGCACTACAATTTCAAAACAAAACATTAAAGAATGAAATCCAACAATTAGGCAACCAAAGTTATTATATAGAGAAGCTCAAACAATGTTTAGGTCTGGATGATGAACTGTATGTGATTTCTGAATTGGTGAAAATAGACCATGATCAAGCCAAGTATGGGTTCATAAGTTATTTATACCCTAAATTATCAGAATATGTGCGAGATAAAAACGCCGATGAATTGACAACGTATTTGGAGGAGTATAAGAAACTTCATGAATTTGATCAACCACAACTAAATCCATGGGATTCAATGATTTATATGAATATTTGTGCCAATCTCACTAAACTAATTGCTCATCAAGACCATGAAAGAATCTTAGGAGAATTTGAATTTTGGCAATTAAAACCTTTGGTTATCGACACTATAACATTCACGAAAATCTTTAATGACAAAATCGTCCCATTTTTAACTAAATTGATTGATAATTGGACACCTATAAAGAATTCACCAGTATTCTTACTTGATTATGCTAGGGTCACCCCTGATTCTCATACGTTAAATCCTTTAATAGAATTAGTCTATGACAAGTATCTACAATTCTTCACTAGTTTCAAAGACGTAGAAGAAGTTGATGTCGAGGTTCTAAAGGATATATGGTTTGAAATATTTCTACGATATTTAGGAAACAAACCTTTGGAGAAATTCTACCATAAATTATTTGAAAACTTGTTAAAACATTATGATGGTAGGTCTATTACTCCAAGTTTATTCAAGACGTTTTTCAAATTGTATAAGATTTTACCTGTTGATGAATTTGAGATATTATTACAATTCAGACTTTTCAATCCCTTGATTTTGGAACTCGAACGTAACACTGATACTATCACGTTTAGTAAACAGTTCAAGTACTGGTATGACTTCATGAAATCAAATATTGTAGACTTAGCTAATCATGATATTATAGGTTGGTATATGAATAGACTATTGGCAAGAGAAGGTGAGTTACCCTCGATAAATGGTTCACATACTCCATCAGACCAAGACATATTGACGACTTTGAATAGTTCCAATGGCAATATTGAAGGGATACCGACTTCTAAGTTGACTACCACATTTAGAAATGTCATTGAACAAGTATGTATGGATAATAACATCATTTATGAAAGCAGCAGTCAAGTCAATGATTTGGGAATACTGGTATTTTACTTGGCAAGGGATGATAAAAGGTTGGAATGTTTCATAAACGATGATGTGTTATATGTGAAGATCAAGGATAATGATTTTGCTGTGAGTGTTGATGATATTGATCAGCTATTGGATTAGGATGTATATAGTAAGATGTATTTTAGTAGTGGCGGTGTTTGTGATCTCTTTTTCCTACTCTATGTAGGAGTGATTAGCAAGTTACCTTAATAGGGAATCTCTGGAAGGTATCTCAGCAAGGCAACATGTAATCAATGTAGTAAAGAAATGATAGATCACAATTTGCGATAAAGAAATGTAAGTATAAAGCACCCCCGGAGGGGAACGGGGGTCTGGGGGGATACCCCCAGAGAAGTCATACCCAGAGAACAAAGAATTAGACTAAGAACTTATTAGCACCAATAACTCGGCACTGATCATTTAGATTTGGAGTTGTATAATTGAAGAAGACTCACTTTAGCCAGAGCCAGGGCCTGAGAGATTGGATCAGAGAAAGTGAGACAAAGCAAGCACCCAACAAGAGACACAAGTGCGTAGCAGGAAAAGTCCATAGATAGCCCGGACAATATCTCCCGATCGGTGTATTATTGTGTCGCATCGCGACTCATGGTCTTTAGTTGTCCGAATGAAAAATTTCCAAATATCAAACATGCTTCGTTTAAGAAATGTTGTTAATATTAGTAAAAGAACCTTAGCTACCTCAAGTGACACCGTTTCAATTGAGTTGCCAGCTACCTCTTTTGAAGGTTACAACTTACCAGAGTTACCAGAATTGAATTTTGAAACCGAAAAGGAGAATTTATTGAAAATGTACAAAGATATGGTAATTGTTAGAAGAATGGAAATGGCAGCCGATGCCTTATATAAAGCCAAAAAAATCAGAGGATTCTGTCATTTATCAGTTGGTCAAGAAGCAATTGCTGTTGGTATCGAACATGCTATCACTCCAAAAGATACTGTTATCACTTCATATAGATGTCATGGTTTTGCTTATATGAGAGGTGCCTCAGTCAAAGCGGTTTTAGGGGAATTAATGGGTAAGAGAAGTGGTGTAAGTTATGGTAAAGGTGGATCAATGCATATGTTTGCCCCAGGTTTCTATGGTGGTAATGGTATTGTTGGTGCTCAAGTTCCATTAGGAGCTGGTTTAGCATTTGCTCATCAATATAGAAATGAGAAAAATGCTACTTTCACCCTTTATGGTGATGGTGCTGCTAATCAAGGTCAAGTTTTTGAAAGTTACAACATGGCAAAATTATGGAATTTACCTTGTATCTTTGCTTGTGAAAATAATAAATATGGTATGGGTACTTCAGCTTCAAGATCAAGTGCTATGACCGAATATTATAAGAGAGGTCAATATATTCCAGGGTTAAAAGTTAATGGTATGGATATCTTAGCATGTTATCAAGCTTCCAAATTTGCTAAAGCTTGGTGTGATGATGGTAATGGACCATTAGTTTTAGAATATGAAACTTATAGATATGGTGGTCACTCAATGTCTGATCCTGGTACTACTTATAGAACTAGAGAAGAAGTTCAAAACATGAGATCAAGAAATGATCCAATTGCTGGTTTAAATGCTATCTTATTAGAAAAAGGTATTGCCACTGAAGCTGAAGTTAAAGCTTATGATAAAGAAGCAAGAAAATATGTTGATCAACAAGTTGCTGAAGCTGAAGCTGATGCTCCACCTGAAGCTAAGATGGATATCTTATTCGAAGATGTTTATGTAAAGGGTACTGAACCAAGAGAATTAAGAGGTAGAATTTCCGATGATACTTGGAATTTCGAAAAGGGTACCTTTTCAAATAAAGTTTATTAAACTGTATAGTTAGAGTAAAGAGTATGAATTGGTTTCAACTCTCCCTGCATGCATGGCACGTAATAGATGTATGTTAAGAGTTTCTTACACAGAAGAACTGAAGGAAGGCTTAATGTAGGCTTTCGTTTACCCTTGACCTGCCTTTGTGCACCTCTTTGTGTACTCCATGAATCGTTTGTGTGCCTTGTCTCTGTGCTCTCTGTAAACAAGTGCGGACGGTACTATCTCATCGCACCGCATTTATCACATATGTCCAACCTAAATAAAATCATCACCAATAAATCACGACAAGAAGATGTTGATACAAATCCCAAGTCGATATCAGGACATATTGGTATGAAGGATATGGGTACCAACGTTGGAACGACGGAAATCGAGCCAATAAAGCCCAAAAAGCAAAAAACTGATGATGGGTTTATAGGTGGTATTGGTGGTACAATTGAAGATATCGAGGATTTAAGTTATTATCCAACCACAGAACAATCAAAACAAGTATATCAAAGGATCCTTACTAGTATACACGAGAAATTGCCCGATTCATCCCATAATGTCGTTGTTTCTGCCACAGATGTAACGTTAGAGATATTGATGAATGATGACATAGATGCACAACAGAAACGCAAAGAGGTAGACGAATTGTTAGGAGAAAAGGTGAATGACGTAGAGTTCAATGATTTGTTGACATGGAGTCGAGAAATTGACGATTATAACCGAGAAGAGGGTGGAGATGAAGAGGTTGAATTGAATATGGGGGAAGACGAAGAAGATGAGGAACCTGAAGATGAACCAGAGGATGAAGATGAGCCAGAGGACGAAGAGGTACCACAGCATAATCAACAAGAAAACACAGAAGAACTGAACGAACCACAAACACAAGATTCAACTATAATACATAAATCCACTGACCATATACCACTTAAAGATATACATCCAGAATTCTTAGACAGTTACAGGTTATCGTCTGAACACAAACAGAAGTACTTGGATTTGAACGTACCAAACTCAGAACTTTCCCAAATCATAAAGAACCCAAAGCTTATAGACAACAGATGGAGAATTGTCTTTAAACTTGAATATTTCAAAACAGGATTTGACAATATAAGGCCCAAACTAGAGGAACTTCATCTACATGAGTTGGTTGAAGAATTCTCCACCCTTAAGAAACGTAAGCCTAGTGAAGACTTGGTGGAAGATGCTAAGAAGCCAAAGGTACGTGTACCCAAAATCGTAGATTTAACATCACCAACATTTAATCACGTGATATCTACTAAGATAAAACTTCCTAAAGGTTCATATCAACAGAATAAGAAATTATACGATATAATAACAGTGCCACCACCAGAGAAGGCCGAAAAGACTACGGAGTTAGTTCCAATAACCGAATTGCCTGATTGGGCCCAAGCTGTATTTCCTGATACAGCAACATTGAATGTTATACAATCCCAAATATACCCCCAAGCATTCAAGACTGACAATAATCTTTTGATATGTGCACCAACAGGGGCTGGTAAGACCAATGTTGCTATGTTGACTATGCTTAGGACAATCAGCCAGTTCCGTAAGAATGATAGTATAGACCATAAGTTCAAGATTGTGTATATTGCTCCGTTAAAGGCATTGGTAAGTGAACAAATGAGAGAGTTTCAGATACGGTTAGGACAGTTTGGGATAACCGTTAACCAAGTTTCAGGAGATTCTAACCTTTCAAAGTATGAATTAGAGCAGACTCAAGTTGTAGTGACCACACCTGAAAAATGGGATATTTTGACCAGAAAAGAAGGAGGGTTCGATATTGTCAAGTTGATTATCATTGACGAAATCCATTTGTTGCATGACGAAAGAGGGCCAGTGCTAGAGAGTATAGTTAGTAGGACATTAAGGAATCAAACCGATACGAGGTTGGTAGGACTTTCAGCTACGTTACCCAATTACTTAGACGTTGCACAGTTCCTTAGAGCTCCTAAGGATGGAGTATTTTACTTCGATGGCAGTTATAGACCGTGTCCTTTGCAGCAGCAGTTCATAGGGATCAAAGAGAAGAAAGCCATTAAGAAGGTCGCAGCTATGAATGAGGCATGTTATGAGAAGCTAGAGGAGTGTTTAAGCCAAGGTCATCAGATGATTATCTTTGTTCATTCGAGAAAAGAAACTTTCAAAACAGCCAATTGGCTTAAAGACAAATTGGACAAGGATATAGTGGAGGTTGGTGTTCGTAGAGTGCTTGAGGCTGAGGCTGAAGGAATGGTCAACTCCAACATCAAACAAATCCTTCCATCAGGAATAGGTATCCACCACGCAGGTTTAAACAAAGACGAAAGAAGCGTAGTTGAAGATTTATTTGCTCAGGGCCATCTTAAGGTTCTTGTATCGACTTCAACATTGGCATGGGGTGTGAATTTACCAGCCCATACCGTCATTATCAAAGGTACAGAAACGTATTCTCCTGAAAAGGGTCACTGGGTTCAATTGTCACCTCAGGATATTCTACAGATGCTTGGTAGAGCCGGTAGACCCAGGTACGATAAATCTGGTGAAGGTATTATTATTACGTCACGTGATGAAGTTCAATATTATATGGCGATATTAAACCAGCAATTACCGATAGAATCACAATTGATGAATAAATTAGCGGATACATTGAATGGAGAAATTGTTTTAGGTAACATTGAAACCATAGACCAAGGAATAGAGTGGCTCAGTTATACGTACCTTTACATAAGGATGTTAAAGTCACCCAGATTGTACCTTGTAGGAGCAGATGTTGATGATACTTTGTATTGGAGACGTAAAGATTTAGTTCATTCAGCGTTGATGATTTTGAATGATCACAAGTTGGTTAATTATAATCATTCGACTGGTGAGGTTAAGTCAACTGAATTAGGGAAGGTTGCTTCTTACTATTACATTAACTATGACACCATTAATATGTATAGCACAAGTTTAAAACCATGGAATAGTGAAATTGATATTTTATCAGTGGTATCCAAGTCAGAAGAGTTCAAGTTCATACCTATAAGACAAGAAGAACGATTGGAAGTAAGGAAATTGTATGAGGGTTGTCCTATCCCCATCAAGGAAAGTGCAAGCGATCCATTGGCCAAAATCAACTTATTGTTACAATCATATATATCTAAATTAAACCTTGAAGGGTTTGCATTGATGGCAGATATGATTTATATCACACAATCTGCTGGTAGGTTAATGAGAGCTATTTATGAAATTTGCTTGATCAAGAATTGGTCTAACATGTGTAAGATTACTCTTACATTGTGTAAGATGATAGAGAAACGATTATGGCTAACAAATTCACCTTTAAGGCAATTTCCTAATGTTTCCAAAGAGATTATATCTGCTACAGAATCTTCACATTTACCATTCGTTACATACTTTAATTTGTCACCTGAAGCCTTAGCTGAGGCCATTAACCTCAAAGGTAACAGTAGAAGAACTTATGATCTTCTTCAGCAATTCCCAAAGTTGTCCTTAACTCATTATGCCCAGCCATTAACTCATGAATTACTTAAAGTAGTGGTAGAAATCGTCCCTGATTGGCAATGGCATGAAGTCCATGGTCCTTCTCAAGTGTTCTTAATGATTGTAGAAGACGTCAACGGGGAAAGGATCTTGTATAAAGACCAGTTGGTGGTATATAAGGGCCAACAAGGTAAAGAGTTGGTGGTAGAGTTCACCTTACCTATTGAAGATCCAGTCCCACCCAATTATTTCTTGACATTTATAAATGATAAGTGGCTTCATTCTCAATTCACAGTGCCTATAATGTTATCGTCCATCAAGGTTCCTAAAAAGGGTAGTAGTTTTACTAAACTTCTTAATGATACGTTATCACGTGACACACTTCAAAAATATCAAGAAATGTTTGAAGATGAATACTTTAATAAATTCCAAGCCCAAGTGTTTGATTCCTTATATAATACAGAAGATAATACGTTCATAGGGATATCCAAAGGTAATGGGAAGATTGGGTGTATGGAGGTAGGAATTGCTAGTCATTGGACCAGAGGTGGTGGTAGAGTTCTTTATTTGAACCCTAATCAAAAGGTAGTGGACAAAATCAATAAAACATGGACTAAGAAGTTTAAACAGTTTGACAAAGAAGTAGGAAAGTTAAGTGGTGATGTTAGATCGGATTTAAAGACTTTAAATGATCATCACGTGATTTTAGGTACACCAGAACAGTTTGACTTTGTTAGTAGAAGATGGAGACAACGTAAAGTGGTTCAGTCGATAGAACTTGTGATTTTAGACGACATTCATTTGATAGGAAGTTTAAGTGGTTCTGTGTATGAGAATACTATCACCAGATTAAGGTTTATATCTACTCAAGTTGAGCATAACATGAGGTTTCTAGGGTTTTCATCACCGTTAGCTAATGGAAGAGATTTTGGTGATTACTTAGGATGTCCTAAGCAATCGATCTACAACTTTGATCCTAATGAAAGGAACATAAAACAAATCAAAATCCAACACAAATTTGATTATGCCAACATTACAAATGGAAGTATTGTGTTTGTGGATGGGTACAAAGCTGGAGTAGAGATATGTCAACATTTGATCTCAAATAGGAAATTAAGGAATATCGATTTACCAACTTTAGAGCCATTTTTACAGAGAATTGTCGATAAACATCAAAGAGTTTTAGTGGAGAATGGTGTAGGATACTTCCATGATGGGCTAACAACTGCTGAACAATCAACTATCACCAAACTCTTTGATTTGAAATGGATATCAGTACTCATAATTGATAAGGACTGTGCTTCATATGCTCCTAGTGGTTCTAACATTATCATATGGGGTACAGAAACCTATGAAGGCAAAGAGCAAAGACATTTACCATACCCTATTTCAACTGTTTTAGAAATGATTGGATGTTGTGATAATGGGTTTGTGTCAATGTACACAAAACCAAACCTTATAAATCATTACACCACTCTCATAAGTCAAGGTGTGCCATTAGAGAGTTATTACAACTATTCTATGCATGAGGTGTTCATGAATGAGATAAGCTGTAGGATCTTTAAGAAAAGACAGGATTGTATTGATTGGTTAACGTTCAGTTATTTCTATAGGAGGTTACAATTGAACCCAAGCTTCTATGGAGTTAAAGATGTCAGTCATCAAGGCATAAGTGAATACTTATCGGACTTAGTTGAAGATACAATTAAGGATTTAGTTGATAATGAATTGGTAGAAGAAGAAGGTGAAGAAGATCAGGACGAGGATGAAGAGGATGAAGATGAACTTTCACCACTCAATGGATCATTGATCGCTTCTCATTATGGAATCTTCTACTCCACAATGATATCCTTAACCAAATTAGATAACAAGTCCAAACTCAGGTCCTTACTTGAAATCATCAGTTCAGCATCTGAATTCGAAGAACTTCCTATAAGGTCAGGAGAGCCCAAACTTCTTCAGAACCTTTATAAGCAATTGCCCGTTAAATCTGCCAATGAAGACTTTGAGTCACCTTTTTTTAAGACATTCGTACTTCTCCAATGTCACTTTTCCAGGGTAAAACTCAACTTAGAATTATCCAAGGACCTTAGGTTTATCCTTAGTAAAGTTGTTAAGATTATAAGTGCAACAGTAGACATATTATCCAGTGAAGGGTACCTCAACACCATCCAAGTCATTGATTTATCCCAAATGATCATTCAAGGTATTTGGAACCGTGATAACCCAATCAGGCAACTTCCACACATAAACCAAGGCATTCTAGAAAGATGTGAGAAGTATAAGGTTGAGACTGTTTATGATATAATGACGTTAGAAGATGAAGAACGTGATGATTTGTTACAATTAGAAGATGACAAATTAGAGGCTGTGGCTGAGTTTGTCAATAAGTACCCGAACCTTGATATTGTAGATTATGAGATCGAAGATACCCCAATTAGTGGTGAACCTTTCGAAGTGGTTGTGAATCTAGAAAGAGATGAAGACGTTGATGATTTGTCAGTAGTGTCTCGCTTCCCATTCGACAAGACTGAAGAATGGTGGGTTATTATTGGTGACTCAAAAAGTAGGCAATTGTATGGAATTAAGAAGACAATGATAAGGGAAGAAAAGCTGAAGGTTGTGGTTGATGTTACAGTTCCAGAAGGTCATCATGACTTGACGATTTGGTGTATGTGTGATAGTTATTTGGACGTAGATAAGGAGTTGAAAATGGTAGTAGATGTTCAGCCTAATCCAGACGAAGAGTAGGGCAGTACTTGTGCCAGTGTATGTAGAGGTTAGCTATAGTAATATAATAATTAGTAGATCTATACTTTATATATAGGTGCACCGGTGAATTTCTTAATACATTGGTGTACCGGTTAAACCACGAATATGTGAGTCAACTTCGCATTATCACCCACACCACACCTTAGACTACAGATGTCAGAAGTATCCAATGTATTAACACCGTTCATTAAAAGTCTCCTCCTTGAGTACCCCAACCTTAAATCAGAAGACATTCACAGTGTTCTCAAGCTCATCTTCCGAGGCTTAGCCAATGACGTTCAAATAGCATCGTTTTTAACAGCACTTAGATGTAAAGGTCTTGATCACCAACCTGAAATCATTGCAGCAGCTGTTACTACGGTAATGGAATTCAGCCATCCTATTGATATTCAATCCTTACCCGGATCCAGTGGGTTTGTGGACATTGTTGGTACTGGTGGTGATGGACAAAACACATTTAATGTTTCCACTGCTACCTCAATTATAGCAGCTGGTATGGGAATTCCCGTTTGTAAACATGGTGGTAAAGCAGCAACATCATCTTCGGGATCAGGTGACTTACTCAAATGTTTAGGTGTTGATTTAATGCAAGTAACCAAGCATACAGCCGTTGAAGTCTTACAGAAGTCGAAGTATACTTTCCTATTTGCACCAGCCTTTCATGAGGTCATGGGAAGGGTAGCGGCAGTTAGGAAGCAGTTAGGGTTCCCTACCATTTTTAATATCCTCGGGCCCTTGATGAACCCTGCCCCATTGGCAGCAAGAATTTTAGGAGTGTATTCTCGTAATTTGGGTGAAGCATATGCTAAAACAGTATTGGAATTAACTGCCAATGATCCAATTCATAAAAGAACTATGGTAGTTTATGGTCACGTGGGTTTAGATGAAATAAGTCCAATTGGATCAACTTCATGTTGGATCATTGAAAACAATTCTATTACTTATCAGATCATTTCTCCTAAAGATTTCGATATGCCAGAATCATCATTAGAATCAGTGAAGTCCGGTACACCAGAGGAAAATGCCAAAGTTCTTCTTCATATCTTGCAACAAGACGATGATGAATTTTTGATTGGTGAGAATAATTTGAACCACCCAATTGTCAATTACATATTGATGAATAGTGCGGCGTTAGCAGTGGTTTATGGGATAGTTGATAATTATATTGAGGGTGTTGAACTTGCTAAGGAGGCTATTCGTAGTGGTAGTGCATTGAATGCGTTAGAGCTGTTTAAGTCGGTATTAGGCGGATTGTAGATAAATAGATAGAAGATTGGAGGGCACGAAAGACACAAACACAGAAGGACAGAAGGACAGAAGGACAAAAGAGACATGTCGTCTTAACTATGTTAACTATGGTCTCTCTTAACTATGGTCTCACTGACTATGGGACTCTCTTAACTATGGGAAATCTGGCGCGCACAAAAATAAACAATCGCGTACAAACACCAATGTTTGGTAACCTAGTAGGAACACCAAGAGGTGGAAAGTATGGAGGGACCAGAAACAATTTGGAGTTCACTCCAATAGGGAAACATTCACACAAGTCCAACCATCAAGATGGGCCCAAATTAAGTCCGTTAAGACCATCAAATAAAGCGAATATAAACAAGGTAAACAATAAAGATATGGAATTATCATTTGATAACGATATTGAAAATTTCAGTCAAACGATTAACTCAGTGTTTCAAGGAGATTTCGAAGTGATGAACAAAAAACCGGAACCTTTCAGGGTGGAAGGTGAAAGAGAAGGATTGATTGGCAATGATTTAATAAATAATGGATCAATTAAACAACAACAACAGCAATTTGATTTACTCAAACAAGAGAATATTTCATTGAAAGTTCAGTTGTTTGTATGGGAAAGATATTATAGGCAAACACCCGAAAAGCAGAAAGAAATGTTGAATGAAAATATTGAATTAAGACAGAAGTTATTTGAATTAACCGAAGATAACAGAAAAATGAATCAACAATTGAATCAGACTCAAGTTGAAGATAGACGTGAAAGTAGAGACGAGCTCAATGAAGTACGTAAAGAGTATGAGAGTAAATTCGAAGATTTAGAGCGTGAATTTGATGATAGAATGAGAGAAAAAGAATCACAATTTGAATATGAAATAAATGATTTAAAACATCAATACAAACAAGTGATTGATGATAGAGAGCAGAAATTAGATCAGTTGGAATTTGAAGCTGGAAAGTTGAAACAATCCTTAGAAATCAATAGCTCGGAGAGAACTAGAGTTGAAGAAGGGTTAAGGGATCATAAAGGATTAGAAAGAGCATATGAAGACTTAAAAAGAGAATTCCAAGAACTAGAAAGTTTGATGAAAGATTTAGAAGGACAAAATGGGCAATTGAAAGGTGAGAATCGAAGATTAGCAGCTGAAGTTGATGATAAACAAGCCCAAATTGATGAATTGGAAGTGAAACTCAATAATTGGAAAAATAGATATGAACAATTACTCCAAGAGTACGAAACTAATAACCAACACCAATCCCAAGTTCCATCTAAGACAACAACTCAAGAAATTGTCAATCTTAAATCTTTAGTTGATGAATTAACATATAAATATGAAGCCAGCAAAACTGAGTTAAACCATTCTAAACAAGAGCTTAAAGATTTAAGATCAAGTCAATTCAATGGTAAGCATAGTCTTGAGAAATTGACTCAAGAGTTGGACTTTTTACAACAAGAATTACATCATAAAGAGAATGAAAGTGTCAAGCTCAGACAACAAATAAACTCCTTGTTGAACAATAAACCTGAAGATCACCAACAAGCTTATTACGAAACTCAAATTGAGAGTTATAAGGAAAACGAAAGGACATTGAATGATATAAATAAGAAGCTCAATAGAGAAATCGCTGAATTAAAAGATGAAATATTCTTAATGGATAACAATGTTCCTAGTGATAAAGTACAAAGACAGAATAGAGAATTAAATGACAGAGTTTCTTATTATGAAAAAGAGTTCGAAAATGTTGAACAAGCTTATAGGGCCTCTGAGAGAGAAGTTAAAGATTTAGAGGAGAAATTTAGTGCTTTGCAAGACAAGTATGAGAGTTTGAAACAAGATAATGAGAAGTTGATTGAACAAGTTGGCAATTCAGCAGTTAATGAATTCGAAAGTTTTACCAGAGAAAAGTTAAGAGATGAGAATGAACGATTACAAATGGATATTGAACGATTGGAAGCTGACAAACAAAGAGTAGAGGGAGAAAAGAGTCAATTAAACCATCAAATTGATTTAATGACCATGGATTTAAAAGCTTTACAGCAACAACTTGACAAATCTGGTGATTTACAATATGAAATCAAACGATTACAAAGACAACTTGAAGTTTCAAATAATGATGACTATGTGGAACAAATCAACCGAGAATTGAGTAGGACTAGGGAAGAACTCAGTAAAGTTAGAGATGAACTCAATAAGGAAAGATTCAAACCAACTCCTACTGATTTCAGACCGAATTTCATCGAACAAGAATACCAACGTGTGATCCAAGAACGTAATCAACTCAATATTGAATTGAACAATTCTTATAATAATTTGAGAGATATTGAAAATAAGTACAAGAAATTACAATTATCGTACCAAGATAAAGAGAATTTGGTAGATGACATGGAATTGAAATTACGTGATATCAAGAGAACTAACAAGTTTAACCAATTAGAGGATGATGATGAAAAGACATCATTGATAAAATCCAATTCAAATAACTTAGCCAAGATCAAAGGATTAGAATTTGAACTTGAAAGTTTAAGAAAGGAGTATGCCAATCAAATACTGAACTATCAAACCAAGATTGATATTTTAAACACCAAAGTCAACGATAAGGTCAATATGCCATTAACCCCAGAACCAGAAGTTGAAAAGTCCTCTATAGTGAATTTACTTGAAAAACAACTTGAGGATGTTTATAAAGAAAAGCAACAACTTACAAAAGAATTAGAAGGTTCACAAAGTCAATTGAAAGTTACACAAAACCAATTAGAGGTTACACAAAAACAAAATACTCATATTTTAGATTTAAACAATACATTTGATAGTAATGAAAAATTACTCAAAATGGAAATCAACCAATTGGAATTAAATAACAAATCCATCAAGCAAGAACTTACGAAGGTTAACCAACATCGTGAAAAGTTGTTAACCAAGTTGAAGCAAAAATTCAATGAGGAAAGAACCAACACTATTGAAAAGAAAATTGATGATTTGAACTTTAAGTTAGGTTCCACAAACTTAAATGAACACAAAAGGAATAGCAGGAAGAATGAAATCTTACTCAAGTATTATAAGTTGAAATTGCATGAGTTGAATTTGAAGGCTAATGACTTACAGTTGATGTACGACTATGTTAAGAGGAGCAATGATCACATTGAACAGGAGTTGAAGGTATTCGGCGGTAAGAGAGAGAATAAAAGGAACAAGGTTAGTTTTAAGGTAGTGGCTCAAATGGTTTTGGCACTGGTTAGAATGAAGAATAGGTTAAGAGAAGCAGAGAAGAGAAAGGCCTTTGTTAAAGAGTTAAAATGTGCCTGAGGTAGGGTTCAAAGTAGGCTGTATACTAGAGACTGTATACTAGAGACATGTAGACTAATGTATATTAGACGTAGAGGTTGTAGTATCATGTCACGTGAATTACTATATACGAATTACTATAGGAATATTTTGCATGGGCGTTGAACTGTGTTAACCCTGTACACTCAAGAATTCAGTAAGTTCCTCCTCAATATAGGCGTATGATAATTCCTGTCATTGGACGCTTGTCTAGGCCTTATTCTTGGAGTCTGATTAACATTTCCCCCACTGTTATTTCGTAATCTAGGAGTTTGGTTGACATTTCCCCCACTGCTGTTTCTTATCCTAGGAGTTTGGTTAACGTTTCCCCCACTATTATTTCTTCTGTAAGGTGGGGCAAGCTGTGGAGGAAACTCTATGGATATATCACTATTATTTATGCTATCATTAACGGAGTCATTGATCAAATCAAAATCATTAGGTCCATACCCATTCATCAAGAACTGACTAATCGTAAAATCAACAGATTCATATCTTGATTTAGAATTCAAAGGTTTAAGTATAGTCTTATCAGTTGGACCTGGCTCTTGGAGAAACTTATCAATTGCTTCGGTATCGACCCATATTCTATCCTTCTTCTTGTTCTTGTAGTACTTGACATTGAATGTTGTGGAATTGATGGGTATAGCTCCATCTTCATCTTCTTCTAAAAGAGAGGAAGGAAACAAATCAGCTGTCGCTTCAAATAAGGCAGTTGTGTCGATGTCATCAAATGGTATGGGATCATCGTTGGTCCATTTTTCCATGTATAGCAGTTGGTTGAGGTTGGTGAAGTGGATATAGGAGTATGTGCTATCACTGGCCATTGTTTGTAGGATGTGTCTGGTGCGATCAGTGCGATCTATCAACAGTGAGGGCCATCAGTGGGTGACTGTGTAGTTGAATGAGAGAAGAAAGGATAAATAATTAAATATATTTACATATGCAATGTTTGTGTTTGTGTTTGTGTTCACGTTGTGTTTGTGTTCGTGTTAGCGACTGTGTTGACGTTGTGTTTGTGTTCGTGTTTGTGGTTGCGTTTGCGTTTGCGTTGTGTTTGTGTACTCCTCACGCCAAACACAAATTCTCAAAAAGAACCTCCTTCTTATGCAATTGATCAACCTCTGAGGCCTTCACCAACTTGAATGAACCAGTACCAATGTTCATTGTTTGTCCTAAGATAATACACTCACTGACCCCTTCGATCTTATCAGTCTTCATGTAGAAAGCAGCATCAAACAAATGATCAGTAGTCTTCTCGAATGAAGCCAATTGTAAAACGGAATCTCTCATCTTACTTAATCCAAATCTGGTAATACCCAAGACTTCACCTTTGTAACTCATGACATCTCCTAACAATTGGATATGACGTGGATCAACACTCATACCATGCTTACTCATAGTATAATCGATTTCTTGAATAATCGATGATCTTGCTGCTTCAATTCCTAAAACTTCAAAAACTTCGAGCACGTGATTTGTAGATGTTTTTGTACCAATTACACCATCAGTACCCATAACTTGTTTCAATCCATATCCTTCTACCAAAAGTTCTTTCTTACCATTATCTTTAATATTAATAACGGCACGTGATATATTTGGAAGTCCCTTGATACAAATATCAGGCAATACTCTCTTCAAATGTTGCATTCTAAAGAACAATGTACTGTCATGTTCAAGAAGTTCAACCTTATCATTTAAGGTAACCAAAACATTGATCTTGTCACCATGGATAGACACATGACCTGGAGCTATCTTCAATTTAGGGGCATTAACAATGGCTTGTGCAATTGATTCCAATGATAATTCCAACTGCAACTTTTCAATGGTATCCAAGTCGATCTTTATCAGTAAATATGACATGTTGTCTTTGTAAACATCTTGAATGTAGAACGCTATATCACGTAACACCGTCTTTTCGATTCTACCCTTGACAACTCTAGCAGCAATTTCATCTTCATCGTTGACCAATACAGAATTGATAATTGGAGTTGAAATGACTTTGGATGCATTGATGATTTCCTTGATACGTGGAACCCCTAATGTAACATTCATACTAGCAACCCCAGCAAAATGGAAAGTTTTTAAGGTCATTTGAGTTCCTGGTTCTCCAATTGATTGTGCTCCAATTGCTCCTACTGCAGTACCAGGTTCGACTCTTGCTCTGGAATATTTATAAAGACATTGCTTAATGAATGTTTCAATAGTTTGAGTACTTATCTTAAGGAGTGGATCAACGTTGACATTATCGTCGATTTCCATATAACTGGACTCTTCAGTTAAGCCTGGATCTAAGCCTTGATGTGTTCTATGATCAGCCAATTGTTGGCATTTACTATCAACGAATTGTCTTATAGAATCGTAAAAGTCTCTTTCTGAATCATTTTCATCAATATACTCAATCTTAGAGGCAATCTTACCTTCAACCTTATTCCCTAAGTTATCATACCTTATGAGTTTTGATTCCAAAGGTGCTAAAAGACGTTCAACTTGTTGCTTGACTTGAAAAGGTAATAATCCCTGATGATTGTGATCAAGAGTTATGTTGACACTATGATCCCATTGTCTTACGAAATTCACAGGTCTAGCATCACCTTCCATATCAAAAGGATCCAATCCATCCCCTCCATAGTTGAATTGAACAATCCCATTGGACGAGTTACGAACAGTGTGATCATATTGAGATGATAAGTCTTCTAATGATTTCATCAACCTACGAGACATATATCCAGTTTCTGCAGTCTTAACCGCAGTATCAACCAACCCTTCTCTACCTGAGATAGCATGGAATAAGAATTCCGGTGGGGTCAATCCACTAAAGAAACTGTTCCTAACAAACCCTTTAGATTGTGGGGTTTTGGAATTCTTGGTGAAATGGGGCAATGATCTATCTTGAAATCCATCAGGAACTCTATTACCAGAAATAATTTGTTGTCCTACAACTGCCACCATCTGTGAGACATTTAAGGTGGAACCTTTAGATCCACATGTAGCCATAATCAATGGGGCATTTGTACTATCTAGTTCATTGATACAAACATCTCCTACTTCCTCACGAACTTTTGAAAGTAACCCAGAGATCTTGGCTTCTAAGGTTTGTTCTTCATTACAACCAGGTTGAGTCTCTAACTTTCCTTTATTATACAAATCAATGAGTTCGTCACATTTAAGGTACGCTTGTTCTACCATCAACTCTTTCTTTTGCTTCAATTGGGTTCCAGGAGTGACATCATTAATACCAATAGAAAACCCTCTATTACCAAGGTACCTAGCACAAAGTTTTGACATTCTGTTCATGGCTTCAGCAGCTTCATCTGGGCCATAATCTCTTAAAATCGTATAGAACACAGAATGTTTCTTCCCATCACCAAGGGTGGATTTGTCCATTACTCCACATAAGATTTGTGATCCTCTGATAACCACATACCCATCATTAGGAGACATATCATTAGCAAACCCTGGCGATGGTGGCTTGAATGTTTTAGCCTTAGCATCGAGATTTATGACGACTTTGCTTTTATTGTTAGGCTTTATCAACAACGAGAAGATTTGTTTACCAGTCCATAACAGCACAGGTTTCATTATAGCTGGCGGTGGTAAATCAAATTGCAAATTGGCATCTGACATCATACAAAGCAATTGAATCAACTCTGCTCTATCGAAAAACGAATCTTTATGACTGATCAAGTAAGACCCGGTTATGAAATCTTGGGTGGCAGCAATGATTGGTTCACCAGATTTAGGAGTTAATAAATTGTTCTTGACTCCCATAAGGTTAATGGCTTCAGCTCTTGCTTCTTCTGTTTGTGGCACATGTAGATTCATTTCATCACCATCAAAATCAGCATTATAAGGTGTACAAACACATTCATTCAATCTGAAGGTTCTCCATGGTCTAATCTTAGCATAATGGGATAAAATTGATAATCTATGTAAAGAAGGTTGTCTGTTAAACAATACGACATCTCCATCTTCAATATGTCTCTCAACTATGTCACCAATGTGTAAGTTCTTTGCAAGTTTGACTCTATCACTAAACCTTAAGTTACGTTTAGAATTCTCATTGGCTTTGACTACATAGTTGGCCCCAGGATGTTGATCTGGTCCACTCAATATAAGGTTCTGTAACTTACGTCTGTTGTACCTGGTACATTTCTCAGGATAGGTTAAGATCTTAGCTACTCTATCAGGAACAGCCACTTCGTCGATCTTTAAATTTGGATCAGGTGATATGACAGTTCTACCGGAAAAATCAACTCTCTTACCGGATAAGTTACCTCTGAATCTTCCTTGTTTACCCTTTAACCTCTGACAAAACCCTCTGATTGGTTTAGAAGACTTTACGCTACCATTTGATGGCATCAATGCCGGATTAGCTGAATCGGAGTTTATATACATGGCAACTGATAATTGTAAATAATCCCATTGTTCCATAAGGTTATTGATAGAAATTCCTTTTTCAATTCCGGCTTTAATCAATGAACTCGTCCATACAATTTCCGTAAGTTTGACGGTCAAATCATCTTCATTACTTTGACTATCCATTAACACCGATGGCCTGATACAAACTGGGGGAGCTGGTAAGTACCTCCATATATAGACTTCAGGTCTACCACCTTTAGAAGCATCTATCCCAAGTAATTCACATTCATTGGGAGAGATCTGTTTGAAAAGATTAAGAACTTTTAAAGGGTTCAAATCTTCAAAAACTCTCTTCATGAACTTTTCCAATTCAGGATTTCTCAGTAAGATTTGATCGATTTCCTTATCCCAGACGATTTTTTCAGGTGCTGGTTTCTTACCAACCCATCTAAAAGTGTCATGAACGATTTTTAATGCTGCTGGTCCTGCTCCTGATGCAGCCTTCTTAACTACTCCATTAATATGATGACATTGGAAACATCTTCTTTGTTTCTTACATTGATCAATAATGCTCTTAAGGATCTTCATTCTTCTTAAATTGTCTATGAATGGTTTTCTAAGGTCAGTCAAGAACTTCTTTTGTGTGGGTCCATCTAATAGTATACAACCACAATTCTTACAAATACACTGTAAAATGGATATAATGGACTTAAAGTACCCAACGTGAAACACAGGCAATGCTAACCTAACATGACCAAAATGACCATGACAAGTTGCTAGATTTCCATGACAGGTGGCACATTCATTGGTGTTGGTCGAAATCCCCATCTTCGTATCTAAAGCTCCGAATTGTTTGACAGCTCTGCCCAGATCTATATCATAGAGATCACGAGTCTTGACTTCGACTTCTGATTGGGAGATGATTTCCTGAGGCAGTAATGCCCCGAATTCCAACCCTTCAATACGTTTAGGACTTATGTCCACCACTACTTGTTTCATAGGTTGAATTTTTCAGATCATCTCAAATTTTTTTGTACCCTACGATGTGCGACACCGTGGGAGTGTCGTGTTTTGTCATGGCTAGATGTCGCGGTATCCACACCAAAGACGGTGCGAATTGGTTGATCACAGTGGCAATGAGTGAAGAAGAACAGAAAGTCATTAAGACCTTAGAAGAGGACGATGAATTTGAAGATTTCCCAATCGACAATAAGTGGAGTAATCAACAGGACCCACAAGTGAATCCTAACAATTTATGGGAAGAAGATTGGGATGACGATGATAACGAAGATGAGTTCACTAAGAAGTTGAGAGAGGAGTTGAAGAATTCCAAGTAGGGGGATGGGTCATGATAAGAGGGCAGATAGGGCCATACTGAGAGGGCAGATAGGGCCATGATTTACAAGAGGGTGCTGATATTTAGGACATGGCTGAGGAATCATAATTCAAGATACTGGTCCTTACTGGTTCATACTCGTCCATATTGGTCTACTGATCTTGTACACAAAAGAATGTATAGTAATAAACGTATATTAGTTCATGTTTAATCATCTTCATCCAAGACAACTCTGTTGTCATCACAACCCAGACCTAAGCATAGAAATTCACCGATTTACTCTTTCTGGCTTGAACTTCTCCTATAGCTTCAACAAAATCTTCATGCTTTATAATGCTCTTACCATTCCTTAAAGCTATCATACCAGCTTCTACTGTAACTGCCTTTAATTGTGCACCATTGAATTCATCAGTAGATCTGGCCAATTCTCTCCAATTGACTGAGTTGTTATCACAGTTCAACTTTCTAGCATGAATCTTTAAAACTGATTCTCTGGCTTCTTCTGAAGGCAATGGGAATTCAATCTTTCTATCCAATCTTCCTGACCTCAATAAAGCTGGATCTAAAGTATCAACTCTATTGGTTGCAGCTAAGACCTTAACTCTATCATCAGACCCAAACCCATCTAATTGATTCAATAATTCCAACATGGTTCTTTGAACTTCTCTATCACCAGATTTGTCACTGTCGAATCTCTTTGTACCAATTGCATCTAATTCATCAATAAATATAATTGTTGGTGCTTTTTCTTTAGCTAATTCGAAAGCATCACGGACTAATTTAGCCCCATCTCCAATGAACATTTGAACCAATTGTGGAGCTGCTAATTTTAAGAATGTTGCTCCTGATTGGGCTGCACAAGCTCTTGCTAATAAAGTTTTACCAGTACCTGGAGGACCATACATAAGAGCACCTTTTGGAGGCTTAACTCCTAGAGTTTTGAACTTTTCTGCTTGTTTCATTGGTAATACCACAGCTTCAATCAACTCTTCGATTTGTTTATCTAACCCTCCGATATCAGAATAATCTTCAGTTGGTTTTTCATCGACTTCCATTGCTTCAACTCTTGAGTCATATTCGGATGGCAATGTATCTAATATTAAGTAACTATCCTTATTGACCCCAATCAAATCATTTGGTTTCAACTGTGATGAATCAACAAGTCCAATCAATGGTAAGAAAATCGTTTGTCTGGTTGAAGTCTTGATAACTGCCAGTTTACCTGATCTAGTAGCATCCAAGTCAACATTAGCTCCTTGCTCTGCAGCTTCTTTTTCTACATCAAGATCTAACAATTCTACTACATTCCCAACAAGGTATGGTAATTGCTTATTATTATTGATCTTATCTTGGTTGTCTTTGATTCTTTCTAACATTACAGTTTTCTCGTGACTAAGTCTTTGACTTTCAGACCTCATTACTTTTATATCGTTGTCAAGCAATCTTGTACGATTGTTTATATCTGCGGTTGAGCTGTTGAGGATGTCGTCATCTATTAAAATTTCTTGGTCTAATTCTTCTAAGGTTGACATGGTTTGGTTGATGGAGTTGCCACTAAAAGGTCGCGATCTTCTCAGATGGCAGGTTTGGGTTTGGGAGGTCGAGGTTAGTGCGAGGGTGGCGGAAGGGTCGCACTATTTCACGCACTGTTTGCACTATTTCCCGTAGTGTCGTAGTAATTGTGTTTGTGGTCTTGTGATGAAACTTGAAGATATTGATATAACTAATGAACAATTGATTCAATTACAAAATCATTGTTTGGAAGGTTTGTATTATTTCCCCCATGCGTGTCCCCGACCTTTAGGATTGACTACTAACTATTAGCAAGAGATTTATCTTATAGTCCTTATTCCAAGTTCAGGTATGTATTGACAGGTTTAAGGTGTTATGCAACAAATACTGACAATTAGAGTAGGATGCACATTGATAACATCCGATAATGAATTCATCTCGGGAGCCAACATTGAGAATGCATCGTATGGTGCATCCATATGTGCAGAAAGAACCACCATATCAAAGGCTGTAGTATGTATACATGTGATAGATAACGGGCTACGTCATGTACTAACAATAGATTGAAGGTAAAGCCAAATATAAAGTGATAGCAATTTCCAGTGATTCAGAACAACCGATTTCCCCATGTGGGATCTGTAGACAATTCATAAGGGAGTTCAGTAGTGATGTTCCAATATTGATGTATGGTGCTAATGGTGGGTATGAGATCATGGGATTAGATGAATTGTTGCCCAAGAGTTTTGGTCCTACAAATTTAGGAGTTCCAGAAGTTTAGTCGGCACTGTACATTGATGGAGTGGGGATGATCAATGAGTGGAGAAATTTGTGGAGAAATACGTTTATATAAGAATATAGGATAGTGTATTGAGTGTAGGCATTTATAGGGGTGTGAGGATAGAGATCGGAACGATAAGGAATGATTTGCCACCAGACGCATAATTAACCCTTATTTCCATATACAGACCAGCCATATACCGAGCCTGTCTTGGTACTGTACATGGTCCCGTGTATCCCATTACACGCAATCCTATAGTCCACCCACGAACCCAATACATACTACAGGTGATCAGAGCTCAGATGATAGGTCTGCTGGGTGCGAAAAAATTTTATCATGCCTCTGTGTTCCTCAAACGTCTGTGGTAAAGAAACAGACAGTAAACTCAAATGTCCGATCTGTTTAAAGCAGAACGTTGAAAGTGTGTTCTGTGATCAGACCTGTTTCAAAACTTCGTGGGCTCAACATAAATATATCCACAAACAAGAAGGTGTAGATACCTATGATCCATTCCCAAACTTTAACTATACTGGAGATCTTAGACCACATTATCCATTAGCACCAAAGCCCAATATTCCAAAGCATATCAAATTGACTGACTATGCCAAAGAAGGTAAGCCTATCAGTGAAATCAAAAACGACAGACACGGAAAGATCCCCATAATGTCAGAAAAAGAGATTGAGAAGATCCGTAAGGTTTGTAAGCTTTCAAGAGAGATTTTGGATATAGTTGCTAGTCATGTTAAGATTGGAGTCACCACCAATGAATTAGATCAAATTCTTCATAGAGAATGTGTCAAGAGGAACTGTTATCCATCACCATTGAATTATTATAATTATCCTAAGAGTTTCTGTACTTCTGTCAATGAAGTCGTATGTCATGGTATACCAGATCAAACCAAGTTAAAAGACGGTGACATTGTAAATTTAGATGTCAGTATATTTTACTTAGGATTTCATGCTGATTTGAATGAAACTTACTATGTTGGAGATAAGGCAAAATCTGATCCTGATACGGTAAGATTGGTTGAAACCACTAGGGAAGCTTTAGATTTGGCTATCCAAGCTGTTAAGCCTGGATTACCATTCAGAGAATTAGGAAATATCATTGAAGCTCATGCTAAGAAAAATGGAGTGTCAGTTGTTAAAACCTTCTGTGGTCATGGTACAAATCAATTATTCCATTGTCAACCTTATGTCCCTCATTATGCTAAAAACAAGGCTATTGGTATTGCTAAACCAGGTATGGTATTCACAATTGAACCAATGTTGAATTTAGGAACTTACAAAGATCTTATGTGGCCTGATAACTGGACAGCTGTTACTCAAGATGGTAAATATTCAGCTCAATTTGAACATATGATGGTTGTTACTGAAGATGGTTGTGAAGTATTAACTGCTAGAACTGAGACTTCCCCTGGTGGTGCCGTACCAAGGATTTAGGTCTTAGTTTGTTGATACTGTGTTGACTATTGCATGACAGTGTATGATTCAGAATTCATGGCCCAATCACAATACTCATAAAACCCCTAACCAGGTAATCCCACCAGGTAATCCTACCAGGCATACAATCTTAGGATTCAACCTAGGATTCAAGTATATACATGTATAAATAATAAAAGTGACAAAACCACCAAAAGGTAAGAATTATAAACCACAAAACCAGGGGCCAACATCCACAAAGCCAATCCACAGAACCATAACAAAGCCAATCCACATAACAAGGCAACCCACAAGCCAAGAGTTTATTGACAATGATTGGCAAGGCAATCTCTATCTCGTAGTTGACGGACCTAAATACGAACTCCTTTTATAGCCACGATTGGCAATATTCATATGGTAAATTGCTGGCTCGATGGTTTAACTCTAAGTTCTGAATTAAACTCTTGATATAGCAATGTCCACAAACACAAACTCAAAATCTAAACCAGAGTTATGTTACACAAACAGAAATTTATAAATGGATCTAAAGTTAACCACCCTTTTATACCATGAATAAGGTTTGAAATTCCATTTTAGTAAGTCTACATGAACAAACACCCACACAAAAAGAGCACATCCCCTTAAACGACCACAATATCCGTAAGACACGGATGTCGATTTCATAAGTCTAATTACTAATGTTGAACCGCTTATCTGGTGATATCACCCATACTGCATGGGTGGGTTTGTTATTGTAGAGGTGGGAGTATAATAGTTGAAAATTTTAACCTAAAACTCAGGGTTGTGTTGGGGGGTCACCATAGTTAGGGGACATAGCACCAGGTACTTGGAACATGGACCTAGGGTATGGACCTGAGCCGTGGGATATATGGCATTGTAATGTGGATGGAACTAAAATAACAGTCGATACGTATACGAACAATTCCAGTGGTTCAAAAGTGTTCATGATGTTGTTGGCCAAGTGGTTTTGTGGATATTAAGGGTATGGGCCTAGAATCAGAGAGTTAAGTCTGGGACTAGGTTATTATACTATAACCATAAGAAGTCAAAGGATGTCATAAGTCATACCTGCTTGGTATGGCTGGTAAGTGCCTTGTGGTCCTATTCAAGGACGCATCATAAGTAACCAGTAATTAGAATATTGAAAGAACAGGTCAACATGTCAAGCAAACACATCCAAGTGTAAGTATATGAAAGGTTAGTATATGAAAGGTTAAGGATCAACATAGTCACTTGGTTACTAGGATCTTCAACTTGTATTTGTGGATGTTACAATGGCCTGTTTACGATCAACTCTTTAATTGAGTGAACACAAACCCAACAATCTGAAACCCAGTACACAAACCACAAACATAAATGATCAATGCAAAAAACCCACTGTACTCATAAGCCAATGTCTTCATAAGCCAATGAACCCATAAGTAATCAACCCATGGTAATGAACCCTAAGATCGATCCCAAGTATTGTTCACATGTTTAGGACATGGCCGAAGTATAGGGGTCAAAAACCACAAACGTAAATAACACCTGGAACAGCTTCTGCCACTTCCTTCGGTGAGATTCAACAGAACCTTAAACCTTAAACCTATTATGAAGAATCAAACTTTATCTGGATGATCTATTATGTAAATCTATTCTCTGTTTGTGATGTCCTGGAATTATGTAAAGATTTGCCTCAAAGCTATTTGTGTTCTTAACACTAAGCATGCCCTAGAACTAATGGATGAGTCGACTTGGTCACAAGGTAAGTAACTGAATGAACACCTCTAGATCCAGCTTATGAAGCTAAGGTTGAAGTTGGTGGTAGAACCAAGCCCATAACCTCTCAAGAAGAACAACTCACCAATAAGTTAAATGACAAGTCAAACCCGGAAACTTCCAGCTCTACCAAATCCAATCACGACAAGAACCTATCAAACTCACAGGCTTGTACAGTTAAACCCAAATTTCAATTAGAACAATATTGACTCGTAAACAAAAAGGTAGGTGGGTTATTATATAAATTTCCAGGTTTATATAAAGAACTGCATATCCCAATTACAGAGGTAATCTTTTATTTTTTATTTATTTTCTTTTTTTTTTATTTTTTTTTCCACGTAGGTGCACAGTCTACTCCTAATAATGGTTAGGGGTAAACTAGAAACCAGGATATTTGAATTAGTCATCAATTCTGGTATCGACTTAATCAATGCAGATATCAATCCGGGAAATTTTAGCAGATAGATCTATTGAATAAATAAAGTTAATGCATTGAATCTATGCAAGGTGTTGTTGAAGTTTGGATCTTACATGGTATTACATAAATTTTGAATTTCATCTGAAAATTTTTTAATTTTGCCTTCACAAATAAGCGGCTTTACATATAAATAAACACGCATACAGAACTATTGGCTGAAAGGAGAACCAAGAAACGAAGTTCCCAAGAAACCTCTTTTAACTTTTAATCTATTCTACGTCTTAAATAACCCTAGGTACTTGTTTTCAACCACCAGTCTGGTTTTGTCAAACCGACATTACACCTACCGACTTTCAGTTTCCCCTGAGTTGTTAAACCCCTGACGATTTGCAACAATCTTAGCTACATACACCTACATGTATTACCTGCATTGATCAATGTTAATTGACTCATTAGTTCAGCAAATTCATTATTTTAGAAATAATATTATTTTCCATTTTATTTTTTTATGTCTGTAGTGCAGCTTTTATGCTTGCAAAACAACTTAAGTAGGATGGGTTTTGCATGCTTTATGACTAATCTCGTATCGACTATCGGGATACTTAAGATTTTCAGTATCTGCACCGTAAACAAGTGATATTTCTATTCTTTGTTTTAGATATTTTTCGCTCTTAACATTAGCCCATATTATTTTTTTTTTCAAGAAAAATTTGTCCCAGTCTCGAAAGATTTTGAGAAGGGTTCTTGACTAAGCATATGATTTGTCTAAGTATGATACACGTTAGTACTCGTTTCAGTTGCAATCTATTAAGCAGCCATGAACTAGTCGAAAATCATGCACGATTGATGTAGATTATTTATGCTGGTTAACGCCTGGTTTATGTATAACGAATAATTTGTGCAGTATAAGTTTCCTTTGTTCGGTAACTGTTTTTCTCGATACTTCTGACAAGTATGGATGAATTCACTTGCGTGGGGGCGCAAATTGGTTGACTACCACCATTATCAAAATCCGCCTTTAGTATTGGAAATTAATTTAAATCAACTTTAATAACTTTATTACTTCGACATTTGGGACTGGTAGAACCAAAAACAAGGTGGCCCAACATCCCAGATTGGACGATATACATACCAATTTAATATAAGCCTGCTAACACAAATTCCTGGACTGTAAGTGTAGTAAAACAAATAAAATAACCTACGTTATCTGTGGCATCTAACGTACCTATAATTTTAGAAACTATGCATCAACAGTTACTAATACAGCAAGGTCGGCTTAAACAATATCTGCATTATGCACAACGTCCAAGACCATACATAACCTCGCCTTTTTTTAAACCTTATTTGGGAAATGTGAACAGGATCTAGGTGAGCCGTTCAAAAAGTTGGCACAATTATAGCAATGAATTTTATTAAGGAAGACTTTGATAATGATACTAACAAATCCAAATGCCCTGTCTTTGTAGTTCGGAATCTTTTTATAGAGGCGAAGTCCAAAAATGATAGTCGGGAATGTCATTCCGCTCCCGAATAACTATATTGGTAAAGATTTTCCCGACATGCAATAAAGCACTGCTACGTAAGGTATAATACATAAAATCTTATAATAGGCAATGTAGGGCTAATTGCGCTTTGCATCCGATAAGTTTAGTAACCGAATCAATAGGGTAGGGATACTTTAGAGATGCTGCTGCTGTTTGTTGCCACTGTTGTTTGTTCCTGCCTCATAGTTAAGCAAAGTGCTTTAGAGCTACGAGGCTTTGGATTGGGCTTAGGGTGTTTTCTTTGTCAAGCGGTATAAATTCACATTGATATGACTGGCAAAGTCAGTAGCCTGATTTAATACTACGCCTTGGGATCTGTGGGAATCTGGTCCTAGTACTAGCATGGTGGCACAGGTGAGACGATGGTACTAAATATCGCGGTGGCGAAAACAAGGATCAATGGTACTAACTCAAGTAGTAGCATCGCGGTGGCGATAACTAAAATTCAATGGTACTAACATGGTACTAGCATCGCGGTAGCTAATATTATTGTAGTCGCGCGCGCTTGAAAATTTTTCAACATATGTCTATTCAATTATTAAACCCTAAAGCAGAAAGCTTAAGAAGATCACAAGCTTTGCAAGTTAATATTGCAGCTGCCACCGGTTTACAACAGGTGTTAAGTTCCAATCTCGGTCCTAAAGGAACTTTGAAACTTTTAGTCGATGGAAGTGGTAATTTAAAGTTGACTAAAGATGGTAAAGTATTACTTAGTGAAATGCAGATCCAACATCCTACTGCAGTAATGATTGCTAGAGCTGCTACTGCTCAAGACGAAATTACTGGGGATGGTACTACCACTGTTGTATTGTTGGTTGGAGAATTGTTAAAGCAAAGTGAACGTTATATCAATGAAGGAATCCATCCTCGTATAATCATTGATGGGTTTGAAGTTGCCAAAACTCAATGTTTGAAATTCTTAGACCAATTCAAAGAATCCCGTTCCGAATTCGACAGAGAATTCTTATTACAAGTAGCAAGAACATCATTGACCACCAAGATCAATGCTGAGTTAACCTCGATCTTGACTCCTATTGTCACTGATGCGGTATTATCAGTTAAGGATAATGATTCAATTGATTTACATATGATTGAGATAATGACTATGCAATTGGGTGATGTTAGAGATACTGAGTTGATCAAAGGACTTGTGTTGGACCATGGAGCCAGACATCCTGATATGCCAAAACGTCTTCAAAATTGTCATATATTGATTTTGAACGTTTCCTTAGAATATGAAAAGACTGAAATCAATTCTGGGTTTTTCTACTCCAACGTTGAGCAACGTGAAAAGTTAGTTGCCAGTGAAAGAAAGTTCGTTGATGATAAGTTGAAAAAGATCATAGATTTGAAAAATGAAGTTTGTGGCCTTGATGGGAAATCAAGCTTTGTCATTATTAATCAAAAAGGAATCGACCCAATGTCGTTAGACATATTGGCTAAGAACGGGATCTTGGCATTAAGAAGAGCCAAACGTAGAAATATGGAAAGATTACAATTGATTTGTGGAGGTGAAGCCCAGAATTCTGTTGATGATTTATCTCCGCAAATTTTAGGTTATAGTGGACTTGTATATGAAAACAGCATTGGAGAAGATAAATTCACTTATATCACTGAAACCAAAGATCCAAAATCCGTTACCATCCTAATCAAAGGTTCTAATAATTATATCATACAACAAACAAAAGACGCTATAAGAGATGGGTTAAGATCAATTAAAAATGTCTTACAAGATAAATGCATAGTCCCAGGAGCCGGATCTTTTTACTTAAATAGTTCAAATGATCTTCTTACCAACAAAGCCATTAAGGGTAAGGCCAAAATCGGGGCTAAAATATTCAGTGAATCTTTATTAATCATACCAAAATTGTTAAGTATCAACGCTGGTTTAGATGCATTAGAAACCTTAACCAACTGTGCTGATGAAGTAAGTGAAGGCCGTAAAGTAGGAATTGACTTGAATACTGGTGAACCAATTGACCCTTCCATTGAAGGGGTTTGGGATAGCTATAGAGTCATCAGGAATGCTATCAGTTCCGCTACCGGTATAGCTCTGAATTTACTATTATGTGATGAGTTATTGAAAGCAGGAAAGTCTTCATTGAAACAGGGAGGTGCAGGTCCTGGTCCTCAAGGTATGCCTCAGGGTATGCCCCAAGGCATGCCCCAAGGTATGCCTATGATGTAGTTAGGCCAAATATATATAATGTATATATTTATCGAAGTGGTGTTATGTCCGGTGGGCGGTGTGGGCCGGGAGATAACGAGGGAGTTTATCAGTTAACTCCCTGTCTGCGAATAGATCCGGAAATATCCAGCACCAATGTCGTGCATACCAAGGTTACTTAATTTAGGTTGATCTCTGTGTCGATCATTTTCAATTGATTCTAATTACAATTACTTCCACTGGTAACCCCTTAAATATTATTATCATTTACAGCCTCTAGGGGTGGTTAGGACCTCAACCGAAAGCTTCTGTTTCAGGATCAGTTAGCATTAAAACCTATTCTGCTTTGCCTTTCTATTATAGAATAAAACCTTAATTAGTTAACCCCTCGGGGTTTTTCCCAAAAAAGCTTTTTTCACTTTGAATTTCCGTCATCACCACTATCACCACAATTTAATTCAGCTCAAAACCAACGTCATTAATCATCTGGAATTGATGAATCGCCTGATGAGTAAATTTCCGCGGGTGAAATTATGTAAATGAAATTAACCTTTGATCAATTTGGTACCGATGTAAGTTTACCACCTTAACAACAGTCGGCTATACACTTATAATTCATCTACTTTGAAGAACACGACATTCCTATTATGTTCGAGTTATACTGGAAACGTTTGAACAGCTATGCGCAATGCACAAAACCCAAAAATAAACTCTTTCTATGCGTCTCCCGAAAAAGCAGGTGCGGCTTCGGAACACCAGCTGTGCATGGACTTATTATTTTCTTTTTTATATTTAAGTTTCGGTTTTAAGAACGTTACTAACTCGATTATGGTGTAATCAACTACTTGGATTCACTACTATTAATATGCCAATCTAATGGTTAGCAAGAAACTTGAAAAATATCATTTATTTTATACGTCACGCCGTCTGGGGGTTGATGTGTCACTATTTTCGCTTAAGGATCTGAGTTACTATACCTCACTATATTATGTATAGAGTAAAAACTTGCATTTTATTGATAATGATAAAAATAGATCATACCTTACCACGGCTTTAATATCATTAAATCCATATGTTCATTTGCACATATTCCAACGGAACTAAAGGATTAAAAAAATGATAAGGTATTGAATAACAGTTTTGAACTCTCTCACTGAATTTCCTTTTTTTTTTTTTATTTTTTTATTATTTTTTTTTTTTCTTTATTTCACTGAATATTATTTTTTTAATGCTTTGTTTGGTTAGGCTTACCTCTATTTTAAATTGACATTTTTTAGTAAGATTCAAAATAAATTCGAACTTGTATATAAATATCTGTAATTTCTCCGGAACTCGATTTGATAACTTTGTTATTCATTGAATTAGTTTGAATTCTTGTGGCAACCCAAATATTTTTTTGGGATTTTTTAACGGTACCGAAATTTCATTAAGAAAATCATCAGTTACTTAACATAATTGTGAGTGATCCAGATTATTGAAGCCAAGTCAAATTTCGACGTTAGTGAATAATCCCCCAAGTTACACTTGCAGTTACCAGTCATTCTACAATAATCCCCCCACACCTAAAATTCAAAAAATAAAAAAACCTCCTGTATCAATTGTTCTATACAATTTTTAAAAATAGTAAAATTAATTCCTTGAATTCTTGGTTTCGAGGTGTTGAGTTTTTTTTTTTTTTTTGTTGTGAAAGTATTTCCGTCAATAGATTTATCCATAGATTTATCACCATTACTAATAGGTGGAACATATAATTGGAGATTCCACATCCTTCAAACTCAAGACTTTATCACTGTTAACCTAAATTGTCGATTTTCCCCGATTTAAATCACTGGAAAATTGATTTACTTGATTAGTCTTTTCCAGCAAAATACCTTATTTTTGAATTTTGAATTTTACTTCGAACAAATAAAAGACAACAGTTTTATAAGCAATTGAACCATATTCATTGATATCTGAGTCCATTGCTCAATTCACAATATCGGAAACACATCAGAACTACCAACTATATCATAGATCTTTCTTTTCAGGATTTTGAAAAATTAAAATCATAGCATCTCCTTTTTTTCAGAAATATTTTCAAATATCCCTGAGTCAATAAACCTGGTGGAACTACTAGAATCTCCAAATCCAGAGGAACTGAATTGAATCCATCAAGTCAATTTTTTTTTAGCATATACATAATCCACAACTAGTTGGCATATTTGTAAATAAACCGGAATGGAGTGGAATAAAGATCAGAACACCCAATCGTTTATAGATTCAGACATACGACAAAAGGGTAAGAAAGAAGAACACAAACCAGATCCGAATGATAAGGGCCCCAATACTAATGTGAATTCGTTACCACCTCCACAGTATCCACATCTACCTCAAACCCAGCCTGAAAATTCCAATGTAAATATACCAGGTGTACCAATAGTACCACCCACAAATCAAAACATGTTAAGTATGCCAGTTTATTCAAATCACCAGAATGTTTACCCGTATCCAGTTTACCCAATTTACCCAGAAGGCAGCCATATAGTACCTCATATAGAACCACATCAACATGGTAATAATTATCCAACATCAGTCAACCAAGATCCTAGAAGAAAAAGACAATCGACACAACTGCCTCAGGACTCCACTCGACCCAAGAGTGCTACCAAAAGATCAAGATTGGGTTGTACTACTTGCAGACAGAGGAAGAAAAGGTGTTGTGAAACTAAACCAAGATGTACAGAATGTACAAGATTAAAGTTAAATTGCATTTGGCCAGTTCCTGGTACTGAACATAAGAACAAATCCAAGGAGTTGAAAGAAGAAGAGAATGTCATGTACCATGAGGTTTATGGTAAGATCAAAGTTTTAAGAGGAATAGTCGAATATAAGAGTGAAGAGGCACCAGTCACCAATGAATTTGAAGACTCTTGAATTCCAGCATCCTAACGATCTAAAGATGTTTACTTGAGTAAGATTGGGATTTTAAAAGGGTTGAACCCTCCTAACTATTCTTTGTGTATTATATTGTATAGAGCATGATTGTTGATATACCTTAGTAAGAAATCCTAAAAATAGGTCCGGAAATAGGTTAGAAGAATGGAACTGACAATCGCACCGGGCTTCAAGGTGTCCTCATAACGCCAAAAAGTCCCCTAAGATCGCCAGGCGTTAAAAACTTTAACTGATTTGGGAACGTTTAAACGAATTTCTTTATTTAGGGTATCAATTAAGTATTATTATAGTTTAACATGAATTTCATAGATTTGTAAAAATTCGTTCTGTTTTCAATGGGTTGCTGGCTTGTAGTTACATTTGAGGGGTGTAACCACAAACACGTACCCATTCATGTAGAAAGTATTAAACCAGTTGTGAACTTAAAACATAAACACAAACACGTATCAAAACATTTGATAATACTAATGTATGGTGTACTAACACGTAATGCAAGTAGACTTAAACTAATGGTAATAATTGGTTAACTTGAAACAATGAAGACGTGATTCACAATTGTTCATTGTGACTTAGATCTAGATTGACCGATAGTTTACTTGGTGGCTAAATTCTAGGTAAGGCACTAGTGACAGCCCAGTCTCAATTCTGAGATTTTTAGCCTCCAACATTTTCGATCCTCAGTGCTGGAGGTTTAGTGCTGGAGGTTGTAAATTCTCAACAGTTCTCAATTTACCACAAACACAATCTCACAAGAAGTTCCATGTCACTAAGAGACAAACAAATTAATACATTGGAGCGCATGCTTCATTTGAATCAAGAAGGGTCACCTGACTTAACCTTAGCAACCAAAAGCGAAACAATCGTTTGGAAAGCACTTGTGTTGGATTCAAAGTCTCAATCGATTGTTTCATCAGTGTTAAGAGTTAATGACCTTTTAAGATGTGGTATCACTATACATAGTTTAATCAATAGTAAAAGAAGTCCATTACCTGACGTACCAGTGATTTATTTCGTAGAGCCTACCATTGAAAACATTTTACTCATAATAGACGATTTAAATGCTGATAAATATGATGAGTTCTATGTCAACTTTACTTCCAACATCAACAGAGAATTGTTAGAGGAATTTGCTAAGAAAGTTTCTTTAATAGGGAAAAGTTACAAAATCAAACAAATCTTTGATCAATACCTTAATTATGTGGTTACAGAACCAAACTTATTCTCTTTGGATTATAAGCAAACATTCACCAAATTCAATCATCCAAACACTTCAGAAGATGAAATTCATAAATTAGCCACCAATTTAAGTGATGGTTTATTATCTATCATTTTAACCTTAGGTAACATCCCAATTATTAGGTGTCAGCGTAATGGTCCAGCAGAATTAATTGCAACTCAATTAGATATGAAATTAAGAGATTATCTTTCCAACTCCAAAAACTTAATATCTCAACAATCAATCCAAAAAAGGTTCGTACTCGTTTTGGTTGATAGAAATATCGATTTATCATCAATGTTTAATCATTCATGGATCTATCAATGTATGATAAATGATGTGTTTGATTTAAGAAGAAATACCATAAAAATACCTGAAAAAAATAAGAACTATGACATTGATCCAAAAGATTTCTTCTGGTTGAAAAACAGTCAGTTGCCATTCCCAGATGTTGTTGAAAATGCCAATACTGAGTTAAATGCTTATAAAAAAGATGCACAAGAATTGACTGCCAGAACTGGTATAACTTCCCTCAATGATATTGATAATTCTAATTCTGATACTTTCGCTATTCAACAAGCCGTTGATGCATTGCCTGAATTGACTTCAAGAAAGGCAACTCTTGATATGCATATGGAAGTCTTAGCAGCTTTATTGAGTGAATTAGAATCAAAGTCTTTAGACAAATTCTTTGATGTTGAACAAAATTACAACAATTCCAAGATTCAACAAGAATTTTTGGATTTATTAGCAGAAGTTCCAAAAAAGGATAATATCAAAGATAAGTTAAGAACATTCATAATTCTTTATTTGCTTAATGACAATTTACCACCAAATTTCATAACTCAAGTAAAAGGGAAATTCATTGAATTAGATCCTAATATCAATCTTTCAGGTTTAAAATATTTAGAAAAATTCAAACAAATGACAAGACTTTCAAATTTATCATCATTAACTGATGAAGCCTATAATCAACAAGAGACCAATTTGAATACTTCCAACAACTCAGCTCTTTTCAATAACTTATCGTCACGTTTATATGGTTTAACTGAAGGTAAGTTAACTGAAGGTTTAAGTTCTCTTACTTCAGGATTGAAAAAGCTTTTACCAAACAAGAAGAACTTACCAATAACTAATATTGTTGAAAGTATAATGGATCCAAATAACTCCTCAAGTACTTCAATTCAATTAACTGATGACTATTTATACTTAGATCCTAAATTAAGAGGTGGACATTCGAAACCTCCTAAACGTCAAAGTTATGATGATTCAATTGTCTTCATCGTTGGAGGTGGTAATTACTTAGAATACCAAAATTTACAAGAATTAGTGGGTGGACAAAATTCCATAAAATCGGTGGTTTATGGTAGTAGTGATATTGTGACAGCTGATGAATTCTTACAAGAATGTACAACATTAGGAGAATTAGAGAATTAACGACTATGATGCCAGCACAGTATCTACAAACTAATGTATACATTTTTCTGTAAAATTCTAATTAACATACATTTTCATCTGATCATTGGTTAGATATAGCCTTTACTTGTTTCCAAGACTTTGATAGATCTTTTTGAATCCAAGAATAAGATTTCACACTCTTCGATATCTTCAACTCCAATCTCATCTCTACCAGCAGTCTTGGACAATACACCCGCAGGACTTAATAATTGTAAAGCATATCTAAGGGAGTTATTTAATCCATGTAATGATAACTTATCTAAAGCATCACTACTGACAGCTAACCCTTCTAAAGCTGCTCTTTTGGTAATAATAGCCTTTATTTCTTCTTGGTTATATGGTAAAGTTCTAACAATTAATAATCTATCAATCAAATCAGGTGGACATCCATGAGGAGCCTTTATATCATCATCAGTACCTCTAATAGTAGTTAACCCTCTATTTGATGCTAAAACTACAATTGGGGCAATTGAGCTCTCTAAGGCTTTGTTTAAATAGGTAAATATCTCAACGTCTAACATATTGACTTCATCAATAAACAAAACACCAGGGATCAATTCGGCAACACCTTGGTCTATATACTTGCTTACAACTTTATTAACTTCTAATCTTAATTTATCAGTAATTTCAGTTTTTTTAGGTTTTAATAATTGACCCATCATTGACAAAACGTCTTGGCCACCTTGTGGTCTGGCATTGGCAACATCTAAATCATGTAACGTGACATCTTGAATGATTTCCTTCTTTTTATGAACTTCTCCTTTTGGTAATGGTACATATTCTTCAGCTTCTAAATCAAATTCTGTAGCATAAGCATCAGATCTACCTACTCTCTTAACTGTTCCGGTATTGGCTTCAATATAAATGACATCTCCTATACTAACTCTTTCCTTTTGAATACTTTCATAAATACTTGGATCTAATCTTAAATTCTTAGTTCCTTTTGCTGTCTTTAATCCAACAATAACATGACTGATGGTTTTACCATATCCTCCTAAAGGACTTTCACTTTCTTCTGGAGTCAATTCAATTACTTCTCCTTCATAAACTTCTTTGGTTTCTTTGATTCTCAATCCAATGGCTCTTCTGAAATTTTCCATCAATGCTGCTGTCTTCTTAACTTCGGCTGAATATAATTCACTTCCAACAATTGGACAGAATGGAACTTTTGGTCCTAATTCCTGACTTATGGCTAATGCTAATGCAGTCTTACCAGTACCTGGTGGCCCTGCAAGTAATATAGCTCTACCACTCATCTTCTTACTTTTAATTAAATCTACAATTATTCCACATCCTTCTCTTGCTTCGTTTTGTCCGACGAATCCTCCTTCAATCTTCTTGGCAATTCCACGTTCATCCAATCCCAACCCTTTGATATGTGTATGAGCAGCTGTTCTACTTTCTCTACCGTTTGTTTCGTTGATTTGCATGTTGGTGAGATTGTTAACAAAGACGGTTTGAAAATTTTTGTTCGCGAACTTCAACCAAAGTCACGATTCTAAACACGTGATTTAGATGGGTCTTGTTCAAGACACGACGACCCGTATCTGATTTTGTGAATGATTTCTCATATGTAGAAATGGTTCGTACTCGTACTCAGTCGTACTCATCTCCTATAATGTTTCGAACTTAAAGTTTCTTTTTGAAGAATGATTTGTCATGATCAAGGTGAACTAGGCAACTGATGTCTCATAACTTACGTAGCTCAGCATGATTTCGACTATAAAGTATATTTATAAGTTTAGAAAGGTATGTGTCCATACGTAATAGCAAGAGGATATGCATTTGGAGGGTTGTCATAACCCTCAGACGACCGTATCGGTACTTATGCGTCATGCATTACTGCTGGCGGTTAAGTTAACCGAATTTTAAAAGAACTAACTACCGTTTCATAAGGTATTGCAGATAACTGAAATAATACGGAAAGTTAACCTTCATACTGCACCTAACTAGCGGCGATATTTTTTTTTTCAACATGAATAAAAATTGGATCATTTGAAAGTCAACGTCCGCAGTGGTTTCTGAAACAAAAACTCTAATTTCTTAGTAAAATGGAAATATTTCAATTCCTTGGGAGGATTTGAGGTTAGGAATTACGATTTTCAGGGCTCGCACTATTTTCCTTAACTTGCAGCGCAAAAGTCATTGCATAAACCGATAGGAAATAATATTAGGAAAAGCAAGGTACAGCTAATTTTGTTCATAACCACTTACCTAATAGAAACCTCTTTTAAAATGAATACAGTTTCATGAATCTGGAGTTAAGGACAAATGGAATTCCTTTGATCAGCGGAACATCCCCGGTAGTAGCTTCATTAGTAAAGCCTGTAGCCTTCTAGATTTGTAGATAGTGCAAACCAAAAGAAATTCTCAGCCTTGGGGAGTTAACCTCATGAGTGGAGTTACCATAGAGTTTATGAGTTATCTCCCAAATCTTAATTTCGACGTTTGCTTTGTGATGTAATTCCCTAAACCTTAGTTTAATTCATCTAAGTTTATTCCTTTCGACAGTTGATTTCGTATTACTGCCGTTGAACTTTATACTTAGTACATGAAGGTACATAAACTAAAGGTCTTCGAGATCATGTGCTAAAGAGGCTGCGATACTTCTTAACTTCCGTGGTATTTACCATCTAACCTAAAACTCTATATACATTGATTTGATGATGTAAGCCACGTTTTTAAATCTTGGTCTTTCTAAAATGACAGTTAGTCCCATCTAATTCTTAAGAACATCCTTAAGGGTGCCAAATGGTAATACCTCTTCTATTCTTTCGCTATCACTAAATAGCATCGATAATCGATCAATTCCGCAACCCCATCCACCAGTGGGTGGTAATCCATACTCTAACAGTTCTATATAATTCCAATCAGGAATTAACAGCTCTTGATCGTTAAAGTCAGTTTTGGCCAACTGTTGCAACTTGAACTTTTTATATTGTTCGAAAGGGGAATTTTCTTCTTCATAAGCATTAACGTACTCTCTACCATTGATAAATAATTCAAATCTGAGAGAGATATCATATTTCCGACTGCCGTAACACATTTCCGTAGATTTCGAGAGCGGTGACAATACGGCAGGATGGTTATAGATGAAGAATGGTTTATGGGTACCAGCATTGAGCTTTTCCATATATGTCCCACAAAGATTATCTAATAAACTGGATGGTGATTTTATTTGTGGTAACTCAACTCCCAAACTTCTTGTATACTCAGTCAAAGCTTCTGACGATAACTCTTGTGGTAAAGGTTTACCAATGAGTTTTTCTAACGTTGGGATAAATTCATATTTTTCGTATTCCATAGTTAATGGTTCGAGTTTTGGTAAAACCCTTTTTAAAAGTTCAATATCTCTTGTTTCTAAATCGTGATAAATTTCAGTGAAAAGGTCTTGGGTTATCTTCATCAATTGTTGTAAATTGATACAACTACAATAGAACTCACAAGTGGTGAATTCTGGATTGTGTGTAGCATCAATACCTTCATTCCTAAAACTGCTACCGATCTCGAAAATCTTTTCAAATCCTGACACAACCAACCTTTTAAGCCATAATTCTGGTGCAACTCTTAATTGCAACGGAGTATCTACTGCACGAGATCTGGTCAAAAATGGCTGGGCATTAGCACCAGTGGAGGGACCATTCAATAACGGAGTTGAAATTTCTAAAAAATCTTTACTATTAAAGAATTCACGAAATTTCTTAATAATCAACAGTTTAATAATAATCTTATCACGAGCCTCATCATCTATAAGATAGTTCAAAACTCTGTTTGAATTGATAATTTTCTTATCTACCAATTTTTCCGGTAATCTCATAGCGTTCAAACAAGGAGATAAGATTTGAGCAGGTTCAGAAAGCTTCAAAGTTAATTCCCCACTGTTGGTCCTACTTGGATATCCAATACAATTGATGAAATCACCTTTCCTGAGATCTTGATGATGATCATGAAACTTATCAGCTGTTAAATCCATAAGTCTGTTGCTTGCCATTATTTGAACAGTACAATGATCTTGAACTATATCAATAAAATACATTGATTTACCAGCCTTTCGTATGGATCTGATTTTACCCATTAAATTGACTAAATCTTCAATTCGTTTCTGAGGAAGTTGAGTATAATCCACAGAACCATATTTCGTAATATATTCAGGAATACGAATTCTTTCGCCATACGAAGGTAAACTATTCAATGTGGGATAGTACAGTATATCATTTGCAATATGAGCTTTCCTATCACGAAACTCATCATTTGTAGTGACATCAACATTGGAACTAGGAGTACTGTATGCAGCCTTGCTTACAGCAGATATTCTAGGTACCGCACTCTTATACAATCTTATACTGGCACATCGCCTTAGCCCTAATCGTAACATTGTTTCACACCAGAATTTTATGATATTTCACTAGATCTTCCACCAATATCTAAAATCCAAAACAAGTGTTGAAGCTGTCGTCGTCTAGGGACTTATAATTATAAACTTAACTAAACCGCTTGAAATCAAAACACCTCAAACCTATTTAAAGTTAAGGTTTGAAATTTTTGGCGATACTTTACTTCGCAGTATTTTAAGCTAGTACCAAGAATTCGCACCATTGGCATAACCAACATCGTAGTAAAATCCGCAATGTCACCGTCTAATTGTTGATCCCAAAAAAAGTAAATTGTGAATCCCGCGTATTTCTCGTAATCTGACACGAAATTATAGGTGATCTTAACAATTGATTCCCAGTATTTGAGACGATATCTTCAAATATTTAATACCAAAGTCATTGAATAATTGGTATAAGAAGTTGTCTTGTCATAAAGAATCTGACTGGAATTTTCACTGGGTTTTAACACGTGATTTTTGTTGATTGCTTATATACCCACACAATATTTATTGATTTCAATACTGATCAATTATGAGGAAGATATGGAGAAATAAGGAGAAAAGGAAAAGTTTCAATGGTACCTATCAAATCAGTGGCCAAATTGAAGAAGATTTTGCTGATGATTCAACTCTTGCAACCGTCCCTGAATCTTCAATCTCAGGATTAATTCGCCCTGATTATGATACAAAGGTCTTGAAAAATTCATGGTCCAACATTATTATCAATACCAAAGATAATGAAATAAATGACCTGGCATTAAAGCTTTTTCGTGCTGAATTGAAAGGGTCACATTTGTATCTTTATAGAGGTTCAGGGTATAAAAGTTTTAAAGTAGGTGATCAGAAAGATTCAGATCAGGTATCTGTTACTAGTGTTAGTCAAAGCAGTGTAGTACCAAGCGTAGGAGCAAGTATAAACGCTAGTGCCATTTCTGGTCCCACATTAGCTGGATCTGCTTCAATGAATGGAGAAAATAGTATATTGTCTACTATGACCAATGCCAGTACCTCATCTATAACACCGGTATCTAAACCATCAGTATCGACTCCATTGGTGTCTACTCCATTAGCATCTACTACATCGGTAAATACACCATCGGCATCGGTTCCAGTATCTAATAATACAACTATTTTAGGTACTAATACATTGGCATCACCAATCATAAACTTTGAAGCTGCAACATTTGAGCCTGATGTTAATAGTTTAATATTGACTGCTAACGATCCAGATTTAAATTTCAACTCAGAAACAAATCAATTCCTTGAGGGCAATTCAGCCAATTCATTGGTTCATTTCTTTCTTTTTGAATATAACCATGAAGATAATATTGATCAATTGATTACATTATTACCGCTTTTGCCTGACTTACCAATCACTTTCAAGTTAATAGATCTTTATTTGAATAACCTTAATCAATTTCAAGGTACTTACAAAATCGACATCATAACTACTAGAGTCCTAGGACTCTTGGATAACATCCATGATAATTTCAAAGGATTTTGTTTAAAATCAGATATAGCACCTCATATTTTACAAATCCTTGAAACTTTAACGTCAGTTTCAGATTCTAAAGATCTCCTTAATTCATTCAAGGACAAAATGTTAACCAATCAACAGCATTTACTTGAATTAGTGAAAGAGAAATTTGATATAAACCCATTACATGATTTAGCAGCAAACTACTTTTTAAACCATGTGAATGTTATAGAATTTGCTACAGCAGTAAATCTAATTGATTTGAAATACTTCCAACAATGGAATTCTGACATTGACAAATCATTTTTGTTATTTTCGACGATTTCAGGCGATTCTGAATTCTATAAGAAAAATCCATTATTCTTCCATAATGATTATCATATTCATTATTTAGGAAGATTATTCATAAACCAAATGTTCAATGAAACTACCAACGTCAATAGCTTTAATTGTTCAAGTTCCTTATTAGAATTCAAAGCAAGATTAATTGAAAAATGGATTGATTTAGGATGTTTATTAGACAAATCAGGTAATATGTCATCATGGTTAGGTATAGCCAGTATAATCTTATCACAACCTATTATAAGATTGAGCAAAGTTTGGTCATTTGTTAGTAATGATTATATTAAGTTATTAAGGAATGATTGGTCACCAGTGTTATTTGAATTGGATCGTAGGTTTTTAGCTAATGGCTTGCAAGCAACTGAGGATGATCATTCATTCCATATAATGGCACCAAGGGGAATGGGGAAGATTTATTCTAAAGATAATGTTGTGCCATATTTTGGTGATTTGATTATTAACAATCATACTTCAAATTTAATCGATTTAGAATCAACTTATAGACGAATTTCTTACTCGTTTAAAAGGTGGAATGAGTATTTACAAGGATTGGTTGACTATAAGGAAATCATCAAATATAATGCTGATGTTTTGAAAAGATATGATAGTATGGGATTCATCTTTTCTAATGAAAGTTTGAATCAAGTATTATACTTAGGAGAGTCTAAACCTTTGCAACAAACCGAACCAAGTCAAGTATCCAGTCCAAAATTCAAAAACCAATTGTTAAAGTTAATTGATATAAATATTGATTCATTAGATTTAGAAAAGCTTATGATATTATCGTTAGGATTTCAACCTGAGTCACCTGAAGCATATCTCAAGCCGGAAGGTTCGATATACAACACCCAGAGAGCCTTATCAAATCTATCAGTTAATTCAGTTGAATCCTCTTCTGGTGAAATAACATCCCCCAACTTGCCAGGATTTAATAACAATTACTTTAAAATCGATTTACCAAAATACGACGAACTTTTAAGTCATAAGCTTGAAGATGGAGACAAGCACAATATAACTATAGATGCAGATTTGATTTTCCGTATAGATGATTTCGTAGACTTAGATTCTACATTCATAACAAATGCATTAGATGAAGTGGAAGAGGATGAAGAGGACGATGTACCTGGATTAGGTATAAATGTTGATGATATCTTGAATTCTGATAAATTTAATATCGATAAAAATGAATCAAAATCAACTCAACAGCCGAATTCATCAACAACTCCAAATTTAAGATCAAGCGTCATATCAAGTGATTCAAGCCAATTACAAATTTATAAGTATATTCCAAAATACGCTAATGTTAACAAACTTGTGGATTTACTTTTAATCGATTCTAAGTTCATTGATGAATCTATCAACATTGATTTAACGGAGTACAGATTTGTCTTCTTGCTCAATTATAGTAGTTTTATTACCACCAGACAATTGTTAGAAGTATTAGCTCATAGATTTATAAATTCAGGTAATGCAGTTATTTCAATAATGAAAAAACTTCACATAAAACATGATGGAGAATTTCCTAATTGGGAAGTGGATCCAAGTATCCAATTAGACAATTTAGGAGAAGTTGATTACCTGATTTTACTCAAAATTCAAATTAATATTCTTAAAGTTTTGGTTGTGCTTGTAAATAATTTTTATCCCCACATTTCCCTGGATTTAGCCAACAAGAAAATCCTTACCAAGTTACTCAAACTTTACAGTAATGAAATTTTGCAATGGTATAACTCCAATAAACTTGAAACGTTAGAGAAACTGTTTGAAAGTTTGGTTAACTATTATAAAAAGCTTAAAAAGCTATTTGTTAGAAAGACTTATAGACCTATAGAATTACTGAAATTTGATGAATTCCTTATTCATGAATTCAAGTTCAACAACTCCTTACATGAAGTACCTATCAATAGAAATTTACCAGGGCATAAAAATGTCAACAAAATTGAAAAATTTCTTCATAAGTTCAATAAACTTTTGATGTTATTTTATAAAGGTATACGAACTGAAGATTGGTTTAAAGTTTATAGAATTCTTGAAATAGAATATGAAAATAACAATTTGTTGGAATTCAATTTACAGAAATCTGCTAATGATGATACTGTTGTTATTTCCAATATATTCACCTATTTCGACAGTTTAGGTGTTGATGGTATTTTAGTGTTTAAGAAATTTCCACTTGTGTTCAGAAAACTTTTCAAGCTTTACAACAAGTTCAAAACTTATATTTTGATTCAATTGTCTGATTTAAATATTACTGTAGATGAAAGGTTGGATAGAATGAAAACCCTTTTGTATATGGTGAAAATATGTCAATTGAAGTTTGAAGAGTATCAATTTGTTTTTGAGGGGACAATTCCAAATGCACCAATACCATCATGTATTGAATCAGCAATAACCAATGTTATATACTCACCTGAAAGTCGTTTATTTGCCAACTTATGGATCAAAGCATCTACAAGTATAAACGGTGATGAGGTATCATCTTATGAGGATTTGAATTCGATTTTACCAAAGAATTTAAAACAATCTGACTTGGTTATAAATGAGCCTTTATTACCTTGCTTTGGATGGGTCATTGAGAATCTCCTTTACATCAACAAATGTCCAAATTTCAATAATAGTCTTATAAACTTCAACAAGCGTTATTTAGTCTATAAACTCATTAAAGAATTAACTATTGAAGATTCTGATCCTCAAGATTTGACTCATAACGATACAAGAGAATTTGAATTTTTACTAAAACTTGATTCTTCTTTGATCAATTTCCAAAACATAAGAGAATTCACTTATTCAGATCGTAGTAAGGTCAAACTTTTCAAATCAGTTTTGAGTCATCAGCATAAAATTGTTTCCAATGAATACCGTAAGAAACAAAAGGAAACCAAGGAAGTCAAAGAAATCACTAAGAAACCTTCAAACTCCAGTCTTAAACGTCAATCATTTTCTTACAAAACCAATTCAAGTTCAAGATTCAAGATTTCAGGTTTCTTCAATAAAAGAGGTGGTGAAGTTGTTTCTATCAAAGAATTACCACCACCAGAATCAGATTATAAAGTTAAACCTGTAGCGGTTATAGCTTTAAAAAACTTAAAGATATTCCCAGTATATTTGTTACCATTGTCATTCAAAATCGATAATGATCAAGGTGGTGACGATTATTTGTTTCAAGCTCAAGATGATAGTGATTTGAATGATTGGCTTGTGAAATTAAATTATGCCAATAGACATTGGTTCTATTCTAAGACTTTAAACAGCAGAATTTCAAGTTCTTTAACTTTTGGTATACCAATTGATGTTGTCTGCCATAGACAAGGAACTCTAGTACCAAAGTTTTTAACTGATATATTCCATGAGATAGAAACTGAAGGTATCAAAGACGTTGGGGTTTATAGAATTAGTACTTCTATCAGTGAATTAACCAATCTTAAATCAACTATTGATAGGACAGGTACTATAGATCATTCAAGGGGATATGATACACATGCTTTAACCTCTTGTGTCAAGTCTTATTTCCGTGAATTGCCTGATGCTTTGTTACCGGATCCTGTCATTGAACAATGTTTAAAGTTACGTCAGCAACTTTTGAATGATGCCGATACAATTAAAGTAGAGTCAGAATTCAAACAAATCTTCAAAACCTTACCTGAGATCAATTATGAAACTTTGAAAGCCTTGATCACACATTTGACCAAGATTTGTAAGTTCAGTGATGTCAATAAAATGACGCCTGCCAACATAGCTACAGTTATTGGTCCTGCTTTAACAGAGGCAAGTAACTTGGAGATACTTGTTAACAATTTTGGGTTTATGAATTTCATTTTGGAGAAGATCCTTACTCATCATGAAGGTATATTTAATGAGAATTAATTTGCATTTACAATTGATGTTCAAAGAGTATAAATTGTAGTATTACCCTCGTTTAGATAATTATGAAACTTAATATATATATACATATTCACATTGTCACTTTCGTAAGAGGGTTTAATGTCTCTTAATGAAATTTCTATTTACATCTTGTCTTCTCTTCTCCATAGCTTCCAACTTTCTGTTACTTTTTTCCATTCTTTTCTGAGTAGTTTCTCTGGTATTTTGTTGTAAATCAGTCCACCATTGTCCTAAACTTTGCTGCTGAGCTCCTGGGACTGCTGTTGGCATTGGTGGTATACCAAAGCTTTTCCTAATAGTCTTATTTCTTAAAATCATGCTCTGAACTAATGAAAATGCTGAATTAATGGCAAAGTATAACACAACTGCAGCATAAAAATTCTTAGTAACAAAGATCAGCACTATTGGTATTGCGTACATTGCTTTTTTGAATGCTGGATTAACCTGCATAGCTCCTGTTTCTCCTCCTAATCTAAACATAGCTAAAACAATTACCCCAGTCAAAGCTTGAAGTCCTAAGTATGGATCTACTTGAGATAAATCTTGAATCCAAGCAATTCCTTGATCAGTAAATCCTTCAACAGGATGTTCTGCCATTTTACGTAAAGCCTGGAAAAATCCATAAGCTATTGGCATTTGAATTAATGGGAAGAATTGTCTTGACATACGGATACCATTTTCTTTCATTAATTTTCTTCTTTCATGAGTTAATTTCACTTGCTCTTGAGGTGATTCTGCCAGTCTTAAATCTTTCATGATTCTATCAAGTTCTGGTTTAACTTTTGCCATTTTGGCTCCATTTTCGGATGCTCTAACATATAAGGGAAACATAAAAACTCTGATACCAATCGTAACTGCTGCAATCGTAGCCCACCATGGTAATCCAGTATAAACATGTGTGATCTCTAAAACTCTTTCTACTAATGCTGTTGGACCATAGCCATCAGCAAGACCAATAGATTGAAGATATCCTATTTGATCAGAATGAAGGCCAGAAACTTCTTTTGGTATTTCAGTGATTTGACTAAGTTGGTGGGTAATTTCTGACTTTGTAGAATTGAATCGAAGCCCTATTGGTGCTGTAACAAATTTCGACCCATTTGCAGTTCTTCCAGTATTAGTGATACTACTATTGAGTCCTTTATTGAGTCCAAATCTAAGACCAGTTCTAGGAAGTAGTTTAAACATGCTGAAAATTTTTCAGTGCGATTTATCACAGATTATGGTACGACTAAGTCTACTACTGGTCTATTCAAGGGTAATAAGATATGGAAGACTATTACCTCCAAGGATAAAGTCCAGTTGTGCCCCGATTGCAGCATTACATACCTGTGTAGCTGGTCTACATGGAGTCACCCACGAATCAATTGATATAGATACTCAATTTACCCGCCTACTAGAATCAAATAATGATCAATCAGCTTTCAACTTCATAGGAAAAAATCTAAGTCATGAAGTCCTTGAATATTTCGTAGCAAGAAATATTAACTTGCTTCCTTATGTGATTGCATCCCACCCAGAATTCACTCTTAGTAATGAACTTTGGTCCAGTTATGTACAGTATACTTGTGAGACCTTGTCTATAGAAGGTGCCAAATTGATCTATCACAAACTTATAGATAACACTGAGAGCCTGCTGCCTTCATTCCTAATAAATCCTGAATCGCTTCAACAGTTATGCTTTATCTTTCAAAGAAATTTGGCACCTGACTATATACGAGGATTACAAGTTTACTTCAAAAGGTTTTACTCGATTTTTGGTCATAATAAATGTTTCAAGACACTATTAATAAGTTTAGTCGAAACCTATAGTGAAATTGGAGATGTAAGAAAGGCTCTTGGATGCTTCAAGTATCTTTGTATATTGTTCAGAGATCATTATAATTTCAAAACTAATGAAGAATATTTACGTGTAATCTTCACTATGATGAATGATGCCCATCATTGGAGATTGACCAACTTAAAATCTAACGAAGTCACTTTTCCTTTGATAGAAGAAGTTGCTTCTGAGTCTGATAATCTTCAGCTGCAGTATTTACTGGAAGTTGGAGGAGTTTTATACAACCCATTAATTGGTAAAAATATTACCACAAGATTGGTGCCTTGTATTGATGGCTCCATACAAATAAATGATTTACCATATTTCCACCTGCTTATTTCCAGAGTGGTGGACTCTCATATGAATTCAGATTCTGATTCCAAGAGGCATAATCTTATGAAACTAATTACTTCCAACCATTTCATGTTATCTTCATTTATTGTATCAGGTCTTTGTACCAATATGCATTTAGAAGAAGCAATGGCGATTCTTAAAAAGACTCAAGTCAAGTATATTGGCTATGTACTACCAGTCCTTTTCAAGCATGATTTGTTCAGGCATCTTTTAAAATGTTGTCAACAAAAGTTACAAACAGATGATGTTACCGACACTGTAACTGAGATAATGAATTTTTACAGTAAGGTCTATGCCAAATCTAGGTATTCTGGTAAAGTTTTGGAGAGCTATTTGGAAATTGTATGTGAGACTCCTAGATTTCAATCCCATTTAGTAACTAGATATTTAACTCCTTTCATTCAACAATCCAATGATAGAATTTATTTGAAACCAAGCGATTATGAAAGACTTGATATGTTATTAGACATTAAAAATAGTGAATTCGCCGAATTAATTAAAATTAAAGAGGATACCTCGATTGTAAATATAAACTCATAGATTTTGTATATAGTACATTTAAGCATAAATAATTAAATTTCACCTGCCTCTTCCTTGAAATCATCATTCATCACGAGGGCTGGCCATTTGATGAATCTTGACATCATTAGAATCCAACTTGGTAAAAGATGTAATATCTTGTGGTGTAATGAAAATGGTTTGAGACTTTGGAACATTCTCCAATTCGTTAAGTAATAAATCCATACTAACCTTTCTATTAACAGAATCCATGAAAACATCGAACTCATCCAACCCCCTGATCTTTGAATCCATAACTTTCCAGATAGACAATAAAAATGCTACTTGAGTAAATGACTTCTCACCACCAGATAATGACTCAACAGTTCTGACCCCTTCAGTTCCATTGGAAACCAACATTTTGATTGTCTTCTCATTGAAATCAACCTTTAATTTACCTGAAAATTTTCTGACTTCTAAAGCTGCCTCAAATAATCTTGATACTTCTATAAAAATGGCCTTGGCATAAACTTGGAAAGCATTAAGTCTTTGTTTAATGTCCAGATCCAAGCCATCATGAATTTTCTTATGATTATTGGTAGATTGGTTGATACTTTCGAGTTGTTCCCCATATAATTTCACTTTCTGTAAGATATTTTCATAATCCAAGCCTACCATTCTGTTTACTTCTTCTATGGCATCCATACAATCTTTGTATTCAGCTTCAATAGACTGAGCAGTTTCACCTTCTTCTATGGTAATTTCGTCTCTACTACAATGTCTTTCTGCTTGTTCCTTGTATACAATGAGTTTTTCTTCATAAGAGTTGGCCTTGGCTTGATAGTCTTCAATAGACTTTCTTAGCCCATCAACTTCATGGTCTGCTTTTCCAATTGATATGTCTAACATTTGCCATTCAATTGATATATGTTCTTTTTCTGACTCCAAATTTGTAAGTTTATCTGAAAGTTTTCTATTCTCTACGATTAATTTTTTTCTCTCCTTAGTTCTTTCTTCAATTTGTTTGAGTAAACTCTTTAAGTCTTCACCTAAAGATATTAGAACTCCTTCAACATTGGCTATCTGTCCTTTATATTCTTCAATTCTTGCACGGAGTCCTTCAATCTTCGAATTAACACCAGCTTCATCCAAACCCGTTTCTATATCATCAATTTCCTTTGCCAATGAGGCAATTTCATTGGTTACTTCACTTAAACTATTTTTGAGCTCATCCTTCTCTTTCTGGATGTTCAATTGTAATTCACGCAACTCCCTTTTCAAAGATCGGGTAGTTTCAATGGAGTCACGTTTCAGGTTTTCTTCTTTTTCTATGTCTTCTTCGATATCCTCAACTGAACTTCCACCTGCTAACTTGTGAGCACCATTTGTATAAAGAACTGGATCTCGATTGAGTAAATCTTTATTTCCACTTGCTCTTTGACCCGATCTTTTACTTATCAATGAGAAAACATTCAAAATGTTGTTTTCCAATATCATTGTCTCTTCCTTTCCAGGTTCATCAGTTATAACAGATTTTTCAATACTATTCAAATCTATTAATGTATAAAAGACATTTTCATCCGACACCTCAAGTATATCAACAAACGTTTTATGGCCAGATGGCATTCCGTACTGATAATTGAACTTTTCAAACTTTCTAGTGATGATATTTTTATTTATGTTAAATTGTTTCATTAACTTTATCAAAAGCCTTCTATCATGTTCATCATATACCAAAAATGAATCCAATGTTCTGGTAAGCACTGTATTAACCAAATCTCTCCAGTCCCTATAATCAGATTTCAACCTTATGTATATTCCGAGTGGTCCCAACGGTTTTTGATGCCAATCCTTAACAGAATTTATTTTATCAACAAGATCTTTCATTCCCCTTTCCCATGCTACGAATTTGTTACGCTTACTGGCTTTTAGATTCTGAATTCTAGCATTGATTTCATTCCTGAGAATTTCTTCATCCTCAATTTTCTTTGATATTTCCCTGATCTGTTTTTTGACAGTGGAAACTTCTTCGAAATCACTTAATTTTCTCGTGATTTCTGACTTCTCGTGCTTCAATGAATCAGACCTGTCCTTTAAATCAGCTAATTTCTGCTTTAGTTGTTCATTTGTACCTCCATTAACCGAATCAATCTTCTCTTGCTCTCTAACAATAGACTCTTCAGATTCCTTAATTCCATCCTCATATTCTTTAATGGTGGCATGATTGGCTTCGATCTCTTCCTTTAAATTTTCACGATTTCTTTTGTAGTCTTCAGTTGCAGATTGATTGCTCTCAATTTCGCTCAGATTAGATGCCAATTGAACTTCTAGCTCCTCGATTTGGTTGACCAACTTGTTTCTACCTTCAAAATGTTCATCACAGAGTTTTTGTTTATCTGCCTTTGTTGTTAAGATATTTTCAATCTCAGTCTCACAATTAACCATATTGGTCTTATGTTTGTTTAACCCTGACTCTAATTGTCTGACATTAAACCATTGGATTTTTCCCTTAAGTTTTTCAGCCTTATGTTTCAAATCATCTGATCTACGAAACTGTTGAAATTTTTTAACAACATCATCATATTTTTCTTGACAATGTCTTTGAACCTCAAATTCTGATTCCAATTTGCTTTTGATTTCATTCAAATTTTTTGTCATCTCTTGGTAATTCTCTATGATATCTATGAATGATACACCTTTCACGAAATAATTGTATTTTTCTTGGTCACTAGTAGAAGTTAAGAACTCTCTGGCTTTATCTTGTGATAAAAACCCTAAAGGATTATCAATTCTAATATTAAATCTCAATAATATATCATCAATAAATGATTTTTTATAACTTACAACTTTATTGTTTGCATCCTTTACTATATAACTTGATCCTGAACCTAACCTGACTAATTTACGTTCAATTGTTATACGTTTCCCGTACTTATCAGGATAATAGGCATCTTTTCCTTGATTCTTAAAGGTTAATATAACTCTTGCAGTGTTTCTATTATCTTTTATAAGATCTGTTATACCTTTTCCTCTATTTGTTATGGTAGCTTTTGCTCCAAGTCCAACCATGATACCTGTAATAATGGCACTTTTCCCTGAACCATTTCTACCAACTATAAAGTTTAACCTTGGGCCAAGTTCTAACTCAAATGAATCATGACACATGAAGTTCTTTAATTGGATTTTTTCAAGGATACCAGCCAGGGCTGGTAAGTTTTCGTCATCACTATCTGAATCACTACCCTCACTACTATCGCTATCGCTATCATTTTCGCTTCCCACTTCTGATTGATCTTGTGATTCACTCGTATTCTGTGTCATTTTGGACCGTTTATTAGGCGTCAACATTAATTGACTAAACACATCAGTCGACTGCACTTGACTAAATTCGCCATCTATGTCTGGCAAACGACGTTTACCATTGATCTCTGGCATGCGTGAATATGTGTGGGACTATATTTTTTCTCGCGTTTGTACCACGTTAGAACACCGGTACATATTTTGGATATGAGCACTACTTTTTGCCAGAGGTAACTTTTGTGGTAAAAATACTATAGGTTTTAGATGGTTTGAGTAACAAGAGATCAGAAAAATTAATTGATTGGCATTTTGCCCTTTGTTGAGATTGGTTCTAATACTTACTGGCAACTAGATACTTGAATCATGCAGTTTTTCGTTTTTTTGTATGTGTGATTTTGGTCAACTGAATATAATTAAATTAAGATGGATACCCGAATTGATAAAATTAAATAATAATTCGACATACACCAAAGAAATATTAAATAGGAGTGTTAATAGAATAATTGACATGTTTAATTTAAGATTGACTCTTATCTCACTCCGTGCACTGTGATGGCAATTACTATAAAGATGTTAAAGTCATCGTTCTGCCGTATCTGTACATAATAATACATATTCCAGAGACCGAACACTATATGGCAACAGTCGCTTCAATGTCTTTTGACATTTTATATGTCTGCATTCAATTACTATACCTATTAGGGAAAAGTCCGTCAATCTTAATATGGATATTTTCTTGCCTAACTGAGGTTTGAACTAGAGTTTCGTTGCTTATCGTAAATGTCGCACCGTTCCGAAACTTAATTACGGGTGCCTTAAGAGCCTTAAAAGTTTTCAAAAAGCCTTCCAAAGTTGATTTTCAAGCTACTTAGGAATGGAAATCATTATTATTATAAAAGATTTGATTCTCAGCAAAAAATGTGGTTGTCTTGGTTTCTTTGGTGCATTCTAAGATATTTATGTGATTCCATTCCTATATGACTATCTATAAGAATCGATTATTTCCGCCATGGTACTCTTTTAAATTCACATCTCAATCAACAGATAATTCAGGAATGGATCTCTCCGACGGAGTAAGAAAGCCACAAATTATATCAATCACAAAGATGGTTGACATCTTTCAGATGCTTACTCGATTATCCGTACGACATTTATCCAAAATGGCACTCTTATCAATGAGATGAGCGAATTGACTCGAGTTTATTGTTTCCGTAATTACTCTTTCCAGATGAAATTTTTCATATAAATTCAAAGCAATTCCTCAACTTTATTAAGCTATTATTTCATTCGTTAAAACATGAATTTCTTCATCGTCTTTTCATTTCTTTCAATGGTCTTAAGTGTACCATTGAATTTCACTTCAGGTAACAATGCTAGCTTAAGTACTCAAACTTTCAGACACATTGCTCCAAAAGTTTTCGTTGTAACTTTATTTGAATTAGAAGAAAATGCTTGGTTACAAAATGTTTATTTCACTTACAATTTCACCTTACCAGGATTAAGTCCATTATATCCATATGTCCATTGTACTGCTAATTTTGATATTTGTCATTTCACAACTGGTGAAGGTGAAATCAATGCTGCTAGTTCCACCACTGCATTATTATTAAATCCATTATTTGATTTTTCTGAAACATTTTGGGTTACCAATGGTATTGCTGGAGGACACCCTGATGAAATCAGTTTTGGTTCAGTTACTTTTGCTAAATACGCAATTCAAGTAGCTTTACAATATGAAGTTGATTCAAGAGATTTGATTAACACAACTTATGCTAATTGGACTAGTGGATACTGGGGTTATGGTAATGATAGTCCAGATGAATATCCAGGTAATGTCTATGGAACTGAAGTTTTTGAATTGAATGAAAATTTAAGAGATAAAGCTTTGGAAGTAGCCAAAAAATTCGAAGATAAGTTAGATGAAGGTAATTCGAATAATACTAAATTAAGAGATCAATATCAATCTCCTGGTAATAATAAGCCAATGATTAAAGGGTGTGATGTTGTTACCTCAGATGTTTACTTTACAGGTAAACGTTTAGATAAATACTTTAGTGATTACGTCAAATTGATTACTAATGGTACAGCAACTTATTGTTCAACTGCTCAAGAAGATAATGCCATCTTAGAAGTTTTTGTAAGATTAGATAAAGCTGGTTTAGTTAAGTTTGATAGAATCATTGTTATGAGATCAATTAGTGATTATGCTGAACCACCTCTGAACAGTACTAATCCTGTGACTTGGTTTAACACCTATCCAAATGGTGGTATTGAAGCAAGTTTAACCAATTTGTATACTATTTCAAGTGCTGTCGTTCAAGATATTTTAGACAATTATGATAACTATACCGAGATTACTGCTGATAATTATATTGGTGATATCTTTGGTACTTTAGGAGGAGAAATGGATTTCGGTTCTTCTTCATTCAATATTGCTTAAGTCATCAAAACTTGTATCGTAAAATTTTCGTTAATATATACCCTATATAATCTATAACTAATCTATAATTGTATTTATGTACTCATTTCTTTGATATTGAAAACCTATCTACATATTCTTGAGTTTGACTATTGTTCCAATATTTTAAAGGCACTTTATCAAACCCTCCAGGGGCTATCATTTTGAAATTATACGGTATAGGATAAAAGTCTATTAATTGTGTTAATTCTTGTTCTATCTCATCATTAAACTGTTTCATTTGTTCGTTGTTCAATTCAAAATTCTTGACATTGATGTTATCAGTACCTTCAATAACCTTGTTTATAGCTATAGCTCTATTGTCGTAATACAATTGGTCTCTCTTAGAACTTATGTGATTCTCATTAACAGGTACATTCAAGATCTTGATATGTTTACGATGCTTACCACATTTATCAAGAGCTAAAAACTTGGTTGGAGACATTTGTGGTTCATCCTTAAGGTCCATATCTAAATCGATTTCATCGGAATTTCCTGAACTGATTTCTTCCACTTCAGCTTCAAATAATACGTGTAGATGACTTGAAAACCAATATCTAGGTTTAAGTTTATTCAAAAGATTCTTAGCTAAAGGATTCCCTAATTTTCCTGACTCTATATCTTGTTTGAAAAATGGTTTTAACTTTAATAGCTGGTCTATATTCCCATAGTGATAAATATACTGAGGCCAATCGTGACTTAATCCTATATCCAACCGCTGTTGATCTTTCATGAGCATCATCTTAGCATAAGCTTTTGGCTTTATATGGTAGACTGACCTTATTTCGCTATCATTATATGGTAGGGATTCTTGTGGGTTCTTGTTGAATGATACGTCATTAAAGATCCCACTGATACCACCAATTCTTAACCCTTTGTACCACACCACTCCAAAGTCACCTAAATAATAAATATTGGGTGCAACCCATCCTCCATATTTCAATTCTTGTAAATAACTTGAACTTTCGTGATTACCACCAATAAATATTGTTAGTACAGGAGCCTTTTTATGACCTTGGTAATATTTATGGAACTGTCCTAATTGTTTGTACTTTGGTGGGACATTAATAGTTTTTAAGTCAGTAGGATTTCGTAGGGCTTGAAAATCCCCAGTGATTATTAGAAGATCAACAGATGAATTAATACTGGCATATATTTTATCTAGGGCACCATGGCAGCATCCTTGTACTGCCACTCTTAATGTTTTCATTATCCTTTTGAGTTAGTACCTGTCTTAATGTGAGATAAAAATGCGATGAGTGGGGACGATCGTTATAGAAGATTTGTTTTTGTGTAACGTCTTTCCGGGACATGGACATATATTAATGACCTTCATTGGTTTACAGGAAACATAAAGAAATGAGATTAATACGTATGGATTTTTATTAAATATAAATGAGGAACACTGTTATTTCCAGGGCCTCAAATGCTTGTCAACAACCTTCCTACCATTCACAAATACTTGACTACAGTTTCTATCATCACCACAGAACACCCATTTGTTCAATAAATTTAACCATTTTAATTCTTGGTCTTCAAGATCGTTGCCAGTAATATTCATAGCACTTGGTTTACCTTTAGGTAATTGCCAACTGAATAAATCTATACCAACACTTAAATCAATGACTTGACAATCGAACTTCTTACCAATGTCAAAACTACCAATTGACTTTTCAAGACCCATAGCAATTGCACCACCCATTGTACTCATGAACAAAGAATCATTGATACTCAACTTATCGAAGTTTTTACCTGAATGCATACTCAAATGATGAGATACCAAAATACTTTGTTTAACCATTCCTAAGATTGAAGGATCCCAACCTCCAGAAATATCGGTACCTAAACTTACATTGATTTCATCTTGGTATAAGTATTTCTTAACTGAAGCTTCACCACTTGAAATGAATGTATTTGATGTTGGACAATGAGATATTGAACAATGCTTCTGTTTGATTAATGATCTTTCGTCTTCAGTTAAATGTATAGCATGGGCAAGAATTGTATTACTTTGAAGTAAATCATGGTCATCATAGACATTGGCATAAGAACTTGATTCAGGGAAGAGTTTTTTAACTAACTCAATTTCTCCTTTGTTTTCACTGATATGAGTTTGGATTGGTAAGTTCTTCTCTTGTGATATTTCTCCTAATTTACTTAAGAAATCTCCTGAACAAACAGGTGCAAATCTTGGAGTTATTATTGGTTTAATCAAACTACCTTGAGGATCTTTTGATTTGAAATACTTGATCAAATCATCAATGGATGCAAGACTTTCCTCGGCAGATTCTTCATATTCTGGATACAAGTCGTTATGGTTCATACAAACCTTTCCAACATACCCTCTTTGACCATGTTTCAACAACAAATCACCGAACAATTTTGAAGTTTCTGTATCGATAGTTGCAAAATATGATGCACATGTGGTACCACATTCAAGAGTCTTTTTAATGCACTTTGTGTAAATTTCTTCAGCAAGTTGTAAATTTTCAGCCTTGAATTTATTCTCCAAAGGGAATGTATAAATCTTTAACCAATCTAATAATTCAATGTTTAATCCAATTCCTACATTTGGATATTGTGAGGCATGGATATGGGTATCAATAAACCCAGGAAACAAAAACTTAGTTGATTCACTAACATCCACGAATCTAAAATTATGTCTGACTTTATCAAATGGATATTTTGCAACGAATTGACCAACTGCATCATTATCAGTATCAGCTTGTTGTATAAAATCAATAATTCCGTCGCTATTAACTCCAATCAAATGATTAACTCTAATTCGAATCCTACCCAACTCTGGTATATCTATGAATGTCCCCTTATATAAAGTATAAGGTATATAGTCATTGGCTTTCATTTGTGAATTCTACTTGTAAATTTAGAATACTTGTGAATAGTGACTAATATTTATATAAATTTCGCAATCAATTTCTTATCTGGAACACCCTCCGTTGGAAAGTCCGGCGAACCGGTTTTTTTTTCCCATAGTAATTTGGTACGTGGAGCACCGGTTGTAATTAATTAGAATGATTGGTTTGCTAATACAATATAAACAATCCAAATCAAGCATGACACTACTAATTTACCAAGTACTAATTTACTAAGCAGAGTCAAACTAATAAAACACACTAACCTATTTATATTTCCGGGTATACACACTATATAAACTTATTTTTTAAAACTTAACCTATAATAAAGCAGCAGCTAAAGCTAATAAACCAAATGAAACACCATTAACTGAACCAGCATTTGATTGAGTTGAAGCAGATGTGATTGATGCTACAGTTGATTCAGCAGCAAGTGAAGTTAAAGTGGATGATGGAGCTGAAGATGAGTGGGTTGAGGTGGCAACAGGTTCAGCACTTGAAACAACAGCACTTGAATGAGCAGCTGATGAAGCAGTAGCAGCTGATGAAGAAGCAACGGCTGATGATTGAGCACTGGATTGAGCAGCACTTGATGATGCAACACTTGATGATTGGGCACTTGATGATTCAACACTTGAAGATTCAACGTTTGAACTTGAGCTTGCAGCACTTGAGTGTGAATAACCACCACAAACATCGTTTAAGCTGTCTTTAGCAGTACTAGCATCACCTTCTGGACAGATTTTATCTAAACAAGTTTCGAGGTTACTGAATTCATTAGAACAAATACATGATACATCATTTAATCCACTACATTTACTTTCTTTAGTAACTTGGGCAACACATGCTAATAAACAAGCAGGTGGAGTAGCTTTAACGATGGCAACTAATGATAATAAAACTAATGAAGCTTTCATAACGAATGAACACAAAAACGATTGAACTTAATGTATAACAAAAAACAGTTGTACAAAAAAAAGATTTGTCCGAATGGGATCAATAATGAAAATTTTTTCCAAAACATTGAGTGCTAAAAATAACAATAATTTTACCAATTTGGGAATTAATTTCATAACCGTGCGTTTTGTTTACATATCGCAAGTATGGTCTAGGAATGTTATGAAGAGTTTGGTAGGGAACTTGGTAAGGAGAGAAGAGTAATTGTTTGCATTGTAGACTAATAAAATCGAAGGTATATGTATGGTTGTAGGTAAGGATCTATAGCGTAAAGTTTGGAAAGTAAACAATAATAAGGGGCTCGTTCAAATTCTCTATTTAGGGGAAAAGTTTAAGTTATGGTGAGGCCACGTAATCTGAGATCTAGACTTGGCTGTTACCCGGACATCAACAGACCATGAGTTTAGTAGGGTACTGCTTTGAACTATTTAGAGAGAAGGTTAAATCGAAGGGAGTCATTCAGCTCTTTCGAATTCAATTGCATAACATTCGAAATTCTAGAGGTATAGCTTGAGGAATTTTTTTTTTTTTTGCAGAAACCACAAAACTGGTCCAACCTAAATCTTTTATATAATCCAGAAGTCTAGAAAAAGTAAAATCTACCAAATCAATAATTGTACATCTATAACCTAGTACTAGCATTTAATCCCAGACCTTCATAATTCAATAATAAATTCTCGTCGTTAATTTTTACTTCAAACTCCAGCACAACATCCACATCAAGATCATTATCTATAGCCTTTCTCAATATATCGAAACCGAACTGATTGATCTTTAATGGTAATTTGACGTTGTTGTCACCACCGTTTATCTCTACAATTTGATGAGAGATTTCACAAATCTTGAATCCCTTGTAAGTAGCATTAACATGTTGAAGATCAATGGTGAATTCATGATTTACAGGATTATAAATATTGATTTCAATTTCTGATCTAAGTAAATGAATGACAGGTTGAGTTATTAAGGGTTTTGGAAATTCAAACTTTGGTTCTATATCAACACTAATACCATTTAAAATGGATAAATAATCTTCTGAATTGAGTTTTATCGTTAAGTTAGTTGGCTTATTTGATATTAAATCGTTTAAAAACGAAATCAAATGATCATTGTGAACTAAGTCAATTCTACAGGAATCTTCAGTAACTTTAATAGTACCGGCATCCATTTCAATCCCTAAAGGTTTTTGCAAATCATGATGAAAAGAAGGAACTTTGATATCACCATTGAAAGATAATCCTTCCAAAAGGTACAATTGATCAATGTTAATATCAACAGGAATACTCAAGTGAGGAATATCAAGTGATGTGTTGAATGATAATGATGTGTTTAGTATTGGGCTGTTCACATCTAAGGATTGGACATTGATATGGACTTTATCAAGTGGACTGTTTTTATGTGATTTTGGTAACGATAAATGATTTATCATTTGTTGGTTATGTAAACACCCTTGGCCATGTCCTTTTCCTTGTTCGAATTCAAGTTCATACTTCAAATTGGAATAATCAAATGGTAAATCTATGCTGACATTGCTGAATACTCCAATAGTCTTGCCATCTTCTACTTCAATTGAACTTATATTGTAATCGAATCCTCCACTTAAACTTAAGTTTACTATAGGCAATTTGAAATTGACATTATTAACGATATTGAGTAACCATTTAGGAAATTTCTTGTTGGTGATTGTGGTGTTTATGAAAATATTAGATACACCTCCCAAATAGTCACTTATTAAGTTTGATATCAAGTTACAGCTGTCCTCAGGAAACGGCATTAATTCCCCATTTACTCCTTCATCTTTATACACGAAATTTCCTATTTCAGCAACTTCATTCTTACAATCCCGAATGAGTAAACTGAACTCACCATCGTTGATGAATTCATTTAATGCTCCAGGAATGGTCCCTGCCCTATTGAATTTCCCTTTAAACTTAAATTCGTCATCTAAGCTAAAATCAATGTTACTTAATTGTGATGTCATAAGATCATTATTAAATGTCAAATTTTGATCAATTGAAATTGGCACTTTTGGTAACTTTATAAATCCCCAATTTATACCCGTAATCACGTGAGACTTCAAATTAAGTTCCAAAACATCTTGTGCCATTAAATCGTTCAACAATTTGATAAGATTTTCATCATCTAAGGCTATGGTAGAATCAAACTCGAATTCGTTTACTGCACCATTGGTCAAGTTCAAAGTCAATTCTTTCGGTGTACTAACTTTGAAAGAGTCTAAATTGTTTACCAAAACAGTTATGGGCAAATTTGGCTTCAAAAGAACACTACCAACCATAAACCCTCCTAATCTATACAAATGATGATAAATGCTATTGGTAATATTATCATAATTTATCCTTACTGTGGTGTTGACATGAATATCTATCCCTGCATCGCTTAATCCTAATAAGTTAATTGAATTCAATTGAGGATGAACGCTTTGTTGAATCACTACCTTGCTATCACTATATGTGAAATAAACTATGGCAATTAATATTAAAAGGATAAGAACGATGGCAATAGTAAACTTAGCAGTACTGAATGGTCTTGGTACAACAGTTTGAGACTCTAAATCTCTGATTAATGGTGTGGTTTCAGTACTTTCGGTTATTGGTACTTCAGGAACAGATTTCACAGTTTCGGGTTGGGTTTCAGGTTGGCTTTTACCAACTTGGTAATTTGTCTTGAGATGGTGGTCACCTGTTGAGGTACTTCTTAAGACTTGAATTGGAGCAGGTTGTAATGGATCAATTCCTGGTGAAGATGATAAGGTGATATTCTTGTCTTCATTTCCATTCAATTCTTCATTTCCATTTAATTCTGACTCTTGTGATTCTATTTGTGACTCTAATGGTTGGTCTTGTGGTTCCGAAGCTGTTGCATTGGTGGCTTCAATAATTTCTGGCCCAGCAGATGCCTCTGTAGAGTTCTCTAATGGCTTTGTGGTATCATTTAAGGGGTCTGTTACTTCCTTTGAATCTGCTTTTGAAATTTCCGGGTTGACCTTATTTACTTGGTTGGTGTCTGAAGTCTTCTTCTCTACTGGTTTAGGATCTAAAGTTCTTTCAGCCTCAACCTTGTCATCAGAGTTGGTCGCACTATTACTTAACTTATCCTTGACCTGCTTATCCTTGACTTTCTCTTTACTACCATTGAGCTCAGCCTTGACTCTATCTTTCAAATCCTTACTCTTATCAGTTTTGGCCCCTGAGTCTTTGGTGACTTTGGTACTACCACTTCCTAAAGTATTTACAGACTCCTTAGAACTTGAGAACTTATCATACTTTAACCCACTTAATCGTTTCTTTTCCTTATCTTTATCAGATTTTGAGCTTCTACTTAACTTTGACATAATACTACTTGACCTGCTTAGGTCAGTAGAGTCTTTGTCCTTCCTACGAATCTTATCTTTAGCCTTATCAAAGAAAGACATGTTTACTCCCTATTTCGCGAGACGAACAATTTCACAAATGACGAAGATGAAACGATCATAAACCGTGGGCTTGTTTTGATAAATTTTGTGTTTGTGGCTTGAATTTATGAATAGATGATTTTGCCTGGTTTATACGGCTTATAGAGTCTGATAGGAGAATGTTTTGAATGGAAAGGGAGTAGAACCTGCCTGTTAAGGATCTTTCTAAAGTGCTATGTGTTTTGTCTATGCTACTATTCTTACGCTATATATTGTTTTAGACATCTATGGATAGATAACTTGCTTCTTAAGAGCTAATTGCATACTTTTGCAATGTGTGTTAGATCTCTCCTCTTACTTTTCTGTGTTTGTGGTCATGTTTCTGCTTACTGTAAACGGCTGCAACATAAGCATCAGCCGCATCACCACCACCATCTCCATAAACTATGAAGAGCACGCTGGACCAAAGCATAAAGAACAAGAGCATACAACAAGAGCATACAACCAGAGCATACAACCAGAGCATACAACCAGAGCATACAACCAGAGCATACAACCAGAGCACACAGAACCAATCAAAATATAATACACTACACAAAAGATCCCTACAAATAATCATTAAATGGGTTGAACACCTTCCCGTATTTACAATCATGCCTAGCGCATATCTTGGACATTTGGATCAATGTCAGAATTAACATTATTCAAATTTAAATTTGGTAAATTCATATTATTCAAGTTAGTCAATCCTCCCAAATTATTCAAATTATTAACATTATTGGAAATAGCTGCTAAAACATCAGGATCTTGTAAATCTTGATGATGTAACATAGGTTGTTGAATTTGTGATTGGGTTTGGTGTGTTTGATCATTATTATAAAAGTCTCTTGAACTTGGATTTTCCAACTTCCTTTGAGTTATCTGCTGCTCAGCAACTTCTCTTGAAGTTCCTTGGGAATAAGGTAAAGGATTGTAATTTGCAGGTTTTGGCAAAGGCTTTTCAACTAAAACTCTTGAATTCTTTAATTTCTTCTTCTTGGAAATACTTGGAGGTTCTGATGGATGATTATGATGAGGATTAATCATTCTTAAAATCCACATTTCATTGCCATCTAATTGATTTAAGATCTTTTCATCAAATTGTTCATTACCTCCGTTTAACATATCTTTACCATCAGGTTTAGATAACCTACGTTTATCCTTTTCGGGTGGGTATAAGTTTGCAACTAATCTATACCCACATTTGTTTCTCTTAGTATATGCAACTCTTTGCCTTTTACTTGAATCTTTAACAGTTGTACGGAAACTTCCACTTCTTTCACATTGGAAATATATGGCTTTTGGCTTTGATGAATTGATAACAATCCTACATCCTTCATCATCATTCAAAGTAGTCTTAATGTACTTAACTAATTCAGATTTACTTGGGAATGTCTTAATGATTTCATTCTCAATAAATCTGGAGCGTAAGTTTTCGTCATCCACTGGTCCTGGTCCTTGTAAATCTTGATTTCTTGAACCATATTGTTGTTGTGGTTGTTGTGAAGATTGTATTTGTTGTTGTGGTTGTGAATTTTGTTGTGGTGGTAATTGTTGGGGCATTCTATATTGTTGATAGTATGCGGGATGAACTTGATTTTGATAATGTAATCCTCCTGATTGTTGATACCCTGTCAGAAGTTGGTTGGATGGGATTTGATTGTTTTGCATTTGTGGCTGGTTCATAAGGTTTGGCAATGGTACTTGAACATGTGGTAAATTTTGTCCGCCTTGTCCTTGCCCTTGTCCTTGTTGCTGTTGTTGTTGCTGTTGTTGTTGTTGTCCAAGTTGTTGTTGACCTGGACCTAACTGGCCACCTAACTGACCTAGTTGTCCTAACTGAGAATTTTGTAAATGGTTTGGTTGATTGTTTACCTGCTGATTCTGTAACTGTTGATTCTGAAGTTGTTGATTTTGTAATTGGTTTTGTCCATTCATTCCTAGCCTCATAGCCATAGCTTGTTGCTGCTGTTGCTGTTGTTGGTAAGGTAAATTTTGGGTCCTAAAACTTTCATCAAATTGATAATTTCTACTCATACTGTTCTAATCTTATCTCAATCTGGGTTAAGTCTGTATATTAACTCTTTCTTGTATATAGTCAATTCTGTATACAATCGTCGACAAAATTGCGGCACACACTATTGTTGAGGATCGCACGTAAGATATGAGTGGTAGTGCCAGACTTAATTTGAGTCCCATATAGTAAGGAATAGATCTTGTTCCGAGGACTTAAATGGAACGTAATGGGCTTCATGGTGGATGGGTAGTATTGTTGCATTCACAACATAGATCAAGGTACAGCACTATCTGCCACGGCTAAGGTTTGTCCCTTCACTCCAGTAGTCATATTCACCTACTATAAGGTGCCCTGCGTTAACACAATTCGCGAAAAGGGCAGAGGAAGACTATGACTGTAAAAGACATTCAACTATACCAAAATCATATCCAATTGCATTGGTTCTTGCGTCATATCATTGAAGAACTTCCTCAATTGATTGATACGCTTACCACGTGCCTTGAACTTCTATCAAATCCTGATTCAATAAAGCTTCCTATCACTTCAAAACTTGATTGGATCAATGGTATAGTTACTAGAGATGGACCATTTATAAAGAACATGAATTTGCAATTACATCATTTCAAACTACCCCAGCTTAGATTGAAACAACCTGTGGAATTAGAACAGATTAAGAACTGTCAGTTATCAATCATAAATTCTATTGAGAAGTTATCTCAATTTATTGCATTACATGAAAGGCTGTATCAACTGCCAGCTCCTGAGTTGAATGATGACAATTCCAATAACCGAAAAACAAAGGAAGAATCGGATCTTGTAGTCGATAGATTGGTTAATGAGATAATCGAGAATTCTTCCAAGATTGATGAAGAAAACCATGACAAGTTATTCCAACTTTTCAAGCAATTACGTGAAAACATTCAATACGGGAAACAGTTGCTTCAATTACCGATTGATCCAAAGTTGGTATTTCCTCAAAATGTCCCAAACTATGATAATTACATACCATTGTTGCCTCCAGAATATTCCATAGACATTTACATAAATCAAGCTAACTTATGCATAGACTTTAAAAGATTGCATATTATCAAGGATGAGCCTTGGTGTGTGTTCAGGGATGGAAAATCCTTTGTTGATATAGTGAAAGATGATTTGAAAATAGGGAAATTGAATGTTAATGACTTACATGATATTTCTTCTTTAGGTAGACTTTATCCTGACATTGAAGTTGGAGGGTTCAATTGGTTCAAAAAATTCAAACCTATCGATTATGTTACGAAATGTATAACCTTCAATAATATGATAATAATGATAGATAAGAAAGTTGAGGTTAATCTGCCTGATCCAATACTTATGAGTGTATTGACAAAATTGGATAGCTTGGATTATTTGATCAATGGGTATTTAGAAAACCTAGGAATTTTAATAGAGTTTCCCCAGAGTAATATAATTGGAAGTGAAGCTGGCCTGGAGGATTTAGGTGAAGGTAGTTTACTAAGTAAGGCTTAGGTAAATGATAACATGTTTGTTATCCATTCTGATGAATCCCCAGTTTAGGTGATGAATTCCTAGTCTAGGTGACAAATATTTGGTAAAAGGTCCGGTATCAGGCTCCCCTACTAACTTCCTATTATATCTACCACCTTATGTATCTATAATAATAACGATTTACGAACTCTGACCATAAAAACCACACAACAACCGAGCTACGCCGCTTAGGTTGCAAAACCTTTGTGGTCGCGAATTTCACAAGATTTAACTGTGGCAAACGATCTTACAATTGTATCAAGATTCATTCTCTAGCAATTGTTAAGTTGGCCTCTAGACTGTTACCCAAACCCATACTCACAAAATTCAATTTCTTTTCAAAAGCAACATCCCAGAAAATTTCAAATCTAAAAATGAAAGTTTTAGCAGAAGATATCGAAAAACCGTTGCTTGATAATAGAGAGTATAAATTCATCGAATTAAACAATCAACTAAATGTTTTACTTATTCAAGATCCTAGCACTGATGTTTCAGGGGCATCTTTAGATGTTCATGTGGGTTCATACAAAGACAACACATATAAAACTCCAGGATTAGCTCATTTTTGTGAACATTTATTATTCATGGGTACTGAAAAGTTTCCTGATGAAAATGAATATCAGTCATATTTATCCAAACATGGAGGTCACTCAAATGCTTACACATCTTTTGAACATACTAATTATTATTTTGAACTCAATAGTGAGTATTTAAATGGAGCTTTAGATAGATTTAGTCAATTCTTCATTAGTCCTTTATTTGAAGAAAGTTGTAAAGATAGAGAGATCAACGCAGTTGATAGTGAAAACAAAAAGAACTTGCAAAATGATATTTGGAGATTTTATCAATTGTCTAAACTGACAGCTAATCCAGATCATCCATATAATCATTTCTCTACTGGGAATTTTACTACATTGAACAAGCCAGATATAAGAGACACTCTACTTGAATTCCACAAAGAAAACTATTCATCTAATTTAATGAGTTTGGTTATTTTGGGTAAAGAAAGTTTAGAAGAATTAACTGAATATGCTAATAGATATTTTGGTGATGTTATCAATAAACAATTACCAAGACCAACCCACCCAGAAAAGATTTATACACAAAAAGAACTTGGTAAGCTCGTTAAGGCCACTTCAATTATGGACAATAAAAAACTTCAATTGAATTTCTTAGTGCCAGATCAAGAAACTAAATGGAAGTATTTACCCTCCAATTATTACTCTCATTTGATTGGTCATGAAAGTAAAGGATCAATTTACTACTATTTGAATGAGTTAGGTTATGTTAATGGATTGAGCTGTGGTAATTCCAAGGTTTGTAACAATTCTGGATTGTTCATAATTGATATTGAATTGACAGACTTAGGTATGGAAAAATGGCAAGAGATTTTGGTAGTAATTTTCCAATATTTGAAGTTGGTTGAAAGTTCACCATTAGACAAGAATTTGTTCAACGAAATCAAACAAATGATTGAAACCAATTTCAGATTTAAACAAAAGCAAAATGTTGCTAATACTGTCAGTAAAATGAGTAATAGCTTATATAAGTACAACTCAATTATTCCTAGTGAGTTTTTGTTGAACCACTTAACACAAATAGAATTTAATGAGTCAGAAATTAGACAATTTGGGTCTTTCTTATCTGCTGACAACTTGAGAGTTTATTTATCATCAAATACTTTCAAAGATTTGCCATTAGTTGAATCATGGTATGGTACGAATTATTCATATGAAGAAATACCGGTAAGTATTAAAGAATCAATTAAAGCTCCTGGTATAAATCCTAACTTTTTCTTCCCCAAACCAAATCAATTTTTACCTAAAAATTTTAAGATTTTTGGTAAGAAATCATCAGATCCAATCAAACATCCATATCTTTTAAAGAACTCTGAAAAATTCCAAATTTGGTTTAAAATTGATGATCAATTTCAAGTGCCAAAATTATCAATCAACTTATTCTTACACTTGCCAGAATCAAATAAGGATATTACCACTACTGTTTTAACCCAATTGTTCTGTGAATTGTTCGAAGACGAAATGAATGATATCAGTTATTATGCTTCTTTGGTTGGTCAATCTTTCAGTATTTCACAATGGAGAGATGGGATACTCTTAAAGTTGAATGGTTATAATGATAAAATAGGTGTATTACTCAAAGAAGTATTGGCCAAACTCTTACAATTCAATCCTAAGAAAGAGAAATTTGAAATCATCAAACAAAGTTCATTACAAGATTTTAAGAATTTTGACTATGATGTACCATATTTACAAGTCAATAGTAACTCATTGACGCTCTTGAATGAAAAGACTTATTTGACAAGAGATAAATATCCTATTTTAGAAGGATTGAAATTTGAAGATATGTCTAATTTCATACCTACCCTATTCAAGTCAATATTTATTGAATCACTTATAATCGGTAACACCAACATTGAAGAGTTATCTAAATTAAGTCAACTTTTTGAAAAAACATTTATCAATATTAACACCATAGCTAAGACACAAAACCAAATCAACCAAGTCATCAAATTGAAGAGTATTGATTTCAAACAGAATTATTTGGTTAACTTACCAATGATTGATACCAATAATATCAATAACTGTTTGGAATATTTCATAAAGGTCGATTACATAGGAGATTATAAGACCAGAGCGACAACTGATTTGATAGCCCTGATCCTTCATGAACCTTGTTTCAATCAACTTCGTACTAAAGAACAATTAGGGTATGTGGTTTTCTCAAGTATAAGGTTGTCAAGAAATTATTTCGGATATAGAGTTCTTATTCAATCTGAAAAGTCTGGTGAGTATTTAATTTCTCGTATTGAAACATTCTTGAAGCAGATGATAAAATATTTAGACGATTTAACACCTGAAGTTTTTGACAGGTTCAAATCTGCTTTGATTGATAAGAAATTGATAAAGTTGAAAAACCTTGGTGAGGAATCAAATAAGTTCTGGAACTCCATTACTGATGGTTATTATGATTTCAAACTCAATGATAAGTTAATTGAGGTCATAAGGGATTTAACTAAGGAAGATGTTGTTGATTTCTATAAGAGTATCTTAAACAATCCTAGGTTGATTTTATCTTTGAACTCAAGCAAAGTTAAATTCGTGAACTTGAAGAAAATTATTGATGGTAAAGTTGATGATGATGTTATTGAACAATATCAAGATGATTTAGAAACTTTAGGAAAGAAAGTAGGCAGAGATTTAACTAAGGAAATGAATGAGTTGTTTCCACCGAATGATTACGAACAAATTGAATTTAAAAAATTCAGAGAATTGGATTATTGTGATATTCCTTTACCTGTTGAAAATTTAAACAATTTTTTATACTCTGAAGTTCATTTGTAGATGGTTTTGTGGTTTATCATGTGTTGTTGGTCATGTGTTTTTCGCACGTGATATACTAATGAATTCTTAGATCTAGATAGAAATACTATTCATACATATATACATACATATATGAATTATATAAGAAGAAAATACATATAAGATTATCAGTATAATTCATCGCTGTAACTACCACAAATTATTCAAATTGACTCTATGAACCCCCACCCCATATGATAGATCACTGTTTCGCACTATCATCAGTTGTCACAAAAGGATGAATCTTAATACAATCAATGACACTTACTTCAACAAGCTCTTCAAATGGGAAGAAAGCAAAATCCTTCTTCTAGATAAGTACACAATGCCAATTATCTCCCTTTGTTATACCCAGTCACAATTGCTCAATGAAGATATTATCCTTATAGAATTACTTGAGAACTATCAACAATTAGACACCATGAAACATTTAAATTGTATTATATATATCAAACCAACCCAAGAATCAATTGAATTGCTATCAAAAGAATTAGAAAGACCCCATTTCAATAATTATCGATTGTTCTTTAATAATATCGTTAATAAGAACCAATTAGAGAAAATAGCTGAATTTGATAAGTTTGAAATTTTGAACAACGTCATAGAGATATTCCAGGATTATTATGTACTTAACGAAACATTATTTGAAATTCAATCAAACTCTATCATCGATGAAACCAATAAACTTTTAAGTTTATTGTTATCATTAAAGAAGTGTCCTATCATCAAATATGAAAATTCTATAAATTGTAAGAAATTATCAAGTGAATTATTATACCAAGTTAATAGTAACATGAACAATAACTTGTTTGAAAATTTCAATTTTGATACAACTCCAATTTTATTATTATTTGATAGAATCAATGATCCAATAACTCCTTTGTTAAGTGTATGGACTTATCAATCAATGATCCATGAGTTGATCGGCATAAATAAGAATATTGTAACAATTGGATCTGAAAAGTTCTTATTAACTAATGATGATGATTTTTTCAATAATTCGAAATATTTAAATTATGGTGATTTGACTGAAACTTTCCAGAAGAAAGTTGAAAAATTCAAATCAGAATCAAACGATAATAACCTTAAAACAAACAATTTAGTTGAGTTAAAGAAAATCCTTACAAGGTTACCAGATTTAAAGAAGAAGTCATCAAATATTCTTAAACATTTAAATATAATAACTGAATTAGATAAAACCATTTCAAATGAGAACTTATGGGATATAAGTGAATTGCAACAATCAATTGTTTGTAACTTAGAATCCAAGAATTTCATTGATGAACAAATGATGAAGATTTTATCAAACCCTTCAACGTCTACTGACCACAAAATCAAATTGATTCTTTTATATTCGATTAGATTCAAAGAATTCAATAAGTTCGTTAATATGTTAGATTCACCTTCAATTGGGCAGCTTAAGCTCTTGAATAACTTTCATAAGACCTTTAAAGTTAATTACCAGCATCCTCCAGCAGAAAACAATTTCAAGAAACTCTTGAACTTCGGTCATGACAAAGAAGGAAACATTTATTTACAGTACATCCCTCCATTGAGAACGTTTTTGAATAATTTTGTTGCTGGTGTTGGTAATAATTTGAATACTTTAGTACCAGATGGATTAGAAGAGTCAGGAATTCAAGATGTTGTGGTTTATTTTAAAGGTGGTGTTAGTTATGAGGAGAGTAGGATCATTGCAGAGTTCAATAACGATAAAAGGTTTAATTTCATAATTGGAAGTGATGGGGTAGTTAATAGTAACACATGGTTGGAAAGATTGTATGATATGGTTTGATTGTTTCAGGATACATCATGTCAAATTAAGGCATGTTGAATTACATACTACTCAATCCCATAATACTAAACTAACCTGTAGGTAAGTATGAAATTAACGATTATTATTTCTTCCAATTTTCAGACCTAATGTCCATGGTATTCACCTATATATTACATAATTACTTTTCAACTAAACTTGTCTAATCTAAGGTACATACTTTCCAAATCTATCCTCCCAATCTAATATCAGTTTAGTTAATCCCTGCATTAGATTCAAATTATCATTATACCTCTCTAAGATATCTTCATTCAAAGAAGCCTTGTTCAATTTTTCATCTTCCAATTCTAATTGTGACTTATTTAACCATTCTAATATTGCAGATATCCTCTTTCTTAATTCATAAATCGTTGATTTATCATTAACGAATCTTGGTTTTGAAGCTTGGGATAGTAATTCCTCTTTAGTAAATGTGATTTCTTTAGGTTTCTTTACCTTCTTAACTTCTTTCTTCTTTGGTTTCTTAGGCTTTGGTTTTAATTTAACTTCTTCTTCCGCTTCAGCTTCATCTTCTTCGATATCTGAATCATTTTCTTCTTTAGTTACTAGATTTATATCAGGTATTGTCTGAGCTGGTTTAGGTTCTTGATTATCTTCATCAATGTCGTGAGATTCTGAAGACTCGTGTTCTTGCTCTTCTTCCTGCTCTTGTTCGTGTTCTTGGTCTTGTTCATGTTCATTATCCTGATCATCATCATTATTATCGTTTAATCCACTTTCTTTTGCACTTTCTCTCAAAGCTTTCTGTAATTGTTCATCATAGTCATAAGTTCTTCTATCTTTACGAGTAAATTTTCGTTTGTTCTGCAATTTCTCGGTTTCTAATAATAATAACTTCTTACGTTTTTCTGATACTGGTTTATATAAAGTACGTTTTTGATCATTTTCATAAATGAAGAGGTGTAAGTCAGGTTTACATAACTCACACCAATATTTGTCGGGTACATCGTCATTTCTGAATAATCCAACACAATAACCGTGTTGCCATACTGAACACTTATCACATTGAATAAATAATCCTTGATCTATTTTAATTTGATACTCATTTAAAAGAAGAGATGTTATTTGTGCATTGATCGTGGACGGATTCAAATCATCATTGCCACAAACACATCTTGTGATTTCATCTTCTTCTTCAAACTCATCAAATTCAACTTTTTCGTACCTTCTTGTTCTTCTTGACATTCTTTTGAGATCTATCACTAAACAGTGCTGGTTTGAGGTTAAGTAAGTCTTCGCGCCAGAAGTGGGGGCTTCAGAAAGTTCGCAGATAGACTGTCTACACCAGTGCACCAAACACCAGTGCTTCAAATTTCAGTGTTAAATATCCAATAGGATGAAGCAGATATCGACAAAGTTCAAATATATTTCTACATAAATGCAAGATTTAACTCCAACAATTCAACCATGAAAAATCAACTAATTAACATTTTATATCCAATGAACCATTTCTATCATAGAACCCAGCACATCTCAAGTAAGGATCCAATTGGATATAATTTTCAACTAATTGGTAATCTAAATCAATTTTATCTTGTAAATATTTATCACTAATTTCAGGAGAAGTTGATTCCACCCATCTTTTAGTGGCGGTAAATCCTTTTAAGAAAATCTCATCTCTCTTTTTCTTTAATCTAACGAATTCCCCATCTCTTTGTTTCATATATCTAGCGTCTTTCTCAGTTGGAACTGGATATTCACCAGCATAGTCATCATCACCTCCCATATAGTCAGGAATCCATTTCTTATCGATGAATTTGTTTAATTCTTTGAAATCTTTGGTAAAATGAATTTTTGATGCAACAACTGGATCTAACCAGTTCTTAATGACATTCCAAACAGTTGAGAAAATCCATGGTGCATTAAAAATTAAAATCTTACCTAAACATTCAGGGTAATGAGCTTCGAAAACTTCAGCTAAGAATTTGATAGCATTATAATCAGCATTCTTTAATGAAAATCCACTTAAATCAAATACAATTGAACAAGTATCAACACTTTCATTAATATCTCTTAAGAATAATCTACAACTCTCAATGGTTATGACTGCAAATCTTTGAGTATCAGCTAATGGGGCATCAGAAATTAAATGTAATTTAGCCTTGAAGAAGAAAATTGGATTTTCATCTTTATCAACACCTCTAACATAAGATTTTTGAGTGGTATAATTTTTAATGAATCCAGGATTTTTTCCTTCAACATAACTGGCAGCATCACCTTCATTAACCCATTCATCTGGGGTGAAAGAACTTTGTCTCCATTCGGCTGATTTTAAAATCATTCCCATGGCATTTTCAGTATTAAACTTTCTAGCTCTAACGAATCTTAAAACGAAATTATCAAAACAATCATTTCTAGTAGCATTAACTAAAGATTTATGAGTGATCTTTGGATCATACTTACTAGTAACTGGGACGATTGATTTTTGAGGTTTAACGTCAAATGGTTCAACATCATAACCTTCAACACTGGTCTTGGCTTTACTGGTATCTGAAACAAATTTTGACATATCAGCATCATCAACATTAGTTTCAGCAGTAATAAAAGAACTAATGTCATCTTCATCGTTACCGTAATTTCCATAATCTTCATTATCACTCATATAATCATCACTATTTTCAAAATTGGCCTTGTAATAATTGGTAAAAACATAAGCGAATTTTGGATCAATATCAATTGGTTTATATTGTTCGAATGATGATTGACTTTGAATAAACTTCATTCTTTTACTAGACTCTGGTGCACTAGCAACTTCTGGTTCTTTTTTAGCTTTACCACGGCCTAAAATACCCCCAGCTTTCTTCTTTTTAGATAATGTTGAATAACTGGATGCACTGGTTTTATGACTTACGTGTGATGAAGTAGTTGACCCTTTTGTGCTAGTTCTGGCTAATCCATAATTCAATCCACCGGAACCAGATTCACTCAATTCTTGCGTTCTGGTGGAACTGATGAAACATTCCCTATATTGTAAATCTTCATTATCAATATCAATTTCATATCCTAAAAATTTAAACATATAAGCATAAAATTGTTTCAAGATAACTTCTTGATCAGCATTGATACTTTGAATTCTACCTGGTCTATATTCAACCATTGTACTTGTGTTTGTGTTTGTGTTTATTGTTCACCCCTTAATTTGCTATCTCAAGGTTCAATTGTTGATGAAGAATTGTACAATTTTTTGCTTATATATGGAATTGGAGTTATAAACCACACATGAAAAATTATTTTGAGGAGTTCGCAGTTTTCCCACGAATGTGAAAAATCTCCGTGTGAATTTGGCGGTACAAGCACTGTGAATTTGATGACTTTACCCAATGAGGAAATTATCCTGCAACTATTAAGTTCCTAATTATTTATGCATTTAAGATGTTGGGGATTTATATACCGTATGTAAGATAAGGGTTTACGATAGGCACGGACCGGATATAGAACAACAGATATAGTTATAGATAGATTGGGAAATAATAAGTTAGATATAGAGATTTGTACAGATGCTGAAATCGAAGTTTATGATGTCATTCATCTGCATTTGAGATCTTGCTTAGATGTAATAAGATATGCAACTACTTGAACCTTGATGTCAATAACATCTTTCCCCATAAATTTCAACCTGTTTCATATATTATAAGACATGTCGCTTCTGCAAAGTTTTTCACAGAAAACCTTAACATTAGTTATTCTGATACTTTGAATACCTTATAGAATGGGTAGCAGTCTACTACACCATCGACTAGATGTACCATGATAAGATGGAAACCCTTAAACTTGAAATACCAAGGATCAATGAAGTATTCGACTTACATTTACTTTGCTGGTTATACCACCATTTTAGGTTTAGACTTTGCGATAACAACTACCCCACAATTTCTATTCATAGTAGACAAATATTCTTGTGCGATGCCAGCCTTATGAACGACAGGGACATATCACCAAGTTTCGAGAGCAACAGCAATGTTTTTATGATCCACTATGTAATATATTAATGTACTATAAAATTATCCTCTTCTTCTTCTCATTTGAGCAATCTTCCTATTAGGTCTATTCATCATTGGATTGCCAGGGGTACCCATTCCCATACCTGGTGTACCCATATTACCACCTATAGGCGTGCCCATGTTAAGACCTCCCATAGGTGTACCAAAGCCGTTTGGAGCTCCATTAATACCATTCATACCGTTCATATTATTCATACCATTCATTGGCATTTGGTTCATACCCATATTTCCATTTACTTGATTAACCCCATTATTCATTGGTGCAAAATCTGGGGTTCCAGTATTACTTCTACTAAAACTGAATGGTGTACTCTCTTTGATACCAAACCCTTGGTTAGGTTTAATTGGTGTGATACCATTGAAAATTCCCCCGGTGTTTCCTGGTACTCCAGATCCAGGTAATCCTCCAGATCCAGGAATAGGAATAGTACCTGGGGCTCCTACGCTTGGACCATTACCACCGACTTGAAAACTTGGTGAAACACTCTTGAAGCTTGGCTTATCATTTTGACCAAAATTAAACCCATTTCCAGTTGGTGGTGCCAGCTTTGAAGGATTGGGTGTAAAATTAAAACTTGGCTTCTCAGTACTACCAAAGTTGAAACTTGGCTTCTCAGTGCTACCGAAATTGAATGATGGTTTGGCAACTTGACCAAAGTTAAAACTTGGCTTACTGTCTGTTTTGGTTTCTACAACTTGGGGTGTAGTTGGTCTTGAGCTATTGTTTGAAACATTACCAAAACTAAAGGTCTTGGATTCTCCTTGTTTTCTCTTACGTTGACTTTCTTCTTTATCTTCTTCATCATCTTTCTTAGCAGAATTGAAATCGAAGCTTGGTTGTGTAAATGGCACTGGTCGAGCTTTAGGTTTATCTCCACCTAATTTGAATGTTGAGTCTTTAGCTCCAAAGTTGAACGAAGGTATTTCCTTTTTATTGTCTTTAACCCCATCTTTATTGACATCATTACTTGGGTTAAAGTTAAAACTTGGGGTTGTCGATTTACTCGCTCCAAAACTTAAGCTAGGAGGCTGCTTTTCGTCATCCTTTTGACCAGCATCCTTTGCTCCAAAACTGAATATAGCAGTCTCTTTTTTATCACTTTCTTTGGATCCTGAATCGAGCGTTGCTGGTGCTGTCGAATCTTCTTTACTACCAAATTTGAATGCAGGAGTCTCTTTTTTATCCGACTCTTTACTTCCTAAATTGAAGGCAGGTGCTTTGCTAGCTTCTGTGCTAGCTTTACCAAAGCTAAATTGAGGTGTTTTATTCTCATTTGTAGCGCCAAAACCAAACTTGGGTGCTTCTTTTTCAGTCTTTCCAGCACCAAAATTAAACGTGGGAGCTGTTTGCTTATCAGATGCTTCTTTGCTACCAAAACTAATCTTGGGTGTCTCCTTGATTTCGTCTTTGGGTGCATTAGTATCTTTGCTGCCCCCAAAACTGAACATTGGTGCCTTCTTTTGGTCATCAGTATTAATTGTTGAATCTTTAGAGCCAAAACTGAATTTTGGGACTTCTTTCTTATCTTCTTTGCTATCCTCTTTATTATCAATTTTACCACCAAAGTTGAAGGATGGTGCATTGCCCTTATCTTTAGTACCAAAATCAATTTTTGAAGTCTCTGCCTGATTTTCCTTCCCTTCACTGAAGCCGAAAGGTGTTTTCTTAACATCAGGAACGTCATTTTCAACCCTTTTCTTGATCAAATCATTCATATCTTCTTTATTAATTGAGAATTTGAATCCTGTGCTTGGTTCCAAATGGTTCTCTTTTACATCACTTGGTTTAACTTTGATGAGATCTGAAATCTTGTCAGTCCTACTTACATAATCCGAATCCAAAGTTATGTCTTCATTATTATTGTATGATCTCTTCTTGGAATCTTCTTTAGAAAATTTCGGTTTACTTACACCGCCAAGATATCCACTGAATTTATCGTTTTTGACTTCAACTGGTTTCTCTTCAACGTCATATAAAAATTCACCTGAAAAAACGGTACCAGTATTTGATTTCAACCGTTTCAGTTGTTGTCGTCTTAATAAGTCAGTAAAATGCAATTTGTTTCTTAAGTAATGTGCATCATAAGTTTGTGTGGAAGTTTCAACTTTATCTCCTGTAATCAAGGATTGAGTTTCATTGGGATTTATGGTATACTTTAGTTTAGTTTCAAGTTCTTTTGATGCTTCAATTGATTTTTTTAATTGAAGTAATTGATATCTTTCTTTTGGTGCTAAGTTTATAAAGGGTGGTCTTACAATATTGCCGTTTTCATCAGTATAGAGAGAATCAAATTGACGATCTACTTGTTCATCTTCATCTATATCCTCTAGATCGATTTCCTCTTCTTGTTCAGATATGTCATTATATGGTTGTAGCTGGTGATTTGATCCTTCTAGACTCCTTATCATGACTTCTGATTGTCTTCTAACAAGTCCAATATCAGGAATTGGCAGATCATTGTCACTTACATCATCTGGTATCAATGTTGCTCTTCTTTCAATATTACTATTCAAATCTTCAACTTCTTCTTGAAGTTTATGAAGATAGCTTTCATATTTGCTTGGAGCATTACTATAGCTAACTGAAGATCTTGGCTGGAAGCCTTTATAAGTGTCATTCTGATGTATTGATAGTTTTCTACGTTTGTCTGATACGGTGTCTGTTGCTAATTGAGTATTGTTATCGATGTGGATTGAGGTGTTTAAAGGATGGACTTGAGTCGATTGTTTTTGTGGATTATCATTTCTGAAGAACCCTATGATTTTCTTGAATGGATTATATGATGCTGTTGGTTTTTCAATAGCTGTTGGGCTTATTGATCGTTTTCTATTTACCATGGTGATGAGATGAACGCGAATTGAACTGTGGAATGAGGGAGATTTGGACCAAGAGTGCTGCGAGGAAGTGAAGAGTTGAGATGATGAATAGAGAGTATTCGGCAACAGATTAGATTCGCTGTGTTGTAGTATAGTGATACAGTAAGCGTAGAAACTGTTACTACTGGAAGTGTTTTGGAATTGACAGATATCCACAAAGAGCATCAGTGTTACCACAAAGAGCACCAGTGTTAGAGCAGTATGATTACATTATATACATCATTACTATACAATACATTTTACAGCTCAAACCTGAAAGTAAGCTTTGTGTTCCTCATCATTTAACATCAATCCTTGATGATTCACATCAAATATATCACTTTTATCATCTTCAGTATCATAATAACTCAATGCTGGGTTCTTTAATCCTGTGATGGGATTGTCACTAGCAACTGAATCTATTTCTTTCACTAATTGAATCAAACTATTTTCACCATAGTTGACTCCGTACAGTGCACTTACTGGCAAAACTCCTTGGACCCAAGCATCAAGAATTCTTGCTCTTTGTTTTGTACCTAATCTTGAAATTGGGAATTCACCTTTCTTCATGAATGCTATAACATCCACTATTAAATGATGTTTACTTAACACAGTATTAACAATAATTGGTACTAGAGAAGCAAAGTTTCTCTTTCTTTTAGATTCACAAACAACAATAGTATAATCAGAACACCTGAAAATACATGAACCATTCTTATAAATATCAGAATGACATGATTCGATAGTATTTTCAATATCAATTGGGAAATGATGTAATCCCATCACTTCGAAAGTATCTGATATTTTACCCAACACAAAAAGAGGCTGGAATGATTTGATTTCAGGTTCTTGATTAGTCTTATCTACTTTATTCTTGGTAATAGAAATATGATGCAAGAAACCTAAATCACCAGTTCTAAGATAAATAATATCAGGATCACCTTCAATGATTTTACCCAAGAATTGACTAGTTGTAAAATCATCTTTTGGACCTTTAGGACCATTAGTAAACCCTGTTAGATTTGCTTCACTTGATACCCAGATTTCACCAAATTCTCCTTCTTTACATAATCTACAAGTTTCAGGATTAACTATAGCAATTTCACTACAAATTGGCACCATTCCACTGTCTTGAATATGTAAAGCATTAGGATATTCTACTTGATTCACAATTGAAACAAACCCTTGTCTAAGAGCAATTGGGTCCAAATATAAATCAACTGGTGCTACTGCCATATATGATCTTGTAGAAATGATTGGATTAAACCAATGGTTAAAAACAGTTGACATAGATGCTGCACTCAACTTAGTTGGCTGAAATACTTTAGCAATTTTTCTTAACAAGTCAATTTCAACTCTTCCTTCTGTACTTATCATCATATTCTTAAGACTTGATAAGTTAAAACCTTTAGGTGTGAATTTGATAGCAGCATACTTCAACATCTGTTCAGTTACAAACACATCTTTAACTTTATACTTTGATAAAGATAAAAACAATGATAGTGGATTTTCAGCATAACTAACTGGGGAACATAAATAAGTGGTAGTACCTAAAAATACTCCTAATAACGTACTTTGAATAAATCCTATACCTGATGAATGTCTTACACATCCAACAATAGAAGATTTTGATGTTAAGTTACAAGTTTCTTTGAATACTTTACATATCCCTATGATGGTCTTATGGCTTAAAACTGATGCTATTCTATAATGATCTGAAGTGAAATTTAACCAAATCAATGCTATACATTTTTCATCTCTGAAGTTCACAGCAGCTTGGTATTTTGAAATTTTCGAATTTAAAACTGCTACATTACTGACTTTAGTCAATTTGGTAGTATTTTTGATTTTCAAATTTTTATACTTCTTCAAATTTATTCTCTTTAAATGATCAGCTACTGGACCATTCTTTAAGAATTTTTCAACTTCTTCATTAACTAAAATATCTTCAATATCGAAATCTCTTATAACTCCAACGAATGCTGGTAAATCTTCACCAATTCTATTGGAATCAAATGGTAGCATAGGTATAGCTATTATTCCACACATTAAACATGCATATACTGCTATAATGAACTCTTCCGATAATGAGTACATTAATATAACATACTTCCCAGGTTTTATTTGAGCTTTGTCAATCAAATAATTACATACAGCATAAACTCTCAACTCAAACTTCTTCCAGGTCAAAGGTTTCAAAGAAGATTTACCAGCATTATCAAGATTTTGAAAAGCTATAGAATCACCAGAGTTCCCTACCCTAAATTTTAAAATATCAACAATACTTTTAAAATCAGTTAATGGGGCTCCAGTCTTATCATCAATGGATTTATCCTTATAAGTAACCACACTCAATTGAGGAGTGAAATTTTCTAATGCTAGACTTCTTAATTGGGAAACATAAGGTGACCAAATACCTCCTATTAAATCTTCACCATGAGGTATCATACTTATTGATTTCTGAACAAAGAATTTGACATATTCAGCTTTTAAACTTCCTTCTAAGAACCTCTTCTTACATAACATATTAGCAATTTCTCTACCACCACTTCTCATGATTTTAGGTAAAGTATCACAGTCAACTACTAACACACAATACAATCTTAACAAATGATATTTATATAAAGTATCAAAACACTTTTGAGCAATCGAATTCAAAACTGGTTCATTTAATGGTACAGGATGATATAAATGCTCTGATGCTGGATTATTCCCTTCATTAGTACTGTCATCAATGACTTTCCTTATAACTTCTGCTTCCACTATTGCTACTGGTAAATATTCGTTACCTATGAATACATCAAAAATCGTACAATCATAAACTTGTCTAACTTCACCGGCTAATGTTGCTAATAAGTGTGATGAATAATGATATCTTGTACCATTTCCTATGACTAATTCTTTACCGATTTTATTATAAGCTTTTTGATCTATCCAACTTAATCTTTGACGAATTCTGTCTTCATATAACCCTAAAACAAAAACTTTCCCATTATATGTAAACCCTAATAAACCAGTTCTTAAAAAGTCCATTTCTAGAACCCCCTCAGCATCTCTACATTTGGCATGGAAAATTGATTTACTTTCTTTTAATAATCCATAGAATCCTCCTGATAAACATGGTGAATCTATCCATATTTCACCAGCTTCTCCTTTACCTACAATAAACGACAGTTCTGGATTAACCACTGCTAATGTTGCGTCTGGTAATGGATAGCCAAAGGCATCAACTCTTAAAGTATCCTTCGTTGTATCATCAGTTGCTGAAGGGTTTGTTTCAATGATTTGAATTCTATTTCTAGATAATTCATCTTTATCGATTAAAACTGAAGACAATTCGCCTCTGGTATTATTAGAATCATCATTATTATCTTCCAACCAATCTCTCATCGACATAACCATTCCACCATATTCACTTAATGTTAACATTGGAATAATGGCATTCTCTGGTTGTTGACATCCTAAAGGTCTTAAGTATCTGTTTGATAGAATTTCCATGAATTCTCCATCAATGGTAAGTGAATTAACCAATACCCATTTAACTGACGAAAAATCAACTTTCTGAGTCTTTGAATAGTACCTTGTAGCATTTGGTGACTGTTGATAATCATAAGTAACTCTCTTCAACCCTATATAATCAGTTAATAACAAAGAAGCTCTAAATTTTGAAATTATATTGGCATAAAGACCTTGAATTTCCATAACTTTTTGTGGTGCCCAAACCAATATATTTCCGGAATATACTGAAAACAAAATTCCCATAATTAAACCTATTGAAAATCTGACATCTAAAGTTGCCATGAAAACTTTCCTATTTCTTCTATACTCTTTAGAATTCCTCACAATACCATCAGAATTTGGCGAACTCAGTAATGATAAACTTATAGTGGACATTTGATGTGATATAGTTCTATGACTTAATGCAATTCCTCTTAATTCTCCAACTGGTGATCTTGAAAATTCTACATATGCTAAATCTGCTTTTGTCTTGGCGTCTTGTTGTTGTTGTTGATTATGTTTACTATTCCATGATGCTAATTCTGATTTTCTGGCTGATCCAAAATCAGTAGTTCTCCATCTAGCTAATTTACTAGGCCATGTGATTCTTGATCCTTGGGTATTTATTCTTTCTAATTCTTTAGCAACTGATTCTGAATATAGTACCAATTTTGACAGTGTTAAGTTTATAATATCCAACACTTCATGCAATGAAACATCTTGATGAATAGGCACAGCTGTAACACCTGCCATAAAACATCCAAATAATGCTACTGTGAATTCGGCAACTTCTCCTTCTTTGTATAGTAAAATGACAATATCACTGTTTTTGAGTGCCATTTTATGTTTGATTTCATACGCTACTTTGACTGATTTTAAATAAAGCTTTTCCCATGACATAGATGATACTTCTTTACCCTTGCCATCTAATACAACCAATGCTTGTTCAGTTTTATAAGTGACAGATCTATTTTGTAAGATGGTTGTCAATGATATCTTTTGGTCATTTATATTCGTTAATCTTGGGTATAAAGGTTTTTCTAAGCTTTCTGGATCAAGCTTTATATTATCATTTTCAAGCTGCTTTTGATGTAATCTATTGATTGATTGAATGATTTCTTCTCTCCTATTAATGTAAGTCCATTGATCAATAGTTTTATGAACTGTAAAATCATCTTCCAAACTTTGTAATAATACCGCCATATCTGGTGGTATATCTTGTTTCATTCCAGTTAAGGTGGCCCCAACTGCTCCTGCTCCTGTTGCATTATTTCCTACCATATTCGACGTAGTTGTTATATTTGCATCAGTTGCCGATACTGTAGCGATGTCTGGTGGTAATGTTACGTTAGAACTCGTTCTTGGTCGTCCTAATGTTGACCCTGCTACTGTTGAGGAAGACATATTTTAATCAATCGTACCTATATGGTGTGTCCTTAACACTTAGTGTTTAAACCGTTTTTTAAAGAAAAAAGTCGGTCTGGTTCTGGTTTTTCTGCGTGGTGTACCACCTAAAAAATCAATCAATGTATAGTTAAAATGGCAATTGAAATTTTTTAGGTAATTAAACTTTTTACCGGTTTTAGAATTTCCGTTATGACGATTGAGGTGTAAATGGAATTGAGTTGGTTTGAAGTGCGCGCGAAATGTCGAAGGTTAGGTTGCGGCTTTTTGTCGTATGACCGTTAGACATGCGATGCGATGGAAAAGAGAAGAGGTTTATACAGTACAAAGCCTAGAACCTAAAACGAAGTGTTAGAGATGAACATACTACGAAGGAATGTTGGTTTGTTCCCTATACTACGAACCAATAGTGTATGGGTTAGATGTGCCAAGCCTGTCGACTTATTGACTTCTCGACTGATATATGTGGCTAGTACTAAATCTAAGAAAAGAGTAACTAGACCAAAGTTTCAATATGATTCACAAAATACCCCAACAAATCAAACAAAAAGTGATTCACTGATTTACATAGATAAGTTGGAACATCAAAAAGAGCAGGAGTATCGTCAGAAGTTAAAAGAATTACAGAAGATGACGAAAAGTGTGGCCAAAATGATAGAAAGGAAGAAACAACATCTGAAACAACTACAAGATATAAAGAATATACCTTTGGTATCCGAGATTAATGAACAGGTCAATACAGTATATAAGTCATTAAACCATAAAAATACGTCTCCAGAACCATTTGATCCTTCTAAGTCGACGTTGATTACACCAGTTATTGATTTACCTGAGAGTATACAAGATAAGTTAGGACTTTCAATAAAATTCTTAGTATCCAGAACAGAACAAAATTGGCCATTGATTCTTCAAAATCTTCAACTTAGTGGAGGTTTCAAGGATGTTTCACAAAAAGATATTAGAAAATTCATCTCCAGCATTCCTAAGAAATTCTTGCCACCGGTCATACCACAATTGGAACAATTATTGAAAGATGTCAGTATAAAGCCTAGTGCTAGAATACTTAATGAATTCATAGTAGGGTTATCCTTGGGAAAAGAAGTATCGCCTGAAAGTTTAAAAGCCATTGAACAGTATGTTGATGATATTAGATCAATGAATAAGAGAAAATTACCTAAAGATACTTGTGAAATCTTAATCAAGGTTTATGGTAAGAACAATGATTTAGATAAAATCAACTTTTTATTAGCAGAAATGAAACGTTATGACCTTAAGATTGAACCTGTGATATATAACAATATCTTACAGACTTTAGTATACAAGGCAAGAAATCATAAGGATGCAGTGTCATTGTTTGATACCATGAATTTCTTATCAGCTGAAACCAAACCTAAGACTGATGCTTATCAACACATTATAGTATCATATGTGAACAACAATGAAATAGAGAAGGGCTTAGATCTTTATCAAGAGATGGTTCAATCCAAAACTCCTATTAATCAAGAAATCTTAGTGGCACTTTCAAGAGGTTGTGCTTCAAGAAAACAACTCAAATATAAATCATGGGATTTCATGTTTGAAATATATGAAAACAACTGGACTCCAACTTTAGAAACTTTAGAGTATATGCTTTACTTAGCATCAAAAGATGGTGATTTACCATTATCTAGAGCCTTATATAGAAGACTTTCGAATGTCAAAGCAACCAGTAAAAAATCATTCACATTCCTTTTAATGGGATATTCTAAAGCTCATAATTTCAATGAACCTTTAGCTATCTTAGCTCATCCAAAAGGAGCCAATTTTAGATCAAATTTAATCTTTCAAGCTGAAACTTTACCACTCGAATTACCATTCTTGCCAATATCGAATTTAACACCACCGGAGATCTTAGCTGAATCAAATGCTGTTTGGGCACATACCATCATGCATCATCCTGAATTCATTCATACTAATGCTTATACTAGTTATCTTAATATAGCAGCTCAATTCGGTACATTTGAAGAATTTAAACAAAGATACGAATATTCTAGATTGGTTGATGATGCTCCTTTTAATAAAACCAGAGTCATAGTAGAAGAAGGTGAAGAGTCTCAACCATCAAATTCGAGCTTAATAAGTCCTTCCCAGCATCCTCGTATTACAAGATCAACAGTAACGTACCAAATTGCTTTGAAAGCTGCAGGTAGGTTGAATAAGTATGAATTTGCTCAAAAAGTTTGGGAAGAAAGAGGTAAGTATCGTAAGTCGTCAGAATTCAAGAATTTAGACTCTCAACAAAAGAAGAAGTTGGATTTTGATTTTGCTAATGAAATGGTTCAAGCCTTGACTAAAATGAATTTATTAGATGATGCAATTGCTATAATTCTCAGTACTGAATATCAATTCAAATGGTCATGGAATGAATTGAGCTCGTTGTATAACGAATGTGTTGACATGGGGCATGATACTAACTGTACCACCTTAAGAAATATAGCTAAAAGAGCCCAAGTTAGATTCGAAGGTAAGATTACTAGAAAACAATTTAAGGAATATATGATGAAGAGAAAACATTAACGTAAAAGAGAACTTGTAAATAACTTGTAAATATGCATATACATTTTTTAACTTTATTATTTCTATATACACTATATTGTTAACTATGTACAGTTTAATATGTCTCTATTTACTTCATCTACTTACCAACTACCAATGATATCATCCCTGGTTTCTTTATAATCTTCTTGATCTTATCTCTATTAGCAAATTTGTGAATAGACTCAAACCCGAATACCTTATCTAAAATCTGACTCTCGTCTGAAGTAACTAAATCTTTTGAGTCTTTAAACAGTAATCTTGCCTTACCATTAATGAAGACATTGTAGTTGACTTCATTTGAAGCGATTTTTTGTATGGTTGGAAACTTCTCCAACATTATTGACGTCCATGGTACGTTTAATCTCTTTAATAAGATTTCCCAAGCTTCTTCTGCTGTACAAGGAGTTACTGGTGACATCACTATCAATAATTTCTTATATAAGTCAAGTAGCAACTCAGTATTATAAGAATTCTTCAGTTTTATTCCATTAACAATTGCATTTGTGTACTTCATAAGATCAGATATTACTGTATTCAATGATAAGTCATCATTAACAGACTTTTGAATCCTTTCTATTAAGTCATTAGCTTCATTGAGTAAATCAATTTCGTGATCGCTTAATTGAATATTTTTAAGTGTCTTGCCATTGACTTCAATTGTGAATTCTCCATTATCTTTGAAAGGATTGGTATTGGTCTTAATATTCTCTGCTATCGATATAACTTTACGTAACCAACGATCTACACCTTGAATATTATCTTCATTCCAATTCAAGGCATCAGATATTGGAGCTTGAAATATTATATGTGCTCTTACTGCATCAGCTCCATATTTCCTAACGGTTTCTCCAGGATCAACTCCATTATATTTGGATTTAGACATTTTTTCAAATGAGCAATTTGGTACTAAGTTGGTACCTTTGATTCTTGGATTATTGACATCATTAAGATCAACCTCTTCAGGTTTTAAAAATCTACCGGTCTCTGGATCACTAAAAGTTTTACCTTGAACCATTCCTTGAGTTACTAAATGGGTTATAGGCTCATTATTAACTTTAGTACCATTCCATAGTCCGATCTTTCCTAGGAACTTCGAAATAAACCTGGAATATAATAAATGTAAGATGGCATGTTCAACTCCACCTATATAAATATCAACAGGTAAATTCTTATTAACTTTAGAACCATCAAATGGCTGTGACTCGTTTTTAGGATCTAAATATCTCATGAAGTACCATGATGAATCCATAAATGTATCCATAGTATCAGTGTCTCTGGTAGCATGACCACCACATGATGGACAGGTGGTGTTTTTGAATGAATCCAACTTATCTAAAGGGTTTCCCCTTGAAAAATGTTCTCCTTCAAGAGTTGGTAACATTACTGGTAAATCTTTATCGGGAACTGTTTGAGGTCCACAGCTATCACAATATATCATTGGTATAGGTGCACCCCAGTATCTTTGTCTACTGATAAGCCAATCACGGATTCTATAACTGGTCTTCTTATTTCCAAGGCCCAATGATTGTAAAGTTTCAATTACCTTCTCAGCTCCTTCCTTTACAGTCAAGCCCTTATATTCTCCCAAATCATCAACACCATTAGCTATTCTTGAATTGTCAACCATGATTCCTTCTTTTTTTGTGTATGGTAGCTCAGTTAATCTTAAGTTTTCTGGCCCAACTGTAACTACTGGTTGATAATTTGGATTATGGGTTTGCCAGAACTCAAAATCTCTTTCATCATGAGCTGGACACCCCATGACAGCTCCTGTTCCATATCCATCAAGCACATATGGTGCTGCATAAATTGGGATTTTATGATCTTTGACTTTGTTGTTGAAAGGATCAATAGGTAAAGAAGCTGTCACATCAAGAAGATATCCAATTTTGGTTTCTTGTTGATTTTTGGCATTTTGTAAAAATTCTTGTAATTCTGTATCTGTCTTACTGGCTTCTAAAACTATAGGATGACTTAATGATAATGCTAAATATTGAACACTGAATAATGTTTCAGGTCTAGATGTAAATACTGTTATCTCTTTGTCTGTAGTGGTGGAGAATTGAATATTTGCACCATGTGATTCACCAATCCAATGACGCTGCATAGCCTTAACCTTATCAGGCCATTTTTCCAACAAATCCAAATCTTTATTCAAATCCTGAGCAAATTCGGTAATCCCAATGAACCATTGGTTTAATTTTCTCTTCTCAACTATAGCACCTGATCTCCACGATTTCCCATTACTATCAACTTGTTCATTAGCTAAGACAGTTTCATCTATAGGATCCCAATTAATTTCTGCTTCTTTCTTATAAGCTAATCCATGTTGGTACAATAACAAAAAAATCTTTTGAGTCCATTTATAATAGTCAGGTTCACAAGTAGATAATTCTCTTTCCCAATCAAAGTCAACCAACATTGATGACATTTGTTGTTTCATCTTACTGATATTATCACGAGTCCAAACACCAGGATTAATACCACGTTCTATAGCAGCATTTTCCGCTGGTAACCCAAATGAATCCCAACCCATTGGATTAATTACCTCAAAACCTTGTAATCTTTTGAATCTTGATATAACATCACTTATAGTATAAACTCTCACATGACCCATATGAAGAACTCCTGAAGGATAAGGGAACATTACTAAGTTATAGAATGATTCTTTTGGTTGTTGATCTTGTTGAAACTTCTTAGGGTTTAAACCTTTATTATCAGTCAATTGATTCCATTTTTTGGACCATTTTTCATCTAAATCTTTTATTTGAAATGATGAATGGCACCTCAAACTTTTTATGGAATGAGTGATCTTGTTTTTGTGTTTTGGATCAAATATTCGTCCCCTTAACATGTTCGAACCTTTAAGATATAAAGTGGTCCTATAGTGCTGCAATTGAAAAAACTTCGCGAGGCTTGAGCCGCATCAAAACCTGTACCAGATGGATAAATGTTTATATTATACACTATTATACACTTATGCAGATTAAGTAAGCAGTCTGGCCCCTTCTAAACTTCTTAAGGAATTAAATAACAAATCACCTAAACCACTATAACCAGCTTTATCTAATCTTCTCAAAATTTCAACCTTGATTTGATCATAATTCATATTTATCCATTTGAAGTTCAAATCTCTTAGGATATTATCAACTGAATCTTCAGTTAAAGGACCAGGATGACGTTTATTTATATCCTCGACTTTATCTTCTAACTTCCATACTGCTTCTGCTGTCAAATATGACCAAGCCGGATTATGAAATAAATTACCAATTGTATTCAATTGAGTTAAGTTCGAGTACCCAAATGTATTCAAAGTTGGTAAGTTATCAACAAATTGAGGATGCAAGAACATTCCTTTATTGAAACTTCCATCTATGTAGTTGAATGCTTTATCTCTCCATATGAAATTTAATGTATCCATAACCAAACTATTTTGAAGACTCTTGATATTTTGATTAGCAGAAGAGAATTCTAACCTCTTTACGAAATTGATATATCCACAAATTTCTGACACTACTAAAGGATTTGAATCAAGCAAAAGCTTATTGATGAGTGGCACATGAATCAATTCATTACAGATAACATCTAGTGACTGTATATCTATGCGTTTCAAGGATTTTAAGATCATTATAAATGATAATTTTATGGGTAATGTGAAGTTGGGGATGTTACTATCGAATAACATGAACGTTTTCTTTAATAACTTACCCAAAAAATTGATTTGATCAGTCGGCAATTGATCTTCAGCATTCAAAATTGCAGTACATATTTCATGGAAATAATTTGAAATTAAAGCTTCGTTACTTTTGTTGATTTTCAAGTCAAAAAGTGAATTGGTGGGAATATCATTAATCTCTTCAAAATTTAATCGTCTTATTAGCTTGATCTTCGAAAGCTTTGTTTTGAAATCATTTTCCTTTTGTGAAACTTTAGCTTTTTGTGGTACTTCAAATAAGGATAACAATCTTGAAGATTTAAATAAATCAGGTAGTAAATGGTTTAACTCGATCACTTTATTTAGAAACAACGGGTCACTCGATTGTATGTTATTATTGACGAAACTTGTGAATTTTGTCATTAGTGTGTCTTCTAGATGTGGATCATTTTCTGAAATCTCTTGTAATGCGTTGTGTTGCAAGAATCTCAAAACTAATGCATGAATACGGAACTTGTTATTCTGATTACCAACAGATTTACTTATCAACTCACTAAAGTTCAAGTGATCAAAAGTTTTCAAAGTCATTGCTAAGGCTTCTATTGAATTAATCTTATAAATTGATGATTTCTCAGGATTTAAAATGTCGATATCATTGACTTCTTCAAGAGGAGATAATTTCCTACGTTTCCTTACCATTCCATTGAAAGTTTTGTATTGATTCAAACAAGTATCAAATATCTGGTGGTTGACTGAATCAGATGATATCCTCGATAAATATTCAGAATTTGGATATTTTATTAATTTGGTAATTTTTGATAAGTTTAAATTGTAATAAGCAGGAGTATAAATCTTATAATCCAAACTAGGATTGATCTCTTTGAAAAGAACCAAGAGATTCTTTAAGGGATCATCAAGAGGGAATTTTATGAATAGATCTACTACCAATTGGATCTGCCACTCTTTTATCAAAGCATTATCAATTTTACGTTTAATGTCAATTGAATTATTAGTATTCATTAGTATAAGAAATATCAAATTGGCAATAGATGGTCTCAGATATTCAAACGACAATAAATTGAAGAAAACCGTTATTATCTGGTGTAATTTCTTGAAGATTTGTTTACCAAACAAATGAATAAATGATATCAACCATTCTAATAGTGAATTTTGAATATTTAATGGTAACTTTTTTTGCTTGATCTTCTTGGTATTATGATAATATATTCGAGGATATCCAATTTGACTTATGATTTTATATGCTAATTCATAATCTAGATCATATGATCCATTCGGTATCAAGATTTTTTTGATAATAAATCGTTTTTCTTTATTCTGTAGTGGACTATTTAGATTGAGTATATATTCAAATAATAGTAGAAAATTGGGTTTGTGCAAACCATACTCACTAGTATTCAATTCCAATTGGTTAAGAACTTCTTTTCTGTCGTCGAAGCTTTTCTCATGTAGTAGTGATATCTTTTCATGTATTTCTGATTCTTCCATTACTATCAACACAGACGCGGTTTTTTAGCACGGTATTTTTTGATGCGTACCTAAGAGATTAGTGTAGCGGATATTCGATTATCTACATGCCTCTTTATATGCCTCCTGCTTATTTATATCCCTCCAGCTTCTCTATACCATCTAACACCTCTGTCAAAACTTATAACACATAATCCATTATTATTATCACCTCCTAAACCTCCTCTGATCCCCTTCTTGATGAATTCAACACCACTACCAACACTGCTATCATGCTCTTCCAGTTTGAATTCTTTGTCAAAATCACCAAATGATAAGTTCAATGTGGCTTCACGTTCTTTATTATCTAAATTCCAAACCCTAACACATTTGTCAAATCCACAGCTAGCTAAGAACTTACCTTCATCATCGAAACTAAGTCCCATAATCCAACCATCATGAGCAAACCCTCCAATTGTAGCATTATTTGAATGAGATGGTTTAGTTAATGATCCAATGTTTTCACCAAATTTAACATCATACATGTTTATTGATCCTGAACTTTGATTATCTCTTGCTACTGCAAGTATTGAACCTCCTGGTGAAAATTTAACTACTCTAGGAATTGAATTTGATGACGTTTTGTTACCTGAAAGTTGTAAGTCTGTAGAATGGAATGTATATAATGGTTTCAACGTAAGTAATTCATATAACATGACATCCCCATTGGTATATCCTATAGCTATTTTTTTATTCACACCAACATCAATTGAAATTGGAAACGATTCAGTTGGGGTCAAAGTATTAAGTTTGGTAAATGCAATTGATATATTATCTTGTGTACCACTTATAGTAGCATCAGCTTTATCTTCAGGTTTATCTTGTGAACTAAAAAAATCCATGGCATATATAATTACCCCTCCGTTTACTTGAGTTACTATCAAATAATCTTGCTTTGATTCTGGGTCTTTATAAAAAATCGGACACCAAGAATTGGAAACTTCTGGAGGTGTATCAATGAAGTCTAAACTTGAAATATCATCATTCGAAAACCATTGCAATTTGATCTTACCATTGAAACACCCCAACCCAACAACAACTACTTTCTTTTGGATACCAGGTAAAACGTTTTCATAGATATTAACATGATGAACTCCAGAATTATCTATAAGTTTAGCAACTACGCTATCTTTAGGATTTTGAATTTCATCTTGCTTATTGTCCCAGAATTTAGCATAACCATCACCCGAAACAGTGATTGTATATCTGGTGGTAATGGCTAAATCAATGACATCCAGGTCATGGGCATCCCCCACTATATTGGTCGATATATATTGTTTTCCCATACTGTAAATTTTAATGCGCATTGAAGGAACACATCTATAGATAATATGGTATTCCAGAAGTAGTACTTTTTGTATGAGATGACCATATTTTTATGGTTCCAATGTAGTTAGAGTACACTTTTGAGTACCTTGTGATTTTATCGTGATTTTAGGAGATTTTTAACGAATTTTTTTATTTTTTTTAGATTTTTGTTATTGTGAAAACTGCAAAATTTACATTTCCTATAGAGTATAAAGAATATGAAATAAATCAAATTAAATATAACCTAAAAATTTAAATCTTTAAAACACTCTGAATAACCTTTAAAAGATTAAGCTCTCAATTTGGGTTTGTGAACTCATGCAGATCTTCAATCAAATTCACATTATAATCCACAAACACAATAATGGTAAATTACGATTCTATCAGAAGTTTTTTTAAAGCTGCAACAATTAAGCTGGAGACTAATGATAAACCCAACACAAGAAAGAGAGATAAGTTTAGAGAGTTCTTTAAGAGAATGAAGACAATAAGATCAAATGTAGTTGATGATAATGAAATAAATGTTCAAGAATCACTAAATTTAGATCAAAAACCAGTTGAATTGCAAGGCAATGACCAGGAAAGTTTTGATATCGATTTTAAAGATGAAACGTTTGAACACTATCTAAATCAAGAAAGAGCTTTCACGTTAGATCCTGAATTAACGTATCCTGATCCAGCCAGTTTGGAGTTAGCATCAAATCCTACATTGAGTAAAGAACAAAGCCAAGAGGTGAAAGAAAAATTAAAACCAAACTCAATGGATCCTGATGAACCAGAATTATACATCAACAAAACCTTTAAAGATTATAAGGGAGTCAATTATGATAATAACAACTATAAGCAATATTCACCAAAAGTAGGACCAACATCCAGTAATTTCCAATTAGGTGTCTTTGACGATAAAGAAAATCTTTCAACTATAGAGTCTAATAAATACGATTCGTATCATGAAACATATCAACATTCATTTTCATTATCACCAGGCAAACATGTTCCAAAAGATTACCATAAGAAATGGGAAAGAAGTCAAATGTTAAGATACACCGCATCTAAACATGATTTAAGTCTGTTAAGATCCAAAAGATCAGTTACCTTCAATAAATCTAACAGTTCCTTGAATGAAATTGGTGTTACTATCAAAACTGACGAGCTCAATCTAATTGCCAATGTTACAGAGTTCTTTAAAAGTGTCGGAAGTTTAATCAACCCAGATAAAGCCAGACTGGAAACACCCAAAAATGACGAGGAATCAAAACTACCAACTTCGTCTGAATCAAATGGATCGATCTTATCATCTAAAGAGCTAAAATTAAAGTCACAACCAGAGTCAAAGCCTCCATTATCATTTAAACCAAACTTATCAACATCTACAAATTTCTTACCATTGAATATTGGATCCATTGATATTTCTAAATCCAATATTGTTAGCAATAAGGTCAATTGCTTCACAAAGAGTTAGGAATTGAGTCCAAGAATGAATCAATATATCTCCAATTGGTATCGGTATGTCCTCTATGTATGTTTCTGTATGTTGCGAGTGAGGGAGCGGAAATTATCTTTTCTTACTTCTTGTGTATTGTCAAAATAACATGGATTTTGATTTCATCAATTCGATAAAAAACCAATCAATATTCAAAAGGTTCATAGAGGCTCCAAAACCTCATGAAAAGGATAGTAATAAATTAGTCATTGCTAACAATTGTGAATGTTTTTTTGCGGTTCAAAATATCCTAAGACGTTGTAATATAAACTCAAGATCGACCAATTATAGTTACGTTGGAAACATTTTTTCAAGCTTTTTGAATATAAGAGAATTGTCAGTGAATTTTAAAGAAACATTTTTATATGCCACTGATTTTGACAGAGTCTTGATTTATTCTATCCTGGCAGAAATCATAGAAGAGAAAAGTTTCCAATATAATCCAATATATTCTTACGAACTAGAAGAGTTGAAAAGTCCTATAAGAAAAATAGTTTGGAACAACCTTATAAATAGAGGTGCTGGTTTAGTAACATTGCATGAGGATAATACTGTAAAATTCTATGAATTCACTAGTGGTTTAAAACCAAAACTCATTATAGATTTAAATGAATTCATAGATGAAAGGGCCACATCGATTTCATTTGGTTCTGATCAGAACTTGATTGGTGCTATGACATTATACGTATCAACACAATCATCCAAGATTTACGGAATATATCCGGCCATTTATGATAATATATCAATTGACACCACCATTGATAATATTAAGCTAGCCAAACAAGAGACCTTAGATGCTTTGAATTTCTTAAATTCCAAATTCGATGAAAGAGATGCATTATCGATATTAATTGAAAGTCAATTAGCCATTTTTACATACATGGAATATTTGGCCTACAACAAAAATTTCAGAACTTCAGTTAACCTTGTACTTAGTTATAAATCAAAACCAACTGTTCAAGGACCTTTAGTAGATTTACAAATAGGTAATATCAAGGATATTTTTAACATTGGTAGAAATAAGAATATGTCAATTATTGTGGCTATCAATGAAGACTCTGATGATTTAATAATCAAATATTTAGCTCAATTGAAACCTTTATTTATGCTAGGTGCTGAGAAAGTATACAATTCTGAGAAACCAGAACATCAAATAATACTGGAAATTTACAGTTTGGAGGGAAAAAATTCAACTGCCAAAGAGAAGCAAGATAAAGAAATCAAAGAACAAGCAAAGAAGACAGAAGTTAAAAAGGATGACAAACAGGCTATAGAAGAATCTAAAGCTTTAGCAAAAGCACCAGAATTGAAATATATCATACCATCAAAAGGGTTTGGTTATTTGGACGATGGCAATGATTCTTGTACTGAATCAGAAGAAGATGATGAACCTGATAAAGTCCGATTTTGGAAGAACAACTTTCTCAAGCTTGATGTTTTAGCAATTGATATCTTGAATGATTTGAAAATGAGTGGTAGTAGAAAGATATTTCCTGCGTTTGATGATAAATTCTTAATTAGAGGATCGAACAAAGCTATTCTAGTATCCCCAAATGATTGGGTAACTATACTAGCCAATTATTTAGTAGATCCTGATCAAAAGTTGGATGTTTATAATACTTACCAAAGTTTAGGTTCTGAGTCAACTGACTCAGTTTCTTTTATAAAAGATGATATAACATTCACGGGTAGTTATGCAATAATTGTACCCATTAGAGGTGAAGTTGATATAATTCAAATTGAGAAACCGAAAGATTTACCTAAACTTACCAATTTCCCTGACAGTGATAAACCACAGGTCGAGAATGATCAAACCAAAGACTCAATCATTAATGAAGTGGAAACTCTTACAAAATCACTTGGAAATTTAAAAGCTGTTAACATTAGTGAAGATAACGATGATTTGACCGTGCTTAACAAAGTGAATGAATATTCAATTGATAATTTGAATCAAATAGGTGAATTGACTAAAATCCTTATGAAGTTAGAATATAAGGTATCTTTGAACACAAAGAAATTAAAAGATCAGTTACAAGTCTATAATGGCATAAAAAATGTCGATCTCGATTATTACACTAAAGAAAGAATCGATCACTTGGTCAACAAGCAAGCTAAATTAAATGAAAGGTCAATATCACTTCATAAGAAATTGGTTAGAAAAACAGAAGATATTAAAGTTGATAAAATGTTATCAAAATCGGAAAAACTTTGGTTTGAGGAGATAAACCAAATTACCAGAGACAAATCACTAGTCAGTTCTTTACACGATTTGGAAAATCAAGTCAAGGCTATCAAGAGTTCTGTTGGTTCAGTAACAGGTAAGGTCGAATCAAGTAAAACCGTGCTGTACATAAACCACGTTTTAGAGAACCAAAAGGCTAGTTTAAGTAAGCTTCAAGAAAGTATTCATGAGTTGACTCAGAGGTTGAGTTAACGTACCTACTTAATAGTTCATATGACTTTTGATAAATGCATTAAACATATTTATCACCTTTATAACTATACACTTTTAATTTCAATCCATCATAATATCTGTCATTAAATTTCTCTATAACTTTCATAGCCAGATCAACTGACTTGAACTTGATTGTTATAATACCATTCTTATTATACCAATTTATCTTTACTAAGTCTTGTAATTCTGATTTTTGAACTTCTTCGTTGATGTCTTCTTCAATATCAGTTTTCAAGTCTTGATCGAATTCATCTTTTCTATACATGTTTTCAATAACAACGATCTTTTCATAAAACTTAGTCTTTAACTCATCAGCCTGTTGCTTGAACTTAGCAACCTCAACTTTGATATTCTTATCCTTGTAATTGGAACCATCCATCATTTGTATTGCTAATTCTACTGATGGTTCACTTTCATAAATTATCAATGCTTCGTGCTTGAAATGATTGTTCTCTTCATACATTTTGATCTTTAAATCTCCTGATTGGTCTTTAGCTATGGCTCCATATTTACTGAATAAGTCTTCGAGTTCTTGTTTAGTTATGTCTGGCAAATTACTGATGAATATACCAGTATTCGCTTGCAGCTTCTTCAATTCATTTAGTCTTTTCTTAAGATCTTCAAGCTTTTGCTTCTTGATTTGTTTGAGTTCTTCTTTATTTGCTTCTTCTTCGAGTTCTTCTTCATTTAAGGTATGTTTACCAATTCTAATCCATTTTCTTAGAATGTAATTATACTGATATTCTTCATGGTCATTAGCAAAGATCCATTGACTCTTTTCATTGTCAAATGATATTCTTTCATCCAATGTTTTTATTAGTAGTGGATTCTCCTTATAAGCACTTGGTGCTGGAGGTTCTGGTGGGAAGTCCATGAGATGAGTTTGAGGTGCGGCGAATCGGTTCAGTTTTTGCACCTGGGCAACAAGACCACAAACCACAAAAGAAGCTTTATAGGCAAGATCAAGAGATTTCTATGAGAATAACAAAATAGGAAACTCAGGAGTCAATTGATTCTGGTATTAAGGTACATGCTGAAATATTTGAATAGAAGGACATAAAAGAAAATTCACAGACACACAATAGAAAGATTCATTGGTCTTTCTAAGACCAAGTTAGAGCTGCCAAATAACAAATGTTTCAAAAAACACGTACGATTTATTCTAAGTATTTGAATAACGCCATTTTTTCCAGCCAATTCCCTCATAACTGTTACATTCACTCTTAGCCAAGCCCATAAAATCAAATGCGAATCCGGAATCAAAAAATATTTGATAATCATGATTAAGAGAGTAGGACTCAGAAATGCATTAAGATTTATTCCTACCAGAACATACTCCAAGTTTAGTATGGAACAAATGCCAGGACCTCCAAAATTACCTAAAGAGCAACAAGACGAGTTTGAAAGACTTCAAAAAATTGCAAACTCACAAGCAGCCATAGATGATTATAATCGTAAATTAGAAGGTAGTGGAGTATCAGATGACAATAATCCCGATAAAGATTTAAAGACTGATATAGGAGGGTTTTCAACCAGTTTCTTAAAGACTATTCCAGAATTCGAAGGGGATGTTAATCCAAAGACTGGAGAAAAGGGTGGTCCTAAACAAGATCCATTAAGACATAATGATTGGTCATTTAATGGTAGAGTAACAGATTTTTGATTAATTAAATAACTTTGTTTATAGATTTTGTGAGTTAATTAGTTAGTTGAATATCCAACGGCCATAAGAAATGTCCCATTTCGTTTGGGTGAATAATGCTAAGAAGATGGGAAATAGGGTAAGAAAATTAGGGTTGGATGACAGAAGAAGTATATAGAATAATGTAATTGTAATAGACAATTTTCTTTTGTGTTGGATACGATTCAAAATGGGTTTGTGTATTAAACTTTGTAAGCCATTGGCCTCAGTTGGTCTAGTGTAACTGAGGTGATAGTGTTCTGTGCGATGACCTTGTTTGATCCCTTATCATTATATACGGCTCAAGATGATGATAAATCGGAAACAATAGAATTCCAGCCACCTATTATACTTCCAAAAGTACAACACAAATTGAATGACATCGAAATCGATATGGAAGATAATGAAGACGAACCACTCCATGTTCTTGATCTCCCCCTAATATCATTACGTCCACCATTCGAAGTACTTCATACGATTTTAAGGCTTTTAGCTGTTAACGAAATATGGAATTTTCAACAGAAAGAAGTTATTGGAGATGTAAGGGAAATATTTGATAGTAAAAATGTCGACATTGAAGAAGTTGAAAAAGCATTACCTTGGTTTTGTGGTAAATGTCCCAGATTTAATACTACAATAAAACTAAGTAAAATTCCACTGCTAAGTTCTGGTTTAAAGCAAACCACAGGTTATAATGATTGGCTTACAAGTTTGATTTCTAACGATTTAAAATGGTTAAGTTCTGAACAAAAGCACAAAGTCCAAACACAAACAAGTCTTAGGATATCAGAGAATTGTGGTAGAACAGCACAACCTGAAATCATAAGAAAAATTAAGTTGAATAATATGGAGTCCACAGGTAGAGATTATATAAAGCTTAAAGAACCAGCACTTACTAGTGATAATTTAGGGCTTAAAACTTGGGGTTCTTCATTAATATTAGGTGAGAAATTACTTAGTGAACCATCAACACTTAAAGAGCCAATTCTTGAATTGGGTGCTGGTACTGGACTTCTAGGAATCATCTTAAGTTTGTTGGACTATAAAGAAGTATACATAACTGACTTAGGACCCATTATACCCAATTTGAAGGATAATCTTGAGTTCAACAATGTTAAGTGTATAATTGATGAATTAGACTGGAACGATCCTTCTAACTTTTTAGAGAAATATCATACAAAATTCAAAACGATTATATTGAGTGATCCTATATATTCATCAGACCATCCTGAACTCATTTCTAAAGTTCTTAAAAAGATTTGTAATGAAGAAACGGAGATATTAATTCAAGTGCCATTGAGACGAAGCTATGAAGATGTTAGAGCAAAATTATGGGGGTTTATGAAAATCTACCAACTTGTAGAAGAAGAAATCAAAGTAGGAGGTGATGAGTTCGGTGACATCACTTATTGCTTCAGGAAATATAAAGTCTTACCCAACCATCAATAATGTAAAATATTAGTTGTATATAAATAAACTGTAAATAATTAATCTATAAAAAGTCTTGAGCAACACCTACGATATTCTAAAGATAATCTTTTAATAAACGGATTCTTTCGACTGCTTGCTTTAAAAATTCATCATCTTTGCAAACAGCAAATCTAATACAGTTCTCAAGTCCATTACCTTCTCTATGGTCTGGATGAAGGAATTCAGTTGGTGGGATACCAACAACTCCAAACTCGTTGATTAACCAATAAGCTAATTTGAAATCTCTTGTTTTAGATTTGAAAGAATCTGGGAACTCGTAATTATCTGGAATCTTAAGTTTGGCTAAGTTAACCAATAAAAAGTAACCACCGTCAGCTGCAGTATAAGGTAAATCCAATTCATCAAACACAGCAGTAAAAATCTCGTATTTCTTCTTGTATTCATCTCTAACTTTAGCAAAATAATCATTTGATTTTGATTTAACAAATGCTTCACTAACTGCTTGTTGTAAAGGAGCTGGAGTTGAAAAACAAATTCTGGTATGAGCAGCAATTACATATTTAATCAATTCTTTTGGTCCAATAACCCAACCGATTCTCCAACCAGTAGCTGCAAAAGATTTACCAGCAGATCCAACGGTCAAGACTCTTTCTTTCAATTGTGGTAAAGTCTTTAAAGTTGCAAATCTTGGGAAATCATTACCAAAGTACAAATTCTCATAAACTTCATCAGTCAAGATAATAATGTTATGTTTAATAGCCAATTCACCGATTTTAGTTAATTCTTCTTCATTATAAATTTTACCAATTGGGTTATGAGGAGTATTAACCACGATGATTTTGGTCTTATCGGTAATGGTTTTCTCTAATTGGTCAAAATCAACAGTCCAATCATCACCAGTAATGTTCTCCTTATTGAAATTTTCAGGAAATTTGAAATCAACATATTTAACTTTAGCACCAGTCATTTCAATATTTGGAATATATTGATCAAAGAATGGTTGGAATACAATAACTTCGTCACCTGGAGTTAAAAATCCAAAGAATACTGACAACATACCTTCATTGGCACCAGTGGTAATGGCTATTTCATCTACACCAACTTCATAACCAAAGTCTTTGGTATATTTGTCCTTTAGACTTGATAATAAATTCGGATTACCTTTGGCTGGAGCATATTGATTGAATTGAGGTTTCAGTATAGCATCATTGACGGAATCAAGAGCAAAATCTGGTGGATTGTATGAGAAAAATCCTTGTCCTAAGTTATAAATTGGACGATTAGGATCTTTTTGGGAAGCATCGTGTGCAGCTTCATTAATTAAGCTCCAAATATCTTTTTCACCTTCTTGTTTATGGAAATAAGGGTTATGTAAGCTAGCAGGTTTACTTGACATCTTTCTAAATTGATTTTTCAATTGGTTTATTTTTGTAAATGATTTCAAACTGATCATAAACCGTTTGGGGTTGGACAGAACTGTGGATTAATTTCGTAATTTCGCTCTAGCTACTGTTGGTTGATAGCGGAAAATTTCCGGGGGAATGAGTAATCAGTACCACAGCGGACCAGTTACGGAATGTATGAAGAACGAAAATTCTAATTGGGGAATATTCTTCCTTTAGTGTGGGTAGAATGTAAACGGATTTATTTCGGTTTTGAGAGTTTCAAGAGCTGTGAGGATAATTGTAAGGACGTTTGTTATGTGGTATGTTCTGGGGAAGAAAGCAGTATCTTGCGGCGAGATAGTTCCAAGCCAGATCTATGAAGATCGCTACAATTATATGTTTCGTATATTACATCCATGCTAACATTATTAATAGACTAAGTCGAACTACACCAATTCCTACCCTTATCAACTTGAATTCTGCACAATTCAGGTTCAAGATTATAACTGATCAAACCAGCTAGTACTATTCCTAAACTATCACTCATCCCAACACTTCCCATATTAAACTCCCTCTTATGACTACTAGATTCCTCACTAACTGACACAAACGTATTTACGTAAGAGAAACCTCCTAATAAACCTTCATAGAAAATTAATAAACATAAAACCCAAATACTTTTGAACGGCCAAAAGTTTATAGCTTGATTGATGGTTATTAACACATTAATGAATTGTAAAACTGAGAATATGTATAGCTTCTTAAACCGTATACCAAAGTTTATGGATGATCTTGATATGAATACCCCTAATTGATATAAGAATCCATATACCACATAAATATCTCTATAAGATCTAAAAAGCCAGCTAGGTATTGTGTCTAGATCGAATAATAAGGTTGGCGATATACCTTGATTTATAACATACTCACATATATATACTGAGCATAAAGGAATCATGAAAGGCTTTAGTAAAGGTTGAATTTGACTTAAAGTATTACTAATATGAGATTTCACATCCTTTACATCAACTGGCTGTGAGCCTAAATTATCTTCCTCATCAAATTCATCATCATCAGCTGGTGTAGAAACTTCTTGTAAAGTTTGAAAGCTCATCAGCTGGTACTTCACACCATTGGGGGAAGGTAAATTATAAAATAACACTATGAATCCTAAAGGAATTATTGAAAAGATCAAAAGGGCCAAATAAGTTTTCAACTTAAAAATGTTAGTTAATAACAAAAATATGAAACTTCCACCAATACCTGCAACACCTGTACCGGTTGAAAACCCACCAATAGAATATAATTCATTATAATAATGAGTCAATTGAAGGAATGTAACTTCACCCAATCCTGAACTTAAAGATGCCAAACAAATTCCAAATATCTTCATGGTCGTAGCATTGACCAAACTGATAGTCAACATGCCACAACAAGAAAGCCCTATCAATGTCCATATTCTATATTTATAAGGTATAAGGTGAATAAAGAATGGTGATACCAACTTGAAAAGAAATGCTGGTAAAATATCAGCTAATAATACCACGGCTTTTGGGGTTTGGTTCCCCACTAAGTCAATTGCTGCTGATAATATGACCACATACAAAATATTATTTATAAGACCAAACCCTAGGAATGATGTAAAGATCACCTTATTTTCATTCATGCTTATCTTTTGAGATTTAAGCTGATGTAAGCACCAGAATATGAGCGTAGGGTCTAACCATGAGGCTTAACTTTAATTGTTGAGTAGTGCTATGTCTACGCTCTGATTTTAAAACGAATAAATAAAGTTTAAATGGAAATATCTGATCATAGCTTATCCCCTATCAATGCATTATCGTATGCAAACTTTCCTAATTACATGATTGTAACCTTATACTACCTCGTGTTACTACGACATTTATCTTGGTGCAACGTCTCCCGCCGCACGACATGAGTCATAATGATGAAAATGAGATGAAAATTTTGAAAATTTGGCAACTTATAGTTAACTAACTTTGAACCTAATAATAATGAGTAAAACTCCGATTCCTGAAGAATATGACGATACTAGAATCTTAGGTTACGATCCATTAATCCCACCATCTTTATTACAACATGAAATTAAAGCTACCAGCAAAGCTTTAGATGTAGTTATCAAAGGTAGAATTGATTCTAATGAAATCTTAAAAGGTAGAGATGATAGATGTTTAGTCATTGTCGGACCTTGTTCCATCCATGATACTAATGCTGCTTTAGATTATGCTGCTAGATTAAAGAAACTTTCTTTAGAATTAGAAGACGATTTAGTTATCATAATGAGAGCTTATTTAGAAAAACCAAGAACTACAGTTGGATGGAAAGGTTTAATCAATGATCCAAATGTTGATAATACTTTCGATATTAATAAAGGATTAAGAATCAGTAGACAATTATACTTGGACTTGACCGAAAAGGCTGAATTACCAATTGGTTCTGAAATGTTGGATACTATCTCACCACAATATTTCAGTGATTTCTTAAGTTTTGGTGCTATTGGTGCCAGAACTACCGAATCTCAGTTACATAGAGAATTAGCTTCAGGCTTATCATTCCCTATTGGTTTCAAAAACGGTACTGATGGTAATTTAGGTGTTGCATTAGATGCTGCTCAAGCTGCTTCAAAAGGTCATCATTTTATGGGAGTCACTAAAAATGGTATGGCTGCTATTACAACCACTAAAGGTAATGACAACTGTTTCATTATCTTAAGAGGTGGTAAGAAAATCACTAATTACGATGCTGAATCTGTTGCTGCTGCTAAAGAAGCTATTGCCAAATCTACTGACCCTTCAATTAAGTTAATGGTTGATTGTTCTCATGATAACTCTCAAAAAGACTATAGAAATCAACCAAAAGTTTTAGATAGTGTTGTTGATCAAATTTCTAAAGGTGAAACTGCAATCATTGGGGTTATGATTGAATCTCATATCAATGAAGGTAAACAAAGTATGCCAGCTGCTAATGCTGATAAATCTTCATTGAAATATGGTGTATCAATTACTGACGGTTGTGTTGGTTGGGATACTACTGTTGACATGTTGAAAAAATTAAGTCAAGCTGTTCAAGATAGAAGAGCTTTAAACAAAAAACCATAAAATGTATAAAGTATTTATTAAAAGTATTTGCTGTATGTTTACACTTAGACTCTATATTTACTGGTTTTACTCTGCTTAGTTTATTCTATAAATGCTATAACCAAGGCAATGTCTTCTTTATATCTTCATTATCTAATTGATCATCCATGGCTGCAAAAAACTTCTTTAATCCAGGATTGCTCTTACTATAGTCATGTTGTTGGTCATATGGGTTTCTTGAACTTTTTTTCTTCAATAGAGTATCCTTACATCCATACCAATCCTTGTCAAACAATTTCACTGCAAAGTTATATTCACTTTGTTCCAAATCTTTGAAATATTCTTCAGTATCAGCTTCAGGTGTGGGAGAATTACCAATGTACCTAACAGTTTCAAGGTCCCAACCTAGGGCTTGATCAAGATGATGCCTAAGAAATCTGTTGCGTTTGAATTCAAATCCAACTATAGTGATATGTTTCGGATAAGCTTTGTATTGTTGGTAATATCTAGCCAACAGGAAGATGACATTTTCAAATGAATCCCTCGCAAATTCTTCTAGAAGAACCGAAGACTCATCAATTGTTGCTATTTGCTTTAAAAGGTTATAATAGGATTGTGCTTCACTCAATTCCAGTTCTTTTTTGGTCTTACCACCAGATATTATCATAACAGTTTGATCATCAAGTAAGTTGCTAGCATCGAGAACGTGTTGTTTGAAACAAAGGTGATCCTTACCATCCATTTGGAAAGGTGCTAAAAACCATTCTTGCTGGTCATCGCCACTTTCAGGACCCTTAGTTTGACTTTTCCATATACCATGGCATGGCACTATAACGAGATGATTCATGCGTGTCTGTGGATCTGTACCGCAGATCGAGACTGAGATTCAGAACTCTTATACTGAGTGTGGCCGTGTGATCATGACTGCAGTTTATGTTCACAAATAGAGTCTAAATCAATCGTGTATTTACTTTTTAACCGAATTCATAAATATTTCATAACACAAAATCAATCTTCCCTTCTTAAACATCTCATAATTGGCCCTTCTAGAGTAAATTATCATTCATATACAAATAACATCCAACTAAAGCTTTCCAATGACAAAACGCAGCTATGACCACAAAAACATGAAAGATTTGATGAGAATGACCCCAAATGTCAAATGCACCAGCCGTTGGATTACTCAATAACGTATCTTCATCATCATCAAGATGAGTAAACCTTTCAGGAACTCTAGCAGCATATAAGACTGCACCAAAAATATAAAAAAATCCTTCTAAAATGAGCCAATTTATAGCAGCTCTCTGTTTAGTAACTTCTAATCCAAAATAATAAATCGATGCTATGACAGGTAACGTGCCTGATAATCCAAACAATATAAACATGGTTGATCTGATTGGTCTATATTTAGCAGAAGAAAACTTCGAATCAAGGGTCATGATGGTACAAATAGAACCAAGAACGATGAAAAGTCCGATAAAACTATATTTAGTGATAGGTTCATCATAATAAGCAAAGATCATAATTGAGATCAATGAACAGGTGATTAAGATGATTATTCCGAAATAGTCCAATTGATTACCGAATTTTGATACTTTATGGGAATGGGACTTGACACAATGGAAAATTGATGACATCAAAAGGCATGAAGTGCAAGCCAATCCGAATTGTAAGAAATTCAATTGAGCCCATACTGGAACCACCAAAACATTATTAAGATAATATGTCATTGATCCAAGGACTAACATTGCTGGAATTAAATGACTATAAATATTACCAGTTTCATTGTGTACATATAATAATGACCCTAAACTTCCTTTGTATGAATTGGTTGCTTTAACATAACCAGATTTTATAAAATGATTATCCTTTTGCCAATCATCAAGTTCATGGAAATAACTCAATTTGATTTTTTTGATAGTGTCATTAACGTTATCTTCAACTGATTGTTTGAGTGGTGTACTTTCTGTTTCTCCTGACTTTCCTGAGACCGTATCTGTCACTGACAGTCTTTGTCTTAACTGTGAAGTCATATTTCGCAACCTTGGATTCTCGACTTATCTTATACCCAAATTTTAGATCTCACGACCCAAAGATTTTGGAAGAAGAGGGTGTTGGGTTCAGACCAAAATTATTATTGTTTATTCTATAAATATTTATACTGTGAGTACATACCGAGGAAGTGTTTGTGGTTGTGTACTGGGTCTGTTATTGGTTTACTACGTGAATGAAGGAGGTATATTCTCACAAATATTCTCATACACTTCCAACCTTTCATTTATATTAACTTGACCCCTTTTAATCTTTGTGTTTATAGCCTTATTGAAAATATCACCCGTATAGAATACTTTCCAATTTGAATCTCCCTTAGCAATTGACCCTATAGACCTTTCAAAATACCATTTATTCACGGGATTGTTCTTTCTTGATCTCCATATCAATTCATCAGGACTGCTTTGTATTATGAGTTTGAATATAATATCAGCTAATCCCGGTAATCCTTGATTTTTCTTTGCTATGGCAAATTTATCAAGATAAATAACTTGTTGATCATTCCATGATTCTTTAGTTATAATAGCACCTCCATCATAATCCCCTATAATGATAATTGCAGCTAAATTGTTGTCAATCCTTTCTATATAATTGTCAACATCTAATGGTTTACCAAACGAATCATCTATTAAAGTCACGAGTTTGGTTTGATCTATCAATTGATCTTGCACGAGATTCTTGAATGTAAACGGTTTATCATAATTACGTGGCTCTAGAACTTGTACTTGTATACCTTTCTTCAAAATGGAAGTTGATAAGGTTGGAGTTCTTTTGAATGACAGTGGTAATGATGATGATATAATAGGTCTATCAGTTAAAACATTATAAATGATAGGATTCAAATCATCATTATTAATTGACGTTATATAGGGAGTAGTTATAATCCCAGTAGCTTCATCATTATGGGTCTTATTATTAATCAAGCTTAAAGTCTGATTTATCAATTCTAAATTGTTCACGTGTAGATCTCTAGTATCTGGTTCTAAAAACCCAATGTATAATTCTGATATCAAATCAGAATATTCTTGAGATAAATTAATGAACACATGACTCGTTTGATTTCTTTCAATTGATGGTATACCACCATTTTCGTCAATAAGAATGATTTTCTCAATAGATAACAAGTCCTTAGTAGTTAATAATGATTTACAAACCGATAATAGAATATCGTTAGACTTTCCTAACTTTTGTTGGGAGTTAGGCAATGCTATGATGGGTTGGATTATTGGTACAAAACTTTGATATAGCGGTATTAACAATTGTTTTGGGTCTATAGTTATGTTAGAATCAGATTTGCCTTCTAAAGTTCTAATTAATCTGGGGTTTATATCTTTTAGTAGTTTTAAAACTTTATTGCCTTCATTACTGATTAAACTTTCATTATGGTTGAAATCCAAGGTTCTTGAATAATCATAATCCATGATAATGATAGGACTTACACCTAAGTGTATTAACCTTTTAAAGGTCTCTTGTATACCATCCCAATATTGTTGATTTATGGCTTTAAACTCAAATTTGAAAATAGCAATTCTTAATGGAATCTTTGGTAATTTATTATTATGTTCATCATACAAATTTACAAAAGGATTCTTGGATTCTAGGAATCTATTTATAAAAATATTACGTTGGAAATTCTTATTGGATTCTTCATATGCAAACTGATTTTGATACTTATCTAGATAATTTTTGGTTTCTCTTTTTGTGGCAGTTGATTTGAGAATTGAAAGTACAAGGTTTCTTTTATTTGAGGTTTGTACTTTAGTTGTTTCAATGTTTGATATTAGTTGTTTAGTAAGGTTATTTTTCATAACTCTCACTTATGACTCTTCTCGAAATCTCAATGCTATTTTATTACCTCAAACTGTTAGAGGTTGACTATGCAGGAATATAATATTAGTATATATATCGGGGATTAATGGAGTCATCATCTTCATCACTTAATCCATATCACCATCATATTGTCTTCCTTATGGCCAATCCAATTCATCATCCACTTCACTCTCTAATCCGTATCACCCTCCTCCTTTTATATCATCACCATTCGCTTCTCTCTAATCTCTAATCCATATCATCATCATCTTCCTCCTCCTCCTCTTCATCAACTTCACCTACGGCATCATGTAGTTCTCTCAACTTATTCATTACCCCCAAAACAAAGGGCCTGATCTCATTAATCTCCAATAACGAAAGCCCTGTAAGCATAACATTACTTTCATTCAACTCACTAAACCCTTTCTTCGACTTCACTAATCTTATTTCTCGTAAATCTTGAATTATTGACCTTAGTTGATGTGAAGGGTCTGGCAAATCATCTGCTGCCTTTGATAATAACATTTTACTGACTTCGATCCAATTCCATGGTAATTCACTGAACTTTAAAGCATATTTAACTTCCTCATCATACTTGTTCTTTAGATATGTTAAATTAAGCCATTCTGGTGGTATTATATTACATTTGCCTTGAGATTTAAGGATGATGGCAACCCATAATGGGACTTTTTCACGTCTTAATGCTCGAAGGTTTGGTATTTTAGTCTACTGTTAGTATTTATTTCTACAGAAAGTCCCAAGGAAATTCTCCAATCTACTTGAACATACCCCAATAAGTTGCACAGATTTCATAGAGTACCTAGGTAGTATCTGTATGTAATCATTTTCTGCCATGAAGTTTATTTCAGAGGGCATCAAGTGTTGTTTAAGATGTGATGGTATCAGCATGACGCGGTTATGATAGATCGCAGACGCATTTGTGGACTGCGATAGTATCAGATTCTTTGTTTTACGTGTCATTGATGAATATATTTCTATTTAATGTATCGTAAATCATGCACTTGCTACTTATAGATGAGATCATCGTTGTTGGACCGTTAACACTGTTAAACAGCCAACTCCGTCAACCACAACAAATTACTCAGAAATTCATCATCATCCAATGTTTGATAACTATTGATGAATCCAAAACATTGCAACATGTTCGCCAATAGTTTCCCATCCTTATAACTCTTTAAAAACTCTTGATCTTTTTCTATACCTTCAAGATATGGAATGATGATGATTTTCTTAAAGCTATTCAACAAGAGACTCTCTATATCTATGAACAACCCATTAGCCTCTTTGATGGAACTAAAACAATCAATAATAAAGAAATATATCCTATTACGGAAATACAACCATAATGAATTCAATTTTAACCATGCACTATCGTCACCAGTTTGAAACCTAAAGTCTTTCCCAAAAAGTAAAATGACCTTGTTAAAGAAAGATGCTAAATCCTGAGCTATTTCTCTTGACAATAATTCATTGCCTTCATCGTCATCAAATTTCAAATGCTTTGTATAGTTTTCTCGTATGTAATTGGAGATACCTTCTTGAGTCATAATTAACTGCGATGCTCTTAACCCATTACTTAACTTCCGCTGTTGACTTGATAAGATAACTGGTTTGACTAAGGTCAAGAGATGATTCCAGAACCTTTCATCATGTAAATCATTATTCTCTGAATTGGTGGGACTTTGTAAAGGTTTCAGTCTTAAGAATTGATCTGCCGGTAAGAAGATTTTCTTATAACTTTCTAAATCTTCAATATCTTCTTCTAATGAGTTTAAAGGATCTGTAAATTTGAATACTTTAGCAATATTAGGATCTGTGATTTTAGAATTAGAATTGTTTGATGATAATGTAATAGTTGTTCTGATAGGTTGTTCTTCGAATTCGTTAAGATTGGAAATTCCTCCTCCAGTACCTGACCTTTGAAAGAAATTTTGAATTGAACTAACTGGTGAATTCACTGATGTTTTCCTATGTGTCAATGAAGGGTCTTTATATAATTCCGTCTGTATTGTCAAATCCTTCTTAGGTCTTCTTTTCATTGATTTCGATAATCTAGAGAATCCTTTTTCCTGGGATTTCTCTTCTTCTTTGATTGTATCTTCATCAGAAACTGGTTCTCCTAATGTAGTATTGGATCTATTCCTCGTAAATAATCTTGTGAGCGGATTAGGCTTTGATGATATTGATGTTGTGGTCGATGTAGAAGAATTGGTATTAAGTTTCTTTAGATTATTAAATCCCACACTTGATATCTGTGATGATGAATTGATTCTATCTTCATCCATGGTCTAATGTACTGGTGTACAAACCTGAGATTTTCGCACTGACATTATTTTCATTATACACAGCTATCTATCATCATACAATGCTTCATAGTTTGAAACGTCCATTATCCCATGGGATTTTCAACCTGACTAACTTCAAGTTTTCTAAATCAAAAAATCACATACGTCTTAAACCTAATAGAATCGTGCACCACTCATTTCCCCCGTATAGATGTCTCATTTTGCAACAATCAGCGACACATGTCGCAATATTCCCACAAATGGATATAACCAAAACATAAATAAACATCATTAACATTATCTTGAATCTGTTGTTTAGGTTTGAAAACGAGCCTTTTGGAATATCAAGCTTATACCCTGAAGATTAGATACCCTTACATATCATCAATTAATACCCTTAGACATGAGTAATCCATTTGATGATAATCCGTTTGATAAACCAGCTTATCCCAATGCTGCATTCACTGAAAGGACATCACCTAGAAGATATAAACCTGAAGACATTGATGATGACGATGATGATGAATTTATGGCATTCCCACAATCAACAACTCAGACCCCTCTGAGATCACCTGATATATTCACCAGAAGTGGTAGAATTGGTAATAACTTAAATAAAGTATTATTAAACAATACTCCAAACTTACAACCGGCTACTTCAGGCTTACCAACTCAATTAAGTCCAGGTGGCCAAACTGCAAGAGCTCAATTCACATCAAGAGAACTGCCAAAACGTCAAAAGGAAACTGGAGTAGCTATTGAAGATGATAGTGACGATTCAATTGATTTAACTGGATCACCAAGAAGATCACAATTTAGTAAATCGGGTACTAGTCATAGAAGTGAAAGGTTTTTAGAACCTCCCCAACCTATCTTTTCACCTGAAACTTACGCCGAAGCTAATCCATACGACGAAAAGACTGGTGAAAGTGATAGCAGTACTATTAAAGATGATTATGATTATGATGCTTATCAAAAACAACAAGATTTAGAGTCAAGAAGTTTGTATTCCGATTCCACTGCATACCATTCATCAGGAGGTCCTGAATCGGTATCAGGTGGTGGATCAGAAAGTGAATACTTTGGAGCTTCAATTGATTCTAATATGATGCATAATGTCAAAAATGGGTTCCATCCAAATCCTGAAAAAACCTTAACTAAACGTAAGGTTAGATTGGTCGATGGTAAATCTGGTAACTTGGTCTTAGAGAATCCTGTACCTGAAGAATTGAGGAAAGTTTTAACCAGAACTGAATCACCTTTCGGAGAATTCACTAATATGACATATACTGCATGTACATCCGAACCTGATGATTATATTAGAGATGGATTTTCATTAAGAGCCTCCAAATATAATAGAGAAACCGAATTAGTAATCTGTATTACTATGTATAACGAAGATGAATATGCATTTGCAAGAACTATGCATTCGGTTATGAAGAATATTGCTCATTTATGTACTAGAAATAAATCATCAGTTTGGGGTAAAGAAAGTTGGAAGAAAGTTCAAGTTGTCATTGTTGCTGATGGTAGAAATAAAGTCAATGATTCAGTTTTAGAATTATTGACTGCTACAGGATGTTATCAAGGAAATTTAGCTAGACCTTATGTTAATAATAAGAAGGTCAATGCTCATATTTTTGAATATACTACTCAAATATCAATTGATGAAAAATTGAAGTTTAAAGGTGATGAAAAATCTTTAGCACCCGTTCAAGTGTTATTCTGTTTAAAAGAAAAGAATCAAAAGAAGATTAATAGTCATAGATGGTTATTTAATGCCTTTTGTCCTATTTTAGACCCTAATGTGGTTATCTTATTAGATGTTGGTACCAAGCCTGATAATCATGCTATATATAACTTATGGAAAGCTTTCGATAGAGACTCAAATGTAGCAGGAGCAGCAGGTGAAATCAAAGCTATGAAAGGTAAAGCTTGGGTTAATTTAACTAACCCATTGGTTGCATCACAAAATTTCGAATATAAAATGTCCAATATTTTAGATAAACCTTTAGAATCTTTATTTGGTTATATATCTGTGTTACCAGGTGCTTTGTCTGCTTATAGATACATTGCATTAACAAACCATGCTGATGGAACTGGACCATTAGCATCGTATTTCAAAGGTGAAGACTTATTAAACACAGCTAAAAATCATTCTAACACTAAAACTAATTTTTTTGAGGCTAATATGTATTTAGCAGAAGATAGAATCTTATGTTGGGAATTAGTAGCCAAAAGGAATGAAAATTGGGTTTTGAAATTCGTTAAACTGGCAACTGCTGAAACTGATGTGCCAGAATCTATACCTGAATTCTTATCACAAAGAAGAAGATGGATCAATGGTGCCTTTTTTGCTGCTTTATATTCTTTAAGTAAGTTCAAACAAGTTTGGTATACAGATCATTCATTTGCTAGGAAATTTTGGCTTCATGTTGAATTTCTTTACCAATCCATTGTATTGATTTTTTCATTCTTTTCATTATCAAATTTCTATTTGACATTTTATTTCTTGACAGGATCATTAATATCAGAAATTGGTCATAATGGAGGATTCTGGATTTTCACCATTTTCAATTATCTTTGTATAAGTGTGTTAACATCCTTATTCATAGTGTCAATTGGTAATAGACCTCAAGGGTCCAAGACTATTTTCAAGACTTTGATAATATTATTAACAATTTGTGCATTGTATGCATTAATTGTGGGATTCTTCTTTGTGGCTAATTCCATAAGACAATTTGGAATGGGTAATTCATCAAACTATGTGTTTGTAAGTATTGTGGTATCATTGTTATCAACTTATGGGTTATACACTTTAATGTCGGTATTATATATGGACCCATGGCATATGTTAACTTGTTCAGTTCAATATTTCCTTATGATACCTTCTTATACTTGTACATTACAAATCTTTGCCTTCTGTAATACTCATGATGTTTCATGGGGTACTAAAGGTGATAACAATCCAAAAGAAGATTTAACCAATCAATATATCATTGAAAAGAATGAAGAAGGTGAGTTCGAAGCTGTTGTTTTAGAAGTAAATATCGATGAGATTTATTTGGAGACCTTATATAATATTAGAGCCAAAAGATCAAGTAAGAAAGTTTTGGCTGCAAACAAAGGTCCACAACTTATTGATGGTGAAGATTATGCTAAAGATGTTAGAACCAGAGTTGTTTTAATTTGGTTATTATGTAACTTAGTGTTTATTATGACCATGTTGCAAGTTTATGAAGCTGGTGAAACTAAGAGGAACATTTATTTAGCATTTATTCTTTGGGTGGTTGCATTCTTATCAATGATTAGAGCCGTCGGTTCAATGGGTTATTTGATTCAAAGTTCTGCAAGATTCTTTGTACAAACTGCAAACAAATGGAGACATAAAAGAGAAGGTTATAATGCACCACATGCACACGCTTTGAATAATTAGATGATTTGTATATGAATATATAACAGTTATGATAGTAATTAGACTAGGATTTGGGGGGATTAGGACCGAGTGGGATAGAGAACCAGGTCTAGAGGGATTAATGGGTCTGGTGAGAAGACACAAATTCTCACTTGCTTGGTAATGGTGTCGCAAATCTCAAATCATCGCAAATCAACATGGTAGCATTAGATAGAAAAAGAAAAGCAAGTCCTCCAACAAATGGTAATGCTAAGCGAGTCAAATCCACCAGTTCAAATATTCTTCATTCATATTCTAAATTACCAGAAATCAATTCTTTAAATGAACCAAAACTGACCAAGTTAGATGTGTTTGTATGGGGTACTGGATCAATTTGTGAATTAGGTTTAGGACCAAGTGCTAAGAATAAAGAAGTTAAAAGACCAAGATTAAATCCTTTTTTGACTCCTGAAAAAATTGGGGGAGGGATTGTTGATTTTTCAGTTGGTGGTATTCATAGTTTAGCATTAGATCTGAATAATAATGTATGGTCTTGGGGTGGTAATGATAGTGGAGTCCTTGGAAGAGATACTTCTAAAGTAAAAGAAAAATTAAAAGATATGGATGCTGATAGTGATGATGAAGATGGTGATTTGAATGAAGCTGAATCAACTCCTGGTAAAGTTGAAGGATTACCAAAAGGTGAGAAAATTGTTCAACTTTGTGCAACTGATAATTTGAGTGCAGTTTTAACTAATTCAGGTAATGTTTATGCTTGGGGATGTTTCCGTAACAATGAAGGGTTATTAGGATTTTTAAGAGATGAAATCAGTATCCAAAAGACTCCTTTAAAGATCAAGGAATTGAAAAATATTGTTCAATTAGCTGGTGGTAAGGACCATATTTTAGCTTTAGACTCAAAAGGAATTGTCTATGCTTGGGGTAATGGTCAACAATTTCAATTAGGTAGAAAAATCTTAGAAAGACATAGATACAAAGCTTTGGAACCTCAACAGTTCGGTTTATATAATATTAAGTATATAGCCAGTGGAGATTTCCATTGTTTTGCAATTGATCATGATAATCAAGTTTATGCTTGGGGATTAAATCAATATGGGCAATGTGCTTTGACCAATGCACAAGGTGAATTAGAAGATGGTTCATTGATTACCAAACCAACTTTAATTCCTCAATTATCAAATTTAAATATTACTCAAATTGTTGGTGGTGAACATCACACTTTAGCATTAGATGCTAACGGACAAGTTTGGGGTTGGGGTCGTTATGATATGAAGGAAATTGGAATTCCTGTTGATAGATTGCCAAAGTCTACTTATAAAGATCAACATGGTAAAGTTAGAGCTGTGCCAACTCCTACTAGAGTCATTACCGGGTCAGAGACAGTTAAATGTAAAACAGTAGGATGTGGATCTCATCATTCATTTGCAGTAACTGATGATGGTATGGTATTTGCTTGGGGATTTGGTGACACTTATGGTCCAGGTTTAGGTCCTTTAGATGATGACGTTGAGGTACCAACTAGAATCGTTAATACTGCAACTAAATATCACGATATTTTATTAATTGGTGCTGGTGGACAATTTAGTGTAAGTGGAGGTGTTAAAATCGATGAAGAAAAGGGTGACGACAGATTAGACAAGTATGAAGATTTTGATTAAGGATTTTCGGAGAATAAACGATTTAGAGACATAATCAATGTATACATTATTAAAAGTTTTTTGTTATTATTATAGGTATAATTAATAAAAGTTATTGTTTAGGGTTGATTGTAGTCATTTGCTACTATCGTTGTTTTTGTTATCTTCATTGGTATCTTTACATTTAATCTTGGAATAATCGACGTATAATTGTGATTCATCAATAGTATCAAGTACTTTACGTACTAACAGTTCAAGAAGTTGTTCAAATCCGGGATTGTTCTCTGGCATCCTAGGAAGATTTGATGGTGGTGGGATATAACGTTGATGTGGAGGTGTTGTAGTATAATTAGAATCACGAAAAGTATCATGGGTTGAATCTAAGTCACAATCTGACTCTGTATCTGAATTATATTCGTACTCATCTATAGGTTGAGATTGGTTTTGTGGTTCAGAATTATTTGTTTGTGACTGATCAACTACAGGCTGGTAAGATAATGGCGTATTCAGATGGACATCCTCTAAATCTTTATCTGCCTCTATAGCTGTGAGTACCATAATGCTTAAGATCTTTAAATTTTATATTCTGAGCTTTGCAGAGATAGAAGTTATAGATTTAGGAAGGTCAAGAATAATTAGGAAACTTCAATGTGAGATATTTTATGACTGTATCTTTGGTTATCAGCACCAAGGATAGTTAGGATGCTGGTATTTTTTATGAGTTGAGTTCGGCTTTTATTTGTATGTATATAATTTCATCATATAGTTGATAGTAAAAACCACAAAAACGAGAAATCGAATTATCTCCACAAATGGAAAGTCCGAACGCAGTCAACTAAAGGCAATTGAATACGGATGAGATTTTATAGGATTGCTTATTCGACAGGTTTTGTCTACTAGATTAAACGATGTTTACTATTGGCTGCATTATATATTTCAATGAGTTGCCATTCGGTAGAGTTTCAGATTACTCTGAATGGCACAACCAAGGCTAAAGGTACCCCTCAGGAATTTGAAATGGGCTCCTTGGGGCTCCATCACAAGTAGAAAAGAAATTCGTTTCCTATGCAGCTTATATAAAGAATCAAAGCAGAATCTGTGACTGAATTATGCCAGTCAGAATAAAAAAGTTGAAGGACTTCCTGTTGCTGTGGTTCCTGATCAATTGATTGACAGGGTCCCCTTTTCTCGTCAGTTAACACCTGATAATTTTAACGCCGCATTCAAAGTTTAACACCGAGTAGAAAATATATCAAGTGGAGTATTTGTACCCACTCTGAAGTGAAAGCAGTTACTTCCGGAACAATTGAGTGGAACGTTTCTCCAAGTTTAGCCCCTAACTTTGGAGAAGTGAAATCATTTATCCGATCTAGACTTAAAATAAATTAGTAATGGGTACCCTATACTTTAATCGGGGCAGTCTGACATAACCGTTCTATGACTTTCTAATCTTGTAAATATAGTTCATAAGCCTTCAAATTAATTTGAATTACGTTATGAGCCTCCTGGAGGGGCTTCATGACAATACAACCAGGAGCTGAAATTGTAACCTGCATATCTAATCACAGGTATACCTTTTAGTTACTTTACACCTGAATTGGCTATCTGGAAATGCTTACCGAGTTAAAGTTTAGTAAAGATGAAGAAAACTAGGTTAGATAATGTTTCATATCTCCCCTGGATAACATCTCTGACAAAAACACTGTTGGTTAAGAAATAGTGCATGATCTCTGAACATTTCCGTACAACATCTTACACGTTTTCGAATAAAGACTTCTAACTTCGATGAAATAGATAAATCAAACGAAGTTACTGGAGGTAAGAGAATGATGGTCTTATTTTCGGTTCAATAACCGCACCAGAAGTATATTCAAACTTACTCCACAAAAACAACGACTCAATACAACCGCCAACTTCCGAAATAATAATATTCAAATAGGGGCTAGATTTCAAAATAGCGGGTCAATGATACCGTCGAAACGTCTATGCTTCAAAGTTAATTATATAAAGCAACGACGTAATTAATAAGATTTTCCATGATAATTCCCCACCCTAAACCCAAACTTAATGCGATCAGGGCACGGTGAACAAAATGGGGTGTTTTTAGGGGATGATGCATCCATAACTAAGAGAAGCGGAATATTCTTGAGCAAAGCGACATTAATTGGAGATAAATCTAATTGTATATTTGATCACGACACAAAAGAGTTGTCACAACATTGATGAATAAATCCGTTGTGAGCCTGATGTATATGGGAAGTATTCAACACAATACAATTGGCTTACAAGCTAAAGAAACTCGACAAATATAAAATCTAACGTACGTATAACCCAACATATCAATACCCCAACACATGGGGTTCCATAGTATCACCCACTTCAGTGTTGAAATGCCCCACAACTTTATTTGAGTTTTCTCGACTCCGATTGCTTCTAACAATAAATCCGGGGTAGACAGTGAGCCCCACATTTCGGAGAATATAAAGAGTCTCCAGTCCCCCAAAAAACACCACAAAAATAATCAAGCGGGTATCTATGATGGAAGAACACATCCAAAAAGATCATGTTGATTATATCAATGAAGACGCCGACTATGCCAAACATCAAATGTTTAATGAGGCACCTGAAATCACTATTAGTAGTATCAAGCATTATTTGAAGACAAGAGTTACCACACTATTTGATCTCCCAATTTATCATTCGGATTTGACAATATGGCAAACAATCAACCCCATACCTGGTTTGAAAGAAATGACAGCTATGGACTACTCATTTTATTTCGTAGGATTTTTCGGCTGGACCGTTGATTCTATGGATTTTTTCTGTGTTAGTGCAACTGCCTCAAATATAGCTAAGACTTTAGATGTTTCGATTACCCAAGTTACATGGGGTATGACTTTAGTGTTGATGTTTAGATCTGCAGGGGCTGCTGTTTTTGGGATTTTATGTGATTATTATGGTAGAAAATATACTTATGTGGCTGTATGTTTAGCATTTATTGTTGTGGAAATAGGTACCGGATTTGTTCAGACCTATTCCCAATTCCTAGGGGTTAGAGCAGTTTTTGGGTTTTTCATGGGTGCTTTTTATCCAATTTGTTCAGTTAATGCATTGGAAGATCAACCTCAGAAGGCTCGTTCAATTCTTTCTGGGTTATTCCTTCCTGGTTATAATTTCGGATTCCTTTTTGCTATTGTTTTCAATAGAGCTTTTGAAAACTCTTATAAAGAGGGTGAAGGTTGGAGAGCTTTATTCTGGTTTACTTCCGGAATTCCTGTGCTTTTGATCATTTGGAGATTATGTTTACCAGAAACCAAAACATTTTTAAAACTTAAAGAACAAAGAAGGATTTTGAAACAAGCTCAAAAACCAACTGGTCTCAGTAGATACTTTGACAAATCAATTTTAACTACCATCAAAACTGAATGGGTTTTATTTATTTATCTCATCGTCTTAATGTCAGGGTTTAACTTCATGTCACATGGTACTCAAGATTTGTATCCTACTTTACTTCAGAATCAGTATGGATTCGGTGAAGATGCTAGAACTGTCATATTAGTTGTAGTCAACTTGGGAGCCATGTGTGGAGGATTATTTATTGGTCAACTGTCAGAAATATTAGGTAGAAGATTAAGTATTATAATATTTAGTGTTCTAGCTGGTGCCTTCCTATACCCTGGATTTATGGTTAATGATGAGTCAACAATTATCGGTGGATACTTTTTCTTGAACTTTTGTGTGATGGGATGTTGGGGAATTATGCCTCAACATTTATTGGAATTGGTCAATTCCAATCATAGGTCTTTCCTTAGTGGATTAGTCTATCAACTAGGTAACTTGACTAGTAGTGCTTCAAGTACTATTGAATCGAAGTTAGGTGACAACTTTCCTATTACCACAGCATTAGGTACACCAGGATATAACTATGCAAAAGTTATGTGTATATTTTGTGCAGCTATTTTTGCTTTTACGGCAATCGTTACGTTTTTTGGTCCTGAAAGGTTTCATAGAGATTTAAGTATTCATTCAAATGTGTCTTCAGCTCAATCTTCTGATACAGAACTGTCAAAAGAGAAGGACATCGTTTGTCAGCATGTGGAGTCGGTTTAAATTATTGCTATTATAGATAAGTGTGTATGCAATTTATAAATTATCTTTTGTTATCTATTCGTAGATTGTTCCAAGCTTAGGGCTTATGATTTTGAATTGCCAAAAAAAATGGCGTCACAGACAGGATTCGAACCTGCGCAGGAAATTCCCAATGCCTAACCGCAAGTTAAATACATAGCAGGGCATCGCCTTAAAACCACTCGGCCACTGTGACCAAATTTTCTGATTGTTATCGGAATACCAGATTATTAGGTAACACCTAAAAAAAGGTCGTGTGTCACCCAAAGGTTTATATGTTTACTTTATTTATTTAGATATATCTGGTGTACGAAAAGCACAGGATTTCTTGTTAAGATATGACATGACACATTGCTAACTTTTCATGTAGTATTCCAAAAAAACCTGGATGACGATGCTGCTCCCATTAGCGTGCTATGTAGTAGTGAAGTTAGAACACGTATGATTAGTAGTAACCAAAAATGCAAGCTTAGAGTTTAGAAATCCTGCTTTTGATTTTGGTTCGATCGAGATCAAGGAGATTCAAAGGGAAATGTCCGTGCAATTTTTTTTCAAAGATCGAAGCGAGGATTATATCTCTCCAAGTATCTAAATCAATTCGTGGGGTAACATATTGCAGTCTAGCAAAGCTATTCTGACAAGGCTGGTAAATAAGGTTTGAGCCACACAATGACGAGCCAAAGTATCAATTGATCGATGATCCCTTTTGATGTTCTTCACATGATTGTGGCCATTATCATACCATATGTTCAAATTGTCTGCACCTTATTCGAGAGCCCTAAGGATTACACAAATAGAGTTATGAGTCACAAGCGCATACTGCGAAACAACTGATGGATCTAGGGTTCGAGATATGAGCTGATTCTAAGTTTAGACTATCTGATTGTTGGCAATTAGGTCACAGTTAACTATGTGTCTCTTATTTTTGTCATAAGCCATTCTCCCCTCTCAATTCTTTAAGAGCTTTATCTAAAATCCATTTGCTCCTCAACGGCTAACTGTCGCACTCGGACTTTGGTATTGCGGTCGGACAATAATCAATCAAGATTCACAACACTAAGACCGAAAAGGAGTTATTAAATCTGAAACGGCTCAAATTATCGTAATAAATATCGGTTAATTCGTCACTAAGAATTCACCAACATAAAATACTAGAAGGAAAACCCTTTAGTGACCAAGTTTATAGTCTTAATCCTGACAAATTGAAAATTACATAAAAGCTCAGAATCGTTTCAAAATGGACCCAACCAATGATCCAAATTTTAAACCACCATCTTTAAATCCAGATATCGAACCAACTGCACCGTCATCGAAGATTCCTAAAAATGCACCTATCCAACCATTAGTATTAGCAGATATGGGAGAACCGGTTGATGCCCCACCCCCACATCCTTCAATATCATCAAGCAACCTAAATATCCAGCATTCTCAGATTCCTATCAAACATACAGAGCTTGTTGATTCTAATCTGTCATCTGATAACGAGCCAAATTTCAAACCAATTTTACCACCAACGGCCACTGTCAAATCCAATCAAATTGCTGATTTAGAAGAAGTACCTCATGGAATTCAACGTCAAGCTAAAACTTTAGAGAACTACCACTTCCCTACTCATAGATTAGCCACAAAGTTAAATGACGATACAAAATATCCACTTGTAATTGTAGCATGTGGGTCATTTAGTCCTGTAACATATTTACACTTGCGAATGTTTGAAATGGCATTAGATGCTATTACTGAACAAACCAGATTCGAAGTTATTGGAGGATATTACAGTCCCGTCAGTTCAAATTATAAGAAACAAGGGTTAGCACCAGCTCACCATAGAGTCAGAATGTGTGAATTGGCCAGTGAAAGAACTAGTAGTTGGTTAATGGTTGATGCTTGGGAAAGTTTACAACCAAAATATACAAGGACTGCTTTAGTATTAGATCATTTTAACGAAGAAATTAATATTAAACGTGGAGGTATCCTAAGTGGTAATGGAGTTAAACGTGGAGTCAAAATAATGTTATTAGCAGGTGGTGATTTAATCGAATCAATGGGTGAACCTGATGTTTGGGCTGATCAAGATTTACACCATATTTTGGGTAAATATGGTTGTTTAATAGTTGAAAGAACTGGATCAGATGTTAGGAGTTTCCTTTTATCACATGACATAATGTATGAACATAGAAAAAACGTATTGGTTATTAAGCAATTGATTTATAATGATATTTCTTCAACTAAAATTAGATTGTTTATTAGAAGAGGAATGTCAGTACAGTATCTTTTACCTAATTCGGTAATCAGATACATTCAAGAGCACAAATTATACATAAATGATACAGAACCTGTTAAACAAGTGATGTCCGATAGAGTCGAATAATATTTTCATAGATGAATTATTGTAGTGTATTATAATTAGTGAGTAGCTATTCAATTCATAATTCTTTATTTGCGTCAGTCTTTACTCTTATACTTATCAGCGTAGATAATGTTGATTGGAAGTCTTTCGAAGTTTTAGTCTTATCAATAAATATATTTCTACAAATTACATCATTACCATTCTTGAGCTTTGAGTCCATAAGCACTCTTTTTAGCTCCTTTAATTGGTTTAACCAATTTACTACCACCTTCTAAGAATGAATAAATATCCTTTCTTAAAGCTTCATATTCAGCTATGTATTTTTCCTTTTGTAAAGTTAAGCCGATATCATCTAAACCATTAACTAAACAATGTTTTCTGAATTCTTCAATTTCGAAATGATCAATTAAAACTTCATCGGTTTCACCATTTCTGATTTGTTGCTTTGGCAAGTCAACAGTTAAATTTTTACCAGCAACTGCTAAAGGATATAACTTTTCCAAGATATCAGATTGAGGAATTCTAATTGGTAATAATCCATTCTTACATGAGTTATTATAGAAAATATCCCCAAAAGATGGAGCTATCATACATTTTATACCAAAATCTTTCAAAGCCCATGGTGCGTGTTCTCTTGAAGATCCACATCCAAAATTGTCACCCGTTACTAATAAGATATCAGCATTTCTGTATGGTTCAACGTTAAGGACAAAATCGGTTTCAACATCTTTACCATCTTTTTTGACAAATCTAGACTCGTAGAACAATCCAGATTTTAATCCTGTACGTTTGATGGTCTTCAAGAATTGTTTGGGAATAATAGCATCGGTATCAACATTAGCTTTATCTAATGGTGCAGTAATACCTGTAAGTACAGTAAATTTATCCATACCTGCAGCTGCTGGTGCTGGTCCAGTACTTTCGACTTTTTGTCTTTTGGTATCTTGAGGAATATCATTTATGAAATCATCTTTATTCTCTTCATCAACAACTGGTTCCTTTTCATGCTCATATACTGCGTCTTGTAATTCTTGATCTTCGTCTTGTTGAATTTGTATAGCAGGTTCATCTTTGTTAATATAATCAAATTCTCTTATATCAGTGAAATGACCCTTGATAGCTGCTGCTGCTGCCATAGCTGGTGACATCAAGTGAGTTCTTGATCTTGCACCTTGTCTTCCTTCGAAATTTCTATTAGAAGTACTGGCACATCTTTCTTCAGGGTCTAAAATATCTGGGTTCATTCCAAGACACATAGAACATCCAGCTTCTCTCCATTTAAACCCAGCTTGTTCAAAGATCTTATCAAGTCCTTCCTTTTCAGCTTGGTGCTTGATTAATCCTGATCCTGGAACAACAAGAACTTCTTTAACATTATCGGCTTTGTGATGACCTTTGGCAACTTTGGCAGCAGCTCTTAAATCTTCAATTCTTGAATTTGTACATGATCCAATGAAAGCTTTATCAATTTTGATTTCTTGTAATGGTGTATTTGGGGTTAAACCTTGATACTTAAGAGCTCTTTCCATACCTGATTTTTTGATTGGATCGTCAACTTTTGTAGGATCTGGAACTGATGCAGTAATTGGTAAAGCATCTTGTGGTGAATTACCCCATGTTATTGTTGGAACAATATCTGAAGCTTTGATTTTAATGTCATAATCAAAATGAGCATCGTCATCACTATGTAAAGTTTTCCAATATTTAACGGCCTTTTCCCATTCTGCACCTTTTGGAGCTAATGGTCTTCCTTTAATATAATTGAAAGTTATTTCATCAGGTTTGATCATACCAGCACGAGCTCCAGCTTCAATTGCCATATTACAAATAGACATACGAGCTTCCATTGATAAACTTTCAATGGCCCTACCAGCAAATTCTATGACACATCCAGTACCACCAGCAGTTCCAATGACTCCAATTACATGTAAAACTAAATCTTTTGAAGTTATACCTTCACTTAATTCACCTTGAATATCGATTCTCATGTTTTTAGATTTAGCTTGAATAATAGTTTGAGTTGCTAAAACATGTTCAACTTCAGATGTACCAATACCAAATGCTAATGAACCAAAAGCTCCATGAGTTGAAGTATGAGAATCTCCACAAACAACAGTAGTACCTGGCAAGGTAAAACCTTGTTCAGGTCCAACAATATGAACTATACCTTGTCTATCATCAGACATACCAAAATAAGTTACTCCAAAATCTTTGACATTTTCTTCCAAAGTTTTGACTTGTAACTTAGAATCTTCTTGTTCAATAAAAGTATCAATATTTTTGAAGTTGGTTCTTGGAGTAGTTGGAATATTGTGATCAACAGTTGCAAGAGTACAGTCAACTCTTCTGACTTTACGACCAGCGTTTTTCAATCCTTCGAATGCTTGAGGTGATGTAACTTCATGAACTAAATGTCTATCAATATAAAGCAAATATGAACCACTTTCGTCTTTGTGGACTATATGATTTTCAAAAACCTTATCATAAAGGGTTTTTGCTACGGTAACCATTTTAATTTTAATATATTAGATCAAAAGGATTTTTTGAGATATTTATAAAATTTGATATTCTCCAATCTTATTTAATGGTTTAGTCAGAATGAAATATTCCGGTACAGGAGCAAAATCGGCCCGGAAACGGATTGTTAGGACTTGAGGGGATTTTTCTTTTGGAGGATGACAAAATCTGAAAGTTCCACGACATGCCATGCCAACTCTGCGATAAATCCCGACATTGATTCTAAGTCTCCAAGACATATGTTTTGACAAAGACGCGACCTTTCGCGATATTCATTAGAGTAAGATACACCTTTTAGTAAGACCTGATAGTAGAAGAACACAAAGTCACAAACAGGTGATTAGTATAATATACCCAAAATTAGGAGTCAAATTAATCATTCAAATATACGTTTACAATGCTACCCCCAGGTAGTAGGAGTACAAAAATCAAACCACCAAGAAAATCAATAAATAGTTCAAATCTAAATCAACCATTCGAGTTTAACCAATCATGGGACCTTCTTAAGAATGCAATCATCCAAATTCAGCATAAAAATGTTTCAAATTTATCATACGAACAATTGTATCGTAAGGCATACAACTTAGTGTTACATAAGTATGGGAATAAATTGTATGAGAATGTTAGAGAATTGATTCAATTGCATTTACTTGAAAAGAGAACTGAATTGCTTAAATTATTTATAAGCAGTTCCAATTCCCATGATCATATCCTTAAAACAATTTTAGTGCAATGGAATGAACATCTCCAATCAATGAAGTTTATAAGTGATGTTTTGATGTACTTGAATAGAGTTTATATCAAAGAAAATAATAAATTATTGATCTATGATTTAGGCATACAGTTGTTCAAAGAATATGTGATAAAGTATAATGATAATGAACTCGGGAATCAGATCATCAACGTTGTTATAATTGAAATAGCTAAGAATCGTAAAGGCGACATAATATCTACAAAACTTGATATTAAAAAGATCATTGAAATGTTTGAAATATTACATGAAACAAACAATATCACTGATTTGAATGTTGTTGAGAATTACTACCAGAAATTCTTTGAGCCAGTGTTTTATGAAACCTCGGAACAATTCTTTATTGAATTATCCAAAGACTTCTTATCGCATGATAATAGTTATAAATACTTGATTGAAACCAATCAGTTCATCAATGATGAATCGAATAGAATAAACTTTTATTTACCAGAGACCACAAAACCAAAATTGATTGATCTTATGAACAATATCCTTATAAAGAACCAATTGAGCCACGTCATAAATTTATCAGAAGGATTGGATCATTGGATAAAGTCCATAAAAGATATATCTATCTCCGAGACTCAGTCAGAGATAAAACTGCAAGCCATTTTATACTTGAAGGTTGTCTATAATCTTAATTATAGAATTGACACCACGGTTGAGTTACTTAAACTTCGTTTGAAAGATCTTATCATTGATGAAGGTAAACAATTCCCATCAATCATAAAGAAATCCCAAGAATCAGATACTAAAGAATCCAAGAAACTTAGCATGAATTCTTCGACATTTGCCAATCAATGGATTGATTTAGTTCTCAATTATAAATCGAAACTTTCAACTCTTGTCAAGCAGTCGTTCAATCATGATTACTCGATGGAACAATATATAACCAATGCTATAAAAGAGTTTGTTAATATCACTAATAAGTTCAAATCAAGACCAGAGAATTCAAATATACTCATAGTCAATCCAAGCGAATTATTGTCAGTTTATATGGATTACAATATCAAACAATTTTTAAAACCATCAAATCCAAAACAATTACCACAAGCACAAATCCAAAACCACAAAAACGATTCAGTTAGCTTGATAAATGAATTTTTGAATAAATCAATACAATTCTTGAGATTCATAAATGATAAAGATGCTTTTGAAGCTTACTACAAGAATCATTTTGCTAAAAGATTTTTAAATACTAAAGGGTTTAATTCTTCAAACTTGGGGGTAGATATTGAAGAACTTATAATATCAAAATTATCAGAAGAATTAGGTACAGCTTCATTGGATAGCATTATCAAAATGAATGTTGATATAAAACTGTCAAAAGATATAACCGATGACTGGAAACGTTATTGTATTGACCATAAAGACGAGTCGGTGATTGATTTAGATCTTAAGATTTGTAATGTATCATATTGGCCAAATTCAATGACAAAGGATTATAAGAAATTCAAAACGACTCAAGATGATACTGAAAATCAACTTTTCATTTGGCCGAGGTACCTTAAGAATACTATGACCCAATTTGAACAATTTTGGAATCAGGGAAAGAAAAATGATAACAAATCATTATATTGGAGTCCAAAATTTGGATCAATTGATTTAAAGATCACCTATCCTTCTAAGACATATGAGATCAATTTATCAACTTATGCAGGAATCATAATGTTATTATTTGGTCCATCTACCAAAACTACCTATGATTCTGATTATAAACTGCCATTTGTTGATAAACGTAAATTAAGTTATAAAGAAATCAAAAACTTGACAGGAATTCCAGAACTTGATTTAAAGCGTCATTTACAATCAATCGCAGTTGCTCCAAGACTGAGACTTTTGATCAAAACACCAATGTCAAAAGATGTCAATGAGGATGACATATTTGAATTAAATGATAAATTCAAATCTCCTTCAATCAAGGTCAAAGTCTTAACAGTTTCAGCATCCTCATCTTCTACATCATCTAATAAAACTAAAAAATCATCTAATGATGAAGAATTAGAAGAAATCGAATCAAACATCTCTGAAGGAAGGAAACATGAGGTCAATGCTGCAATCGTAAGGATTTTAAAGTCAAGACAATCAATTATTCATAGAGATTTGATTCTGGAAATTGTTAAGCAGTTACAATCAAGATTCATACCAAGCAACATCCTTATCAAAAGACAATTGGAAGATTTAATAGATAAAGAATATTTGAAAAGAGATGATGATAATAGAAATTTGTTTCATTATATTGCATAAAGTAGTTTTGTAAATATATATTTCCCTACGACCGTTCTGATCACATGATTTTCACGTGAGACTTCTCTCTATATATAAATTTTTCGCGGTTTGAACTAACAAATTCAATCAACATGTCCACTAATGATATCCTTGATGTTCTTAACATCCAAAGGGATTCAACTCCTGTTGCTAAGAAGCAAAAGACAGATTCATCACAATCTCGTCAAGCAGGAATGTCTCGTGAATTATATAATCTTTTAGGACCAAATACACCAACTGTAGAAGTCAAACAACCCACTCAAGTAAAAGATTGGAAAGTCAAAGCTACACCATGGACAAAACAAGGGTTTACACCAAAAGAAGGGGGACCGACGTTACATCATTGGGTTAGAGGGTCCAAGGAATTGTTAGATCAAACTCAGCAAACTTATTTCTTCAAGAAATTCAACACCAAAGTTGATATACCTGATTTTATAGATGAAGATACGTATGATAAGTATATGGAAGATATTAGAGATGAGGAAATACAAGAGAAGAAAGCAAAGATAAAAAGAGAGAAGCATATTGAGAAAGAAAGAAAGAAGAAAGAATTGGCCAAAAAAAAGGAACAAGAGAAAAAAGATAAAGTAAAAGATGAGAAGAAAGATGATAAAGATGATAAAAAGAGGAAGTTCACTGATATAGAAGAAGAGCAAGATGAGGATGATGATGATGAAGATGATGAAGATAATGAGGAAGACGATGAAGATGAGGATATTGATGAAGATGAATTAGGAATACCTGAAAATACATGGACATATGAAGAAACTAAGTATCTTTTTGAATTGTGTAAAGCATTTGAATTAAAATGGCATATCATTTATGATAGGTATCAGTATGGACGTAGTCAAGAGGAATTAAAGGAACAGTTTTATCGAATTTGTAAATACATTTATTCTAATGATTCCAATAGTAATCCACAATTGATTGAATCTTTGAGTAAATTCAATAAATCTAAAGAGATTGAACGTAAAGAGTATTTAGAAAGATTACTCAAAAGAACTCCTGCAGAAATAGCTGAAGAAGAATCATTAGTTATTGAAGCTAGAAGATTTGAGTTAGCTGCTAAAAAAATGTTACAAGAAAGATCTAATCTTTTGACATTATTAGATTATCCACAATCATCACAATCAGTTCAGCAATATCAATCATCACAAGGAATTGCTAATTTGTATAATAATTTGATGATTATGGATAAGAATCATAAGAGACGTCAATTACAACAAAACGCCAATAATGAACCACCCATTCCACCAACCATTCCATTGGCAGCATCATCATCAGTTCGTAAAGAACGTAGCTTTCAAACTCATTTACAACACTATTTATCAGGATTACTTAAACAAAATCAACAAGCTAATAATAAACATGAAATTCTGGCAATTCAAAAATTACTAATGAAACGTCTTACACTAAAAGATGAAGAAGCTTTTGGACTTCATTATCATGCAAATGAAAAATTAACCCCTGGGGTTGTATTACGTTCAACTCAAAGACTTCCTGGTTTACAACAACGTCAATCTGTTTTGAAATCTGTAAATAGTATATTAGAAGAATTAGATATTGCAACTGCTGCTGGTACATCATGGAAACCTGTGATGCCAACCAGGAAGACAATGGCTAAGTACGATGAGTTGTTGAGAGCTGTGGTTACACTTTTAGATATAAAGAGAGGAAGTGATAAATTGGAGAGTGAAATAAAGTTGATAAGGTCTCAAAAAGGTTTGGATTAGTTGGTGTGTATAATAAGAGTTACAATTGACTGCATAGGTGATACATGTAATATACATGTGTATTGTGTGTGCTTGTGTGTACTAATAGTTGTGCTTACGTATAACGATTACCAAAAATCAAACTCTAATATTTCCAGGTTCACCTTCTCCCCATCTAATCTCTCCAATTCCCTGAAATCATCCACAAGATTATACTTCTCTAATTCAAGCACAGTTAACTCATTAACTAAAACCGATAAGTCTTTTGAGTTATTTGATATGTCATACAAAATGTAACCTGAGAAAGGGTTCGACAATTCATTCACTTTCTTATATGTCGGTAAGTTATAATCCATCAATAATTGAACAACTACTTGTAAAATAATATCTTGATCTTTATAGCCATCATAAATCACAAATGCAAATTTCAATATCTTGCAAGTCTGTATAATTGATTTTAATTGATAATTTCTTAATACATCACTAAATCTACTAACAGATCTTGATTCAAATATTGATACCATGTCAGTTAACATCAAAAGGAACTTACCAAACTGTTTATCAGTGATATCTATTCTAAACTTGTGCAAATTGATTATTATATAGTCTAGTATGATTGAAATAATCATCCAAAATTCGAATTTCCCTTGGATAATTTCTTTTAAGTAAATGCTTACCAAATGATATATTGGAATGAAATTATCTGAATATTGATCCAAAATCTTAAGAGAGTTCCTTTTGTAAATTATACTCGATATGAACTCTTTATGGAGGAACGATAATTGTTCTAATTCCGATAAGTTCTTCCATTTCAACTGGTTTACTGATATTGGCGTAATATTAAGTTTGTTACTTATTTCAATATATGTTTCATTTTGAGTTATGCTTGCCAATTGTACTTGCAAAAATAATACAATCTTTCTACAAGTATCAACAAACTTTGTGGATGTGAACCATTTATCATACTGTTGGTTAACATTTTCTATTAGTTTCAAAAAAATGGATTGTTTTGTGTCATATGATAATGATGATTGCTTTATATTGGTCAACATGTTAATAATGATACTTGATTTATTGGTCAACAATTCTATTTCAGTTAATGCCTTATTGGGTAAACTATTAAACGTCGTAAACCAATGATTATTGTATCTTAGGATATTGATAATACCTATACAATAATCAGAAATATCAACTGTTAACAAATGCTTCAAAATGGTTTCAATAATCATGGTTTCATGATGATATAGACTATTAAACTCTAGGATTCTTGTCAAAGCAAAAAGGACAAATTTCTCTCTGGAATATGAGTTTCCTATATAAGGATAATCTTGTAACAAGAATTTGTTCCAATTGCCAGTTACGTTAGTAAAATTTATCCAAATATAAATACAGTTTTCAATCACTTTGGTCAATCTAGATTCTTCAAGTTTACTCTGAACAGGAAACTTACTCATTTGATAGTTGAGAAATGTGGTGATCTTATCGATGAACAATTGTAATTGATCTTGATTGATGGTCTTTGATGGACAAGTTCTTTTAAGCATATCAATTATCTTAAATGAAATATCATTATGAAGGTTCTTAAGATTTAATGGTTCAAGTGTCTTGAGGAACTGAGGAGTTTTCTTTTGTTCAGCTTCTACCACACCAACCATATCTAATTCAAAACTCATATTCATACAGACACTTAATTGAACAAATACCTTATTTATCCCCGGCATTTGCAAATATAGCTCATTTAATTTCTCTATGAACAAAGAAAAACATTCAACTGTCAACTTACCACTCCTACTATCCATGATTTCATTGTATGTCCTCAATTGTTTGATAGCTAATCCATAAATCTCAATATCATGGGTATTGATTATCAGCTTAATCAACTGAACAACCGAATTACTTTGGTCTATGTTGGAAACTTGTGCTAATAAGATAATGAAATTAAACCTATTCATAAATGCCACTTGATGCTTTCTGCCTTTTTCATATTGAAATTGACTTGAAACGAGTAATTTTGTAACCAATTTCTTAACAGCGTTTATGCTGTTCAATCCTGAAATATAATAATAAACAAATTGTAGGAAACTTTCAAAAAATGATGAATCTGGTATATCGTTGAATGTATAAATTTTTGATATAAAATTGAGTTTCAAAGGTTCGTCAATGAAATTGAAGAATTTATTCTTAGTTATGTTGGAATATAGTTTGAGAATTAATTTCTCTTGTAATGGCCAGTTTTTTCTTTGGTTCAAAAGGAATATAATATCTAAAAATGACTTATTGAATTTACTACTTGCAGTTAAATTCGAAGTGTTTGAAATGCTTTCTGTGTTTGTGCTTGTGCTTTCAACCGTGTTTTCAATTCTGCCTCTGTATAAATCGAACAATTTATAGAAACATTCCCAATTGTAATACTTTTGATCGAGCTTATTACCAATGAAAAAAAGCCCTTCCAAGAAATCAGTTTCATTACATTCTTCATCAATACTTAAATCAATTGATCTCCATATTAATTGAGGTTCAAACTTAACCAATTGCCATATAAAGTCATATTTCTCGTCGCATTCTATTGAAACTTCTTCTTCCTTTCCAAGTATCTCGAAAGTCCTCTTCCAGTAGTACCCACAATACGTTAAAAATTCTTTTTCACATTGATCACTGGTATTGTACCTCTGGTCAAGTTTCCAAAAAATAAAAAATATCACCAATAAGAATGGTAGGATTTCATCCAACATTTCATTCATCCTTTTTCTCAAACTATTCAAGATAATCCTCAAATATTTCCATTCACTATCAGTAGGGAGTTCTTGTATAGTTATGTACCATTGAATCAAAACTTTGCAACTTTCGCTTATATTATAAGCCATGGTATTCTTTATAACTTGCTCATTAACCAGTTTAGCAATTCTTAACAAAACACTTGAACTATGCAATATTGACTCATGCTTGTTAACCAAATCAAAAGTATACTTATGGTCATTCAAAGTTGTTATTAGACTACCTGGTGTATCGAATTGTATATAGCCTTCATTTAAACCTGCAAGTTTGCTTAATTCAATGCCACAAAATTTTTGGGTATCTGCTTTGGATGAAGTCTGGCTCCTATTGGTGTACTTGTTGAAATTGATGAATTTTCTTGTGCTTTCAACTTCAAAAACTGTTGTGCTTGATATTGGATTCCTTTTGAAGTAGTAGTTAGTTAAATCTGGTTGAAACTTATAAAGGTTGTGATTTTTGTTTTTCTTCTTCCTATCATCCTTGTCTTCTTCTTTATCTTGAGCGGAGGTAGGTTTTTCGGTAATAGTGGTGGAATGAGAGTTCAAATCAGGAATACTCTGACCTCTTGGTTTCATGGTATTTCTAACTCCACTCATTCTTGTATTTGTTCTTATACTCCGAGTAGAACTTGAACCTTGTGAAGGCTTCGATTTACTTCCTGTCTCATTTCTCTCAGTTCTTACTCCTCCTGTTGATGTTCCTATTCCTGAAGTTCCTCCTGGGTTCATCCTAAAAGATTTACTCTTTAATCTTTTGTTTCTTCTGCTAACTCCACCAGTTCCGGTTTTTCTCTTACTCCTCCTATTAACTGATCTAACTATATCAGGGTTAAATTCCCGTTGATCGTATATCCTCTCAATTGAAAACATTCCTTCTGTCATTTCCTCTCTTGTGCCATTATTAATTTCTTCGTCTCTAGGTATATCAGTATCACTATCAGATTCACTAATGTAATCATTATATTTAGAATCAAATACAGAACTTTCCACTATTGCATGATCAACTACTTCTCCAATATTTGGCTGATTGAATGGTACATATCCATCACTATCATCTGACCCATTATCAATTATATCCTTATACAAAGCACCCTCATTTATAAAAGTTCTTGAAGATCTCATTTTCTTAATCGCTAGACCTTTCCTCTTTTCCTTAGGCATATTTCTCTTCTTCGTCAAATGTTTCTTACCTTTATATATATCTAGCCTCTTGGCTGATTCAGGTAAAACCCCCTTTAGAACTGACTTCTCTTTCCTATATCTACCACCAACTCTCACAAATTGGTGATCTTCTATACTTTCATTAAAACTAGAACTAGGATTAAGCTGGATATCCATTAATGAATTGGATGATGAATTTGAAATTTCGTCGTCTGATTTATAGGAATCCAGATCATAATGCCGGTCAGCCATATCGTTATTGAATCTTATCTCGTCATCAGAATCATAAACCATCCCAATATGATGCCTGTTCACTTTGATTAAGTCATCATCTGATTCTTCTTGATAGTTGAAATCTCCATCTTCTTGATTGACATTCTGTTGGGTATCAACATTCATATCGTCTTGTTGGTCTCCGTATTGTGACAGTTGACTTGGATTATTTATATACATCATATTATTGGGATTTGATCTACCTAAAAAACTGTAAAAACTCTTGGACTTATATCTTTCTTCATTGGGATACTTATTCTTACGTCTTATATACTGTTGGTTCAACATTTTCAACATGCTTGAAAGATCTTGATTCTCTTCGTAAATATCATTAAGATAATCAACACTCGCTAAATCTAACCAATGTGCTTGATCTGCTAGATAAGGATGTGTACTGGCGAAGTTTCTCTTCCTTAACCCTCTCCTCAGATTGGATAGAGGCATTAACGAAGATATGGCTGTTTGAATTTCTTTATTCTCCTTATTCTCTTCGTTTTCTCCTGCTATTGTATTACCTACTTCTTGATTTAGACTCTGATCCAAATCTGCATTATGAATTAGATTTGAACCATTGTTCGACAAAAGAACTTTGTACCTCGAATTGTTTAAATTCCCTATAACTGAAGACTTCTTAGATTGATCTAACTTATTCAATATGCCTGTGAACTTACGTAATGATATCAAAGATATGGGTATATAGTCTTCTTGTTCAGAATCAGATATATAATTTGTCATATCATCAGTGCTTAATTATTTTTTATGAAACTTAAATGCTATATATTCTTATGCTACTGTTACCAGTTATCAAATAAACTCTTTTACCGCAAATAAAAGGCAACTCTTTCCCTCTATGTACACTGTAAATCGCGTTTCTAAAAACACTCCATGAGACACAAAGACTTAGACATCTCAAGATATGTCGCATCGCATTTTTTCTTTAGGTGGAAAATTCATCAGCAATTGAAACTTTTGTCATTGTGACATAACCCGTAACAAATATGGATAACAGGAAGATTTATAAGAAGCAAAAACCCAATAAGAATTTATTGACAAGGGTAAGACGGTTCATAAGTGGATCAATCTGGAATGCTAAAGACTCGAAAGAAAATGTAACTTCGAGTAGTAGTCAAGATACATCTAATTCAACTCATGTACAACTACATCAACAATTACAACCACAAACCCAAGCACAAGATCCATCTCAAAAAGATATTCTACCACAAGCACAAAACCCGGATCTTTCATTCAATTCCTTCAAGGCACCTATCAGTACACCAAATCTGAAACTTACTAGTACTGGAGATAGAACTCCTAATGTTCTATTATCAGAATTCTTTCAACAAAAGGGTAACACGCCATTGACAGCAGTTGAATATGAAGGGGTTATGTCCTTGTTGTCACAATCACATCAGAAAGAATTCATCATGCCAGGTACTTTCTCTACAAGTCCATTGAAATCAAATATTTCAACAATTGAGGCCACACCGACCAATCAAAGGATTTTGAGTAGGAGTTCAAGTCCAAAGAAATTTGCTACTCCAGAATACAGACCTCTTCGTCATAATGTTACAAGTTCTAAACGTAAAGAAATACCCTCAGTTAAAAGAGTTTACCAATTTTCTGGATTGCCTTCACCTTATAGAACCAAAATTAAAGCACCAAATATGACACCAAATAAAAGACTTAAGGATCAAAGTTTTGATAAATCATCTTTAATGGATACTTCAACTGTCTCTTCTCAAAAACCAATGAATAGAGCTGCATCCACTTTATTATCAGTATTAGATGATTCCAAGAGAGATTCTAATTCAAATTTCCTCCAACAATTTTCAAATCCCTACATAACTAATCGTAAAGCTCATAACTTGAATGCTGGTGTTATAAACTCAACGATAATGTTTGACAAGTCCGGCGATATTGCTGATTCTTCAAATAGTTCAGTAACTACTCCTGCTGAGACTGGTTCGTTTAACGCTGATAAACTAGTTGAAAGAAATGAACCCAAAATTGAATCCTTAAGTGATTCATCGAATCCTATCTCAAAGGTCCCAAGCACTATTGAAGTAATTAATGATACCAAGAGTAATAATGTTGTGAAAGAGTCACAGGAAATGGAAGAATCCAGTCCTACCAAGTCCACAGAAACAAAGACAATTGAGACTGATAAACCTGAATCTTCTGGATTCATACTTAGCGGTTTCAAAGCCACCAATGATATCGCTGCTGATAAAAATTCTACAACTGTACAGGATAAGTCTGCAAAAGTTAAAGCTGACACCCCAACTGAAACTAAACCAGTGTTTCAATTCAAACCTGCCTTATCAACGACGACATTCAAATCCGATTTTAAACCTAATGCTACATCAATTTCAGTCGAGGCTAAACAGTCGAACACTTCAGAATCCTTATTCAAGTTTCCTACCTTAAAGTCTCAAAGAGTGAAGTTAGATACCTCCAAAGTTGAAAAATACAAAAACAACTTTACTTTTAATGTATAGCATTGTATAATTATTAATATAGAAACGCATCCATCGAAACGCATCCATCGAAACGCATCCATGGAAACGCATCCTCGTAACACAAACCCAGAATCGCGAAAAATTATACGACTCATACGATCTACTATGTCAGACCTTAATTCTGTCCTTCTTATCGGGGGATCTGGGTTCTTAGGTCTTCACTTGATAGAACAATTTTCCAAGCACTGTCCACAAACTAAAATTCATGTCTTTGACATACGTGATATTCCTGAAAAACTTTCTACCTATTTTACTTTTGATAGAAGTGAGGTAACTTTTCACCAAGGAGACTTAACTTCAGAAGATGATGTATCCAAGGCAATTCTTGCTAGTGAATGTGACATTATAGTTCATTCTGCTTCTCCAATTCATGGACAATCTGAAGCTATTTATCATAAAGTTAATGTAGAAGGAACTTTGAATCTTATCAAGGTTGCCAAAAAACTCAAGATCAAAGGTTTAGTTTATACTTCTTCAGCAGGAGTTATCTTCAATGGCCAAGATATCGTTAATGCCAATGAACTGTGGCCATATCCAAAAGTTCATATGGATGGTTACAATAAAACAAAGGAAATTGCTGAACGTGCTGTTATGTCTGCTAATGGCGATGGTTTATTAACTGTATGCTTAAGACCTGCTGGAATCTTTGGACCTGGTGATCGTCAATTAGTACCTGGATTACGTCAAGTTGCTAGGGCTGGTCAATATAAATTTCAAATTGGTGATAACAATAATCTTTTTGATTGGACATTTGTTGGAAATGTTGCAGATGCTCATGTATTAGCTGCTAAACAAATTTTAAATTCAGCCAAAGCTAAAGTTTTAGGGGGACAAACTTTCTTCATCACAAACGATGAACCAACCTATTTTTGGTCTTTAGCTCGTACCGTTTGGAAAGTAGACGGGTTTGTAGCAGAGAAGAATTATGTTATCAATCGTTCTTTAGGATTAGTTATTGGTTTCATAAGTCAGAATATTGCTAAAATTACTGGCAAAGAAGGTTTAACTGTTTTCAGAGTTAAGGTAGCATCTGCCAGTCGTTATCATGACATCTCGAGAGCAAGAGAATTATTGGGTTATAAACCAGCTGTTAATCTTAAAAGTGGTATTAAATATACTATTGATTGGATGGATGAAAGTAAGTAAGAGTAAATAGAGAAATATAAATCTATAAATTTAACCAGATGTTGAGCAATTTCTTAATTTATCTTAACCTCCAATAATGATATTTGATGTTTGATAAAACAAGCTATAAAACTAAATTGATAAAAAGCATAACCAATAATCCTACAGCACATGACATGTAAAAATTTAATTGCTTTGAAGATGAAGTAGTAGTAACGTTCACCGTAGAATTAGTAATTTTTGTGTAGTTTCCTGTGATAAGCATTGAAGTTGGATCTGAGTCATCTTGAAGTTTCTGTTCTGGTTGCTCAATAATCTCTAACTTACCAATTTCTAAATCTTCTTGATGTAAAGTTTGAGACCCCAACTGTTGATCATTTGTTAATTGATTTTCCAGAATTGTATCATATAAATCTGCATAATTTGAATCTTCCGACTCTTTGGAAGATAATTTGGATTTAAGAATCACTGAAATTCCATCTGCTTCTTCTTCTTCTGATTTAAACTTTGGGGGCAATTCATCAAATTTCTTGAAAGGTAATGAACATGCATTGATATCATTTAGACTTTTACAGTCATAATACAATTGGGTTAAGAAATTATTGGAAGGATTACCTGGACATAGATTATAACATTCTTGGTTCATTAATTGTAAAGCACAACATTCACAAGCTAAATCATTTGATTTGCAATCATCTAATTTACTTAAAACATCATTACAACACCCATTAAGTTTAATTAAATCCGGGGCTTCACATCTATGATAAGCTCTGGGGTTTGGATTAACATAACTACCATATTCGAAAAGTTGACCTACCACGCCAATAATAAGTGTTAATATCAAATATAAACTCATTACCGTTAATTTGTGTTTGTGGTTTTTGCAATTTTGAGAATTTGCAACTTTTTATCATTAAGATTTTCTTCAAGAGGAATACGATATGTTAACAAAAGAGAGAATACAAACATCCTTAGAAGAACGAATAGTAACAAGTTACCATTTAAACACGTCTTCGTGATATTTCCTTCAACATTTTTGGAAACAAGAAAGTTAATTCGGTTATTTTGTTCATATTTATACAGGTAACGCCCTCGTCAAACCCAATGCGTATTTCGTATTATATAATCATAGTGCTTATGTAATTAAAATTTCACTTTAATTGGCAGTGTTCTCCTTTTTCACACCATAGATCATAACTTTAAGAGCTCGATTCAAATATTGACGTGTTAATAGAGCCTTGAAAATTAGGTAGACGTGAAATTAAATCGCTTAATAAAATCAATTAGCTATGAACTGAATCCTGGATGATCCCAAAAATCGAATGGGGCCTTTATTTTCTGTACCCCTGAATTTCCCTCATATATATGTCTTGTTTCAACGTTGTATTAATTAGTTTAGATCTGGACCATCGCCACCCCTGTTTATTTATAGCAATTAACGAATTTATCCTAATGAGAAAAGGTTGCATTATTTTCCTGTCTTGGATTGAAAGCCCTGAAGAATCCTGTATATTGTATTCTTGGGACTGTACACTACTGTAATTTATTTAATCAACATCAATCTGATTATGATCTTTGGTATACATAGTTTGTATAGCCTACTTATTCTATTGGTAAATAAAACAATTTTTCGTGTTTCGAGTTTTGACAGGCTATATAGTGTGAAAATCCCACTCGAAAAAAATTTCAATAGAAGAGTATTTTGCACCAGTCTTTTTCCTAGCAATTATTCTAGTTCATATATACCTGTTATAAAATGTTGAAGAATTATAGTTCATTCGTTTTCTTATTCTTATTAAGTATTTTCAGATTTACTTTGGCTGCAGACGTTCCAACTGTTGAAGTTATCGGTAATAAATTTTATTTTGCTGACAATGGTACCCAATTTTTGATTAGAGGTATTGCATATCAACAAAATACTGCCAATGGATCTGTAGATACAAATACTATTGATGATCCATTAGCTGATCCTGATGCATGTAAAAGAGATGTCAAGTATTTCCAAGAATCTAATACAAATGCATTGAGAGTCTATGCTGTCAATACCAGTTTAGACCATGATGAATGTATGAAAACTTTCGCTGATGCTGGTATTTATATTATTGCTGATTTATCTGAACCAAAAAAATCCATTAACAGAAATTCACCAGAATGGAACCTTGACTTATACAAAAGATATACTGATGTTGTTGACATGTTTGCTAATTACTCAAATACTTTAGGTTTCTTCGCTGGTAATGAAGTTAGTAACAACAAGAGTAACACAGACGCTTCTGCTTTTGTTAAAGCCGCTGTAAGAGACATGAAAAAGTATATTTCAGACAAAAATTATAGATCAATTCCTGTTGGATATTCTTCAAATGATGATGATGAAATTAGAATTGCCATCGCTGATTATTTTGCTTGTGGTGATTTAGATGAAAGAGCCGACTTCTTTGGTATCAACATGTATGAATGGTGTGGTGATTCTTCCTTTTCTTCATCTGGTTATGAAGCTAGTACAAAGCAATACCAAAACTTAACCATCCCAATCTTCTTTTCAGAATATGGTTGTAATGCTGTTCAACCAAGAAAATTCACAGAAATCGGTACTATCTTTGGTGATAAAATGACAGATGTTTGGTCCGGTGGTATTGTCTATATGTATTTCCAAGAAGCTAACGATTATGGTTTAGTTTCTGTTGATGGTGATGATGTCAGTACTTTAGAAGACTTCAAATATTATTCATCGGAAATGAATGCTATTACTCCTTCATTAGCTCAAGCTTCTAGTGCTCAATCTACCGAAACTTTAGAATGCCCAACTTCTGCAGAAACTTGGGAAGCTGCAACTGAGTTACCTCCAACTCCTGATGAATCTGTTTGTGAATGTATGGCTTCAAGTTTACTGTGTGTTCTTGCAGATGATGTAGATGAAGAAGATTATGGTGATTTGTTTGGTTACATCTGTGACAAGATCAAATGTGATGATATTTCTGCTGATGGTACAAATGGAACTTACGGTGACTATTCCTTCTGTTCGGATAAAGACAGATTGTCGTACATTTTGAATCAATATTATAAAGATCAAAATGAGGATTCTTCTGCTTGTAACTTTAGTGGATCAGCTTCAATTAATAAGAGTGCTAAATCAGCCTCAACATGTAAAGCAGCTTCCAGTGGTTCATCTGGTTCAGGATCTGGCTCAGGGTCAGGTTCAGGTTCAGGATCCAAGTCAACTAGTTCCTCTGGTTCGGATTCTTCTGGCTCAAAAGCTTCTTCAGCTGTCACTGTTGGCCTGTGGTCAGTTGGACAATTAATTGGTTTAAGTGCTCTTATCACTTCATTCGTCGGAGGAGCTACTTTTATCTTATTCGATTAATCGTATATAGTTTGAATGAAATTTAGTAGTAATAAAAAAGGATTTTATTATCATATATTAATCTATTTATATGGCTAATTCGTTATCATAAATATCTCATTAAGTAATTTTGGATCCATGACTGATGCTCTCTTTTGTTTGATGTATTTGGCTCTGGCCGATAACCTGGTTGCAATAGGTTTATCTCCAGTTACTGGCTCAACAGAAGGGCTCTCTTCTTTCTCATTATCAGTTTTGTTTTCCTTCTCCTTTTTCTTACTATCTTTCTTTTCTCCTTTACTCTTCTCTTTCTTTGACTTCTTCGAATCCTTTCCTTTCTTTTCTTTCTTTATTTTTTTGTCTTTGCCTTTCTTTTTCTCCTTCTTTTCCTGATTCTTTTCTTTACTTTTTTCTTCATTTTTCTTATCCTTCTTCGATTTTTTTGGTGTTATCTCTTCACCTTCATCTCTCTTTCTTTTTTTAGACTTCTCTGGCTCTTTTAAAGTTTTGGTTTCTGAATTCCACGTACTTTTCAAAACATCTCCCTTAACAAATTGTATGCCTAGTTTCCCATTTATTATTTTATCCTTTCTTTTTCTTTCAAGCTCTTTGTCTATAGCATCTTCTTTGCCATTAAGTCTTCCTAAAATTCTTTGAAATGCATCTAGACCATGTGTGTCATCGTCATCTAGAGGATCATTGCTCTTTTTCTTCAATTTAGCACCTAAACCTACATTATCATCTTTAACTGAAACCTTGACATGAGATGTAACAGCATGTTGCACTAAACCTAAACCTTTACCAGGTTTCCAACCTAACTTTTCCAAATATTGATGTCCAAATCTATTTGTATCATTCGACCAATTAGTATTTCTTGGGTCTAACCCAAACCTTTGTTTAACTTTCGTGCCAGCAAGACCCATGATTGTGAGATGAGGTGAATTGATATTTTTTTCTCACAGCGATCTTTTGAAGATAGCCTGCATAAAACGAAAACTACGAATGCGAGATAGAAGAGTGCCATGCACAATTACTTTTATACACTAAAATTACATAAAATTTTTTTAACCAACTATGGTGAACCATTGAGAGTTAACCCAATAATCATTGTAATTACCTTTCCTTATGTATCCTGATTCTTCCAACCAAGCAAGGACGCTATTTAAATCGTACAAAGTTAACCCTGATCTAAATTTATAGTATAGTTGGTCTTTAGGAGCACCTGGATGAAATGAAATGTACCAAATCAATGAAACAATTATCCTGGACCATAGTGAAGTATCAATTGAGGCATCTGACTTAAACCAAACATGTGAGGAAATCTTACCAGTAGGAACCGGTACGTGATTGAAAGATGCAAACCTAATACCATCATCTTGAATAATTATCTCACAATCCAATTTTGACTTGTCGATAAGTCTTGATTCATAACCTTGAAATTTATAAGGTCTGTCAATATGAGAAACTGAAATTGCATATTCAGAAATCATGTTTAAAATAGCCATCATATGACTATCATTTATACCTTGAGATAAAATAATTCCTTTATTCGAGGAATTCTCCAAAATTGTAGTTGCATTGTTATAGAAGGTGAAACTTTGATGAAATTGGTTTATCAACTTCAGAGCTACGAAAGTGTTCTGAAACTTCTCTGTGAACTTAAATACGTTTTCAAATAATGTTGCTTCTCGATCACTCACCATCAGTTGAACAACTTTGGTAACTAGGTTGCTACGTTCTAAGCCAAAGACCTTTTCCAAAATGGCTATTGAAAAATTGTCTTCATTGGCAAGTGATCTAAGGGAAGTCCTGACTTGGTCTTCCTCCTCATTAACCTCTAATTTATTATCGTTCTTTGAAAAGAATGGGGTACTGGCTAAGATCTCTTCTTTTTGAACCATTGAATTAAGCACTAACTGGTCTGAAAGAGAAGCTGGAGTTTCATTGGTGACAATAACATTGTAATCTTCATAGTTTTCTTGCAGTTTAAAGTATAACCTCTTTTGAGACTTAAATGCCTTTAAGTCCAGATTTTCCCATAAATCAATGAAAAACTTGAAATCAATCGGATCTAAATGTTTTGATTCAACTTTACCTTGTTCGACAGCTTTCAGAACAACTTTCTCGAACCTATAAACATTCTTGTTGACACCCTCCACACCACCTCTTGCTTTTCTGAGATTTGCCCATTTTTGATGCATGTCCTTTGCTGTGAAACCATCGAAAAATGTCGATAATCTCTCATATTCGATACCTCTTTTAAATGTACGACTTATTATAAACATTCTGTACATCATGGTCGAGTCTTTCTCTGAAAGCTTCAAAAATCTTGATTTCCTTCCCTTACTTGGTGTCTCTACACGTCTCCTCTTGTTTGGTCTTCTAATCTTAAGATTACTGTTCAACAATGAGTCATATCCTTTAGTTTGTTCTTCTTCCTCTTCCTCTTGTTGTTCTTTTGAGGTCTCACTCGTTTCAGAACCCTCAATAGTGAATTTACCTTTGAGTTTCTTGGACAAAATCTTACTTCTTCCTTCTTTCTTAAGTCTGATTTTCCTGTTATTGCTCCTTCTTTCTGATCTTTGATCTGAAAGAGTGCTTAATCTCTTACTTGACTTAGGTGCAAATAATGTAACATTATCGGAAATAGTGGGCAAATCATTATAATAGTTTCTATAGCTCAAATGTTCAATACCAGTCAGTACTTCACCTTGATACCTTACTTCTTCAATTTTCTCATCAGATGGTCTCGGATCTACCAAAATTAAAAGCTTTCTAGTAATTGGTTGACCAGTTTTGACTGTATGGATATCTTGAGCTTGTAATACTCCATCGTGGATCAAACCAGCAATATCTCTACTCAAAGTCTTCCTGTCAGTAACATGAGAATTTCCCAATTTATGATCTAACATTCTTCCAATACTTGCTGATGTATAAATAACACCACCCTGTGATTTAATAATACTAACCAAAGCTTCTCTCCTCTTTATAGCTTTAAGTGATAGTGATATGGCTACTTGAGTTTTGCCAGAGTTAACCTGTTTCTTTTCAGGTTGAAAATTGAGGGGTAACATGGAATCTTTCTTCTTTTCATCCTCCAGCACTTTTTCTATTACTTCTTCGAACTCTTTGTCAGTTTCACTTTCCTTGTTCTTGATTGAGTCATCAAGCAACATGCTATCTGTATCAGGTGAACATGATCTGGTCATTTCTTTGAGCTTGTCTTTTCTAGAAGGCTTGATCTTCTTTACCAGTTTATTATTTTCTTCGACTTTTCTCTTCTTACTATCAAAGATGGTTCCGCTTAAAACTTTGCCAATTGAAACATTATGTCTTTTATTGAGTTGCGATAATTTATCCAGTTGGGAATTGACTTTAGACATGTCCTTCATTGGAGCTTCACCTTCACCAAAATACCTATAAAACTTGAATTTCCCTTCAAAATCATAACTTCTTGAGATAAGTGTACCCTCATAATTTTCAGGCACTTTTTTCAAATTCTTGACTTTACCATTTTCTTTAGCTGATGAAGTAATGATATCTAATAACCTTATAATTGGTCGATTGTCATGAGTCCCAGTCATCAATTTCGATATATTCATGGAACTCAAACCATCTGAAGTGGAGTTTACTTGTTGATAAATTTGGTTGGTTACAGGAAAAAAGTTGGAATATAGTACAATTGGCTCTTCATCCTGGTCATCCTCTTGTTCATCATCTTGTTCACCCAAATCATCACCCTTCCCGAAAATTTCCAAAATGTCCTCATTCTTATTATCATTAGGTAAATCTTTGAGATATTTTATACAGACGATAGCTGATGATTCTTCATTCTGCTTTGCCATAATCTTGCTAAGATAACCTTTAGAACAAAGAGACTTAATAATGGTTTTAAAGAATCTGTGAGTCGAAAAATCAATACTCAACTTCAATTCATCTCTTAAGTCAATGAGTGATCTAATTTGATTTGGTGCTTGCTTGACTTTTTCCATAATAATCATTCTTAACTTTTGTCCATCTCTGGTCATTTTCAAATCATCATATTCTAATGAATCATTATGATCATCTGCAAACCTGGAGTGTACGCAAATACTTGTGTGTTGACGAGCTTCTTTATCGTAGTAGTTCTTTTTGACTATTAGGTTAAATTCTTCTAATTTCTTTAATCTCGGTGTGGATGATCTTGGATCCTGTCCTGTTGCCTTTGATAACTCGCTTGTCAAAATTCCTTTGGGACCACACTTAGCAATTTCAACCAATAACTCAAAGGGAAATTTTCCAATGGTTGTCTTGACCTGTTCTGAAACATCATTACCTACCAAGTAATCCCATTGTGTATTTAATGTAGGAAAGATCCTTAAATTATTTACATTGGAGAGATTGTTTATGAATTGTTGATAGTCTTCAGGTGGATCTAATTTATTATTATCACTCCAAATAAATAACTTATCCTTACTTAAAGGTCCAAAGAATAACCACTTCCAGATTATTTGTTTAGTAAAATCATCTATAGATGTTAATTTATTTTGGCATTCGTCCCACAATTCATTTACTGATAACCCTACATTACCGGAAAATGCCAATTTTTCTAGTATCAAAAAAACAATCTCTTTGGGACTACAGTTTAACATCCCTATGAACTATTTTTCTCTTTATTTATTTAGACTCGCTATACCTAATCTGTTCGCTCTATCAGTGTATGGGGATATGTCGTGGTTTGTCTCGCGAATTTCATTTTTTCCCTCATCCTCATCTGAAAGGCCATAGGGAACTTCAAATTTTCATTACAACCAATTGTAGGTTTTCAGAGAAATATTGTAAAAGAATATTAGAAGATAAATGGACTCTGACGATGAAATAACATTGTCTTCTCATGCTTTAGCGGCATTGCAAGAATTCAAAAAAGAAGAAAAACAAAGACTTGACCAATTTCAATCACTATATGACCAAAGCGAACAAGATTTTGAAAAAACTAAAGAACAAAACCTTCTGATTGATTTGTTCCAAGAAGATTGGCAATTAAGTCAGTTTTGGTATAGTGACGAAACTTCCAAGATACTAGCTAAAGCTCTCTTAGATGGAGCCGACAAAGATACCGTAATAGTTATAGCAAGTGCTCCTGCAGTCTATGCAGCACTTAAGAATCTTGAACAAAAGCAAATACCAACTGATCACATTTACTTATTAGAATTTGATAATAGGTTCAAAGTCTTAGCTGGTGACCATTTTTTCCAATATGATTATAACACACCAGATGATGTTCCAAACATCTTAAAGAACCAATGCCATAGATTATTGATTGATCCTCCTTTCTTAGAAAAAGAATGTCAGGATAAGTCAGCCATAGCTGCCAGAAACCTTTTAGTTAAAGACCACTCCCTTAAAACCGAAAGCGGAGTTTTGCAATTCAAGTTGATATCTTCGACTGGTGAGAGAATGTCAGAAGTTGTAAAAAAAAATTACCCAGAAACTAGAGTAACAACCTTTTACCCTGAGCATAAGAATGGGTTGAGTAATGAATTCAGATGTTATGCATCTTTTGAATGTGATTATTGGAAATTCGAATAGTGTGATGCATATAACAGTAATTCCATACAACAATTGACTTACTTTCATACTGTTTGCCTCTACATATATATATATGGCTGCAAAAGTACTCAATTTTACGCACCTTTCTTTAACCAAGTTGAACACCGTGTTGCCACGGTAATTTTCAAACCGGTCGCGCATCCCTCATCTAGAAAAGTTCGAAAGAAACGTTGAAAATTTTTTCATTACACTTTATTATACTCAAAATGTCATTTTCTGATTTCTCCAAGATCGAATCAATCAAAGCTTTAAACGATTTTTTAGCTGATAAATCTTACATTGATGGGTATGTTAACTGAAGCTAGAAACAATCTGGTGGCCAATTGCTTTATTAATGTTATTTCAAAATTCATCGCCTTGATACATGGGATCATAAATCTTCGAGTCCAGATCAATTCAGCAAGAGCCAAGTAGAAAAATAATGATGATCGTAATCTTTGGTCCGTGTTTATGAGGTGCTTAAGACCCACCGCATGAGTGACAAAGAAGATTTAAATAAACATATCTGATTTTTTTCACATAAAAATATGAATTGTATTGATTAACTCAGCGATTCATATTAAAAAGAAATACTATAATTTGGCAATTGGCTTATATTTAAATCTTCATACTAACATTTTTAGTTCAAAAGCTACTCAAGCTGATGTCACCACTTACAAAGCTTTTCAAAAAGAATATCCTCAATTAACCAAATGGTTAAACCACATTTACTCATTTACTCCAGAATTTGCAAGCTTACCAGCTGGTACAGCTCCTGCTGCCGCTTCAAAAGAAGCTGCTGAAGATGATGATGATGTTGATTTATTCGGTTCCGATGATGATGAAGTTGATGAAGCAGCTGAAAAATTAAAAGCACAAAGATTAGCTGATTATGCTGCTAAGAAAGCTGCTAAAGGTCCAAAACCAGCTGCCAAATCTTTAGTTACTTTAGATGTTAAACCTTGGGATGATGAAACTGATTTAGAAGAATTATTAGCTAACGTCAAATCTATCGAACAAGATGGATTAGTCTGGGGTGCTCACCAATGGATCCCAGTTGGTTTCGGAATCAAAAAATTACAAATTAACTTAGTCGTTGAAGATGAAAAAGTTTCTCTTGATTCTTTACAACAACAAATTGAAGAAGATGAAGACCACGTTCAATCTACCGATGTTGCTGCTATGTCTAAATTATAAGCTTGATCTTATGTCGATAATTAGTTACATTTTATATGGTAATTGATTTAATATATAAATAATAAAAGATGCTCAATTTCTGTATGTCTATATAGCCATTGAAGATGCAGTAGTATTACTCTAAGAATTCTATTTACCACCATCCATGAGACAATTAGACCCTGGCGGAAATCTTAAGTTATTGTCGGTTCACTCCAAATGTTCTGGCGCCGTAACTGATAATAAGCTAGACACAGTCGGAAATCTTCTTGTAATACCACAATTCAAATTGAACCTTGCGTTCAATGTTGGACCCTGAAATTCCACAAGAATACAGGACACATATGCCTCTATAAATAACTACTAATAATAATGATCTTTTTAAGATCTCTTGTATAAATCCCTACTAACATTACTATTATTCATAGTTAAACTTTCATCCTTCATTAAAAGTTTCAAATTTTCCTAACATAAAATTGAAGAATTGTAAAATTCGCAAGACACAAATTGCTGAATAACTTTCTTCTATGATACAAAAATATCAGATTTCCAAGCTCAATAACTTTGCCGGGTCAAGTGGAAAACATAAATCAGCAATTCTTCAATCGGATAAGTGTCTTTGTTTTATGAATCAAGTCCTCTCAAATCTACTTATATACCGGATCATAACCGAAGTCAAAAACGGAGAGCATTGGTCTAACGGAAAAAACGTAAAAAATATCTTACATAATCAATAAAAATCTGATCTTTATGTTAGTAAAACACCATTCGTGGCGCTATTGTATTTTCTAAAAGCCGAATTAAGACCGGTTGACAAAAACTTAGACACGGAGGCGGCTCAAATTCTTGATATATATATATTCTATTATTTAGCTTCAATGATCTCCATCAAAAGAAAAATTCGGGTCTAAATCAACTATAAGATGAAGGTATTTGTAACAGGAGCAACAGGTTATATTGGCCAAGCAGTTTGCCAACAATTAATTGCCAAAGGTCATACGGTTCTGGGTCTTGCCAGAAGCGACGAGAAGGCAGAAATACTCAAAGGTTGGGGTGTTAATCCAGTTTCTGGTGAAATTACTGATTTGGATGTATTAGCCAAAGCCGCTAAGGAATCAGATGGTGTCATATATTTAGCCTTCATAAACGACTTCTTAGTAGCTGAGGATCCAGTAGCTGCATTTGTTAAAGCTGCTAATATTGAGAAAGCCGCCTTACAAGCTATTGGTGATGCTCTCAAAGGCACCAACAAGGGTTTTGTACTCGCTGCTGTCTACCAATATGAATCTGGTGTTGCTGCGGATGAAAACACAAAGGTTGTAGCCGAGGGACCTTTTGGTTTACGTCAAGTAAACTCAGATTTCTTATTGTCATATAGAGACCAAGGTGTTAGAGCTTCAATAGTTAGAATTCCTAATATGACTCACGATGTGCCAGCAAAAGGCTTCATTAATCATTTGGTACACGTCTCGAAACAATTGGGTTATGTATCAATAGTCAATGGAGGCTCAAACCACTGGAGAGCTGTAAATAGACAAGATATCGCTGCACTTTTCATTCTCGCCTTGGAAAAGGGAACAGCTGGTTCAACCTACCACGGATTCGCAGAGACTTTTCAGTATAAAGAATTTGCAAAACTCATGAGTGAAGCTTTCAATCTCCCAATCAAAGAAGTCACGACCGAAGATTGTGTAAAGCAATTAGGATTCCCTGGCTCATTCATTCCTGGGGACTTTATTGCCACTTGTGACATTACTAAGAAAGAATTAGGCTGGAACCCAAGCAGTCGTACTTTTGCTGAGGATTTCGAATCAAACAAGGATAGTTTTTAAATAGAGGTCGATTCTGTAGTATCCAAAATTTATAATGTATCTATATTTAACTTCCGAGCAGAATTCAAAATCTTTGTAAATTCAGTGCCAGTAATACTACTTCAAACATATAAATTAGCTGAAGAAATTTTGATATGCCGAACATCCCAAACTTCTCATACACCTTACTTCTCATATGCTACATTCTGAAACCCTTTTTACTTTGAGAACACTAAGAGGTACTTTATTTTCTTTGCCCATCCTTTGTTGTTCTACATGTCAAGATTCCCTCTATCACAACAGTTTATTTTAAAAGAGTTTAAGCACCAAGTTCCATATTTCTTCTATATATAAAGAGACAAGCTCTTTAGATTATTAGACCAATCACTCTTGTCAAACACTCCGCGGTGTACGGGTATAAAATGAAACCGAAAAAAAAATGCGAAGATGCGAAATTTCTCACAAACATAAAAAACGTATTCAATAAAACTTCTCTCACTTTTCGATTCATGAAAATTTGTCACTTACGAAAGAGAATCCATAGAAACGATCGGATTAAATCTGACTCTATTATCGAACCACCTATATAAAATATTGCTACAATCTCAAGCATTAGGCTGTCATTTAATCTCTTACACAAGAAAATAGAAAGCACCTACCATACAATTTTCTCTCAAGTAAATTAATCCCAAAAACTCAAATTTCGTCAGCAAGGTCTATGCAAGATCAATGGAACTTATCCAAGCTAAATGAAACGTGTGAAACAACCAATAAAGCTGTAAATAGCTTCTTGGCCAAATAAACATAAAGTTAAAGCCAAAGCTACACACAATTTGACAAGCCCCAAACAAGCAACAAGTTCAGCATGTATAACAGCAAAAATTCAAACTAAAGCAAAGTTACAAGTTAACGTCCAGTCAGGCCTACTCGTAACAATAATTACAAACATGTCAAAACTATTCAAAGACTTATGATGAAAGCTAAAACGTATGAAAAGAACAGTGATGAATCCAACCAACACCCTCATATCTTCCTATATCAGATGAAAGTCTCAAGCACAGAGTCCAATGTTTAGATGTAATAAAAAACCCTGAACACAAAAATATAACATCACATAACCGCATCTTGAGAAAGAATTGTTGCATCAATTTGAATACATAGATGTAGAATCAAAGAAGAAAGGCGAAAACAGACCTGTGAGATAGAGGCTACCCCCTCAATTCACAAGGATAGCTGAACTTTAAAGTGGAGCAAAACAAGTAGTAAATCAAAAGCCTTTGATGCACTTATGGTACAAACAAGTTAATACTTCGTAGAACAGCTTAGGCATTAGAACTAAACAAGAACATTAGGCCAGGACACAACGAAACTTAGAAGTGATATCTACTCTCGCTTTCAATGTTTCATTCATACTTGCTTGTTTGAAAGTACCCCCAATCTAGAAAAAGATATAGGATTAAATACAGTGTGGCTCGTTACTTAGCATTGATATATCCACAAATTATTTTAACGAACGGTAATCAAAAAACTAATGAATGCCTTATGATAATTCAAATAATGGCTCAGAATGATTGGGGTTGTTTTTTTATGAAATAGAATGATTATCAAGAGAGTAGTGTGATCTTAAGGTCACTCTAATACCTGCTGCGTCAGTTACTTTAATCGGCAGAGACTCGTTATGGCTAGTAAAGTTCATCTTGATTTAATGGTACATGTATTCATTCTACATAATTACTTACAGGGAATACTATTTGTGCTTGACTGGTGGAGAACTTAGCCAAATGTTTTTGTGCTTTATTTCAATTACATGATAATGTTACAACTTTAAATTTACCAGTAAACTAGGTATATCTATTAAGTCAAACATGTCTTTTTATTGTTTCCTAATTGTTTGTTTCTCCATGAAGTTTGTGATCAGAAGCTTCGATTAAATCATTAGTTACTGCTGGAAGGTGGGAATGGTTGTTAAAGTTTGGTTGTTAAAGTTGGTTGGCTCTATTGACTGATAGGGCATTCCAATATGTCTCTGGAAGAGATGATTGTATCCTGTTCACTTGAACTCCGACCCTATTATGCTTGATTTATGTTGTCTTTCTCTCAAATCACTTGTAGCGGCAGTGGTTCGCATCAATTGTTGTTTGGAGTTCCTGATTTTCTTTTACATTTGTATTCTAAGTAGGGGAGATAGGCGGTAAAAAAACGATAAGCGATTAGTAAGTTTTGGATTGACGAGAACTTTCGTGTTTATAGCTGGTAAACCTGCTTTTAAAATAGGAAAAAATTTATTAATATGTTCAGTTTTTGCAATAGCTATTTGGTGAACTTGTAACAGGATTTTGTAGATGTTGTTGGTTTTTGTAAGGTTTTTCAGCACTTGTTAAGAGTTGGTGGCCATAGGTAACTGAACTAGTGAAAATTTGGTTAAGGGTTGATATGCTCTGTTTTGGTGTTGTACAGCTGGAAACTGTTTTCTACTTTATATGTTATTGAAAATTTTGACATATAGGCTGTGGCTTTATTTCTAATTCGTTTAGTTTCTGTGATTTCAAGGTCAGTCTTACACCTACTGCATCAGTTACTTCAATGACTCAATTGGACGGGATTCATTCTGGGTAGTAGAGTTCATCTTGAATTAATAGTACTTATAGGGAAATCTATCCCTATTTATATTTCACTGATGAACACATTTGCCAAGTGTTCTTGTGTTTACATTTAGGATTATTCATTGCTCTAATTCCATTATATTGTTCCAATTCCGTATTACAACTTTACATTACAGTTTCTTCAGTAGTAGTCTTTAAGAATGTTGGATTCTCCACTTGACTGATAGCAAATGATCTGATAGTCCTCTCTTTGTGTGTGTTCTTTGACGGTAAATGTTTTCGTTATTTACTTCTTGGTTTGGTAGATATTTTGTTCTATTGATTTTTAGGTCACTTTGTGAATATTTCATAATTTTTATCAGTTTTGTTCGTTTTCATATGAGCAGTTTTGGTTTGAAGATTGTTTCTCCTTCCATATAGAGCAATAGTGGAGTAGAGATTGTTGCCTATCTGGCTGGTAATGTTATGGCTTTCATTATACTGGTATAGGCTTTCGAGTATTTTTATTCTTTTGTTAGGAATGATTTAGTTTATTGTTAGTGTTCTAATGGAAATAGTGAAAGTTTTCTATGCTAGAGTTCTGGTAGTTTTTAGACCTTAGACTTCTGGGTAAATTCTATTGTGTTGGACAATAGATTGCTGTATTTGCTTTAAAGCAGTTATGTTTTGGAGGCACATTTGAGTTGCCTGATCTTTTGATTTTCTTGGTTCAGAAAGAAATACGTTACTGGAACTTTCTGCCATGTCTAATAATGAAAAGAGTTGGATTTCTTAGATTTCGAAGGCGAACATAGCTTTTCCCATGAAAATACATGGATTGGTTCATTCTAAGTCGTCGATCAAAATGCTAATAATAGAGAATTTCAAAAAAAACATACAGTACGTTACAGGAATGGCAGGACAAGCCCTGTTGAAAAGAGATGAAAAAAGAATTCTCGTACATATTACTATTTATTATTTGGGGACTGACAAAGTACAAAGGAATTATATGAGATACAAATACTTTAGTTTTGAGAAATCAGTCAATGATCATCTAGGGAAGTAACAGAATGGTATATTCCGCTATCAATTGAGCCAATGTAAGCTTGATTACCGAACCCACCAATGAAGTAAATATCTTCAACCTGGAACTTAGCCCAGTGTGAGTGATGTGAATCTTTACTGTTAGGAAGCCAGAGTTTTGCATCTGGGTGTCTTTTAAGAAAGCATCTTTCAATTTCTTCTAACTTGCTCTCATCCGAAGTTTCTAAGTTAAGTATTGTTCCCCTTAGGTTGAGTCTTGGAGAACCGGCAGGTGATTTAGGCAGACCTCCTGGATACTCAGGATTGACCTCTTCTCCTACTGGGTGATCACCAACTCTCAAGGTAAAACTATAGCTAGATCCTTTAAGAATGTTTTGATAAGGTGTACTCATGTCTACCACAAGCCAATAAAAGTCACCATCATTATCACAATCAGCATAATATTCCATAGAAGATACTGGAATATCTAATTTTTTACCATCTTTCTCGTAAGTTTTGAAAGTATTGATATTGACTAATGATTCTCTGGAAATTAAAGTACGTGCAATTGATGCAGACTCAATTTCCCCTGGTATATGAGTTTGTTCATTAGAAGGATTTGATTGATCTCCAAAGTCCTGGAAATGAAATTGGCTCTGCTTGGATTTGAAAGGCAAAGCGGCTATTATTGTACAGCTTATACAAAAATGGTATAAATCTATTAATCTCATTTTCTATTAGTCTATTCTTTTAAAATTTGATTTTGAATACCTATCCCTACTGCTGAAAGATATTTTAAAATTAATAAGTCCGATCGGGATCTCGCACAAGGGATGGGCTGATAAGGATCTAATTGGAAAAAATGTGTTGAGCCACGAAAATTAGTTGAAAAAAAAAGTGATTAGGTAGAGCCGAAAGTATTAAATCAATATCTTATATCTATTCAATAACAATATATAAAAGGATCTATCTGGCTTACTCAAAAGTAGTTGAAAGGGTATCACCCTCCCACCATTTGAACCCTAAACCATAGCCCCATGGATCGTTTGTATATCTAGTTGGTTTGTTCTCACCTATTTTATACAAGTTTTGTAATTCTTCATCTGTCAAAGGTGGTAATCTGACATTTGTTTTAATTCTAGCTAAATTAGATGATCTTGGTAAAGTGGATCTTCCTTGTAAAATGTGGTAAGCATTTGCAATTTCATTAGTTGAAACATCGTATTTTTCTGCCAATTCTTGAATATAAGGTAATTTCAAGACTGGGGCACCAGTACCTCCAACAGGACTATAAGCTTCTACGACGATATCATTAGCCTTGCAAAGGTCAACTAAATCTTGTTGAGGTAATTGTGGGTGATACTCAATTTGGTTCAATACGGGGATATATCTCTTACGATTTCTTAAAAGTTCTCTTAATTTCGGAAGTGAGTAATTAGAAACACCGATAGATCTAATTTTGTCAGTGGTGAATTTTAAGTCTTCAAGTTTATTATAAAATCTTATGAATCCACTTCCCTTAACTGGATCATCGTCGTAGATTAAATTTCCTTTGTTATCGAAGGGTGTTGGTGGTTGTCCATTAGCATCACCATGAAGGCAAACAGGCCAATGTTGTAAGACTAAGTCAACGTAGTCAATTCCTAAGTCCTTTAATGACTGATCTATTGATCTTTCTGGATGGTGATGTAACGAGGGCCAAACTTTAGTTGTAATGAATAAATCTTCCCTTTTGGCAATACCTTCATCAAAAATTTGCTTCAAAGCTTCCCCAATGTATTTTTCAGTACCATAGTACCATGCTGTATCAATGTGGCGATATCCTGCTTTAACAGCAGCAACGACCTGATTTTTAACATCGGATGGATCATCAGATGGAACAGTACCTAATCCTAAGGCAGGTAACACATTACCATCATTTAATTTTATGTTAACTTCTGTTGCTAATTTGTGTTGTACCATTTTTATTCTCTGATTTCAAAAACTTGAAATAATGACCTTTTTTATATTTGAAGTATATGGTCGAAGTTATCGCAATCCAGGTGCGAAGCAACTAAAATTTGCAGCAACTTTTATAATATGGCTCGCAAAGTGCGTGAAGCAACGGACTCTGATGTTTGAGATGTAACGTACTAAGCGGGGCATCCTAAGTCTAAATTCGAACAAATGTATATATTTATACAAGCAAGCTAAATAGCGCAAAAATAGTTCCAGAATTGAATTAGTAGATCTTAATCACCTGATTGGAATCAGCTATTGGTCGTATGCGTATTCTGGTGGAAAAGAAAAGCGTACCTCATTTAGTCATGGATATGAGTATAGCTGATTAGGGCTCTATATCTCAATGTCATCGATTACATCATCATCATCAGCATCAATATCGTCGTCCTCGTCATCATCTATCAAAGCTTCCTCGTCGTAATCTATAGAAAGGCTATCAAAATCTTCATCTTCATCACCTCCAATTATCAAGCTTCGGTCTCTTGAAGATTTAAATGATGCCTTCCTATTACCATTGACTAATGAGTAATGAAGTTTATTTATAGCTGTTAAGTAAAGAAAGGCGACTTTTTTCTTCTTCTTGTTATAAATAAACCAATAGTATGACCACATTGTTTGATAAGGATAATTCAAATCTTCAATTATCGATTGATCTGATGGTTTGAATTCAAATATCTGACAATAATTTTGAAGTTGATTTGGATTTATTGGGGGACTCATATGAGGGGAATCTGAGTTTGAAAATTTTCTTTTACTGAAACTATTAGATCTTTGTTTCTTATCGTGAATGGTAAGGTTATCCAATTTCGGGCTTTCATTTTTATTCTGTTTAGCATGAGGGTTTGGAACAGGTGAATGTTGCACGGGTATCAAAGTTGGTGATATCGGGTTATTATTTATGAGATGCATATGGCTATCTATTCTATCCCAGATCCAATCAAGTCCTTCCTTTTGTTTTCCTAAAGATATCATTAAATTATTAAACCTATGGATTAAATCTTCATTGCTCATTTTATGGAAATTGTCAGTTGTTGGTTGTAGGTTGGAAAAGTCATGGTCAGGAAATGTTGTGTTTAATATGGCAATCAAATTGGCAAACGTCCATTTTGTCTTTGTGGTTTTTAACGGTCCGAAAGGACTTTCGTCAACAGAATCCAAATCATAAGAATTATCGGTGACATTAGAACCTCTTCTATCATGTAGTGTTGAAGACCCATGCCTACTTCTATTCCTCATGAAATCACCATCAACAGGACTACTTCCTAAAATAGAATTTATGCTGTTTTGACGTTCTCTTTCAATGGTCCTTGACATTTCATTATCTTGAATAATCTGCGTCAAATGTTTGTCAATAGTCTTGTACAACTTTCTATCTGATTGGATAGGTTTGGTAGTGAATAGGTCACAACCTCCCTTAATTATTAAGCTATTGTCATTCGTCGTGAAGTTCAATTCTTGGTTCACGAGCTCAATATCAACTTCATCGATATACTAAAATTTGTTAGTAAAAAAAAGTTGTATGAGTGTATACTCAATGTAGCAGTCCATTCAATATAAGGCTGGTGGGTTGATTTCGATACATTGTGCAAGAAGAAATGTATTATTAGTTTGACTCCTATGAGTTGCACTACTACATTTTAACTTCACCGCCAGAAGAATTTTAACAGCAGAAAAATCCGACCCTGTTTATCAAACTGCCTGAAACAAATGAGACAAGTATGGAGTATTTAACAAGTTTCAATCGGTATAAGATGAAATAAACATACCTTCATGATTAAAATTAATTATTCCCAGCGTGGATGCGCGAATTTCTTTGCTGGTTAGTATGCAAAACGGATAAAATGCGTGTTTGCAGTTTCGATGCAGTAAGTCTCTAAAGTATCTTTGGCCAAGAACATTATACAAGAAGGAAACTTTTCTAACTATTTACTAGTATTTACAAACAAGGTCATTATTTCGTCCATTAGGGAGTGGTTATTATCCTTAGGCATCTTCTACCAAGCCCTCTGTCGTAATTTGAAACTTAATCAAACGTTGGCTCGGTGTTAATTTGACATATCTTTTGACTCCCCAACCATCTATTAAGGATTTGAATGATACTGGATTGAATTTCCGCTTTTTATAATCCTTTTCATGATTGGTCTCAGCATCATTATCATCATCAGTAAAAGTTTTGCTACTGTTTGATTGTTGGCGTATTTCGATATCTGGGTTTTGAGTTGGATCAGATGATAGCTGTTCCAAATTTTCTGTTATAATGGGTTTGTAAGACTTTAGGAGTAAGATTCTTGTTGGAACATTTTTAATCCAATTGTATCCTAGACTTGGGATTTGAAATTTACTTACTTGCCGTTTGTGAAGATTGTTTATCATTGCTTTGATTTCATGGTTAGCATTGGCTCTTTTATCTGATAGTATATCGTTGATCTGATTTTCAACATCCTGAATAGTTGCTTCACCCTGTGCCCCATTAAAGGATAAGTCTGAACTTGATGTTTCACTTGTCAGTTTATAAGGGGTGTATTGGAAACTTCTGATCGTGCCTTCATCCCAACCGACAATACTTCCCATTTGATAATTCAAATCTAACGGACTTAACTCTTGATCTACTAATTGCTCACTAATTTGGTTAGCAACTATTATTGTTATGCCAAAGTCCTGCACCAATTTATTTAAATGGTAATACAAATTATAGATGTAATATTTTTTCAGTATATTTGATTCATAAGACTTTTGAACTTTGAAGAATCTATTGTAATGCTGATCAAATGAGGCTTTTGTACTCTGATAAAAATCGGAAGGATCACTATCTTCCAACTCCAGTTCCAATTGTTCAACTCGCTTTTTCAAGAAATTGACTGTTGATAACCCTTCATGTCGAAGATGATGTCCTATACTATCAATTATAACCGTTTGAATTTCACCACTCGCTAGTTTTACTGGTAATTGGTTGAACAAAATGTGATGTTGCACTTCCAAATCAGGACAATAAATATAATCTATATCATCTAAGTTGGTGATTGTACCCTGATTTTTGTTATTAGCTTCGATTATTTCTTGCAATCTTTTTGTTTCAAGAAACTTTTCAGTAGTAATGTAAACCAGTTTTGCAGAATTAGCAGCAATCTGATATAATAGTTGCGATTTTCCTGTACCACTCTGGCCATATATTTCCACCAATCCAGAAACACCACCATCAAGCTTATCATCTAGTTGACTAATACCAGTTTTGATTTTCTGTTTTTTTCTAGAATAAGTATAAGCTAGTAGATCAATTGGTTCGGGTACTTGTGATAAAAGATCTTGAAATTGTTCAATTTCAGTGATTGACCGATTGAGCTTCTTCATCAAAACCGAAATGGGCTGTATCAATAGATCAACTGTTGATATACCATTCAATTCCATAGATTGAATCAAAGTATCAAATCTACCAGAATCAATTGGTATTTGATTAACCAAATCCATAGTCGTAAGACGCGACAGACTTTTTTACGAGATGTGCTACAAGTATGGAAGACATTTAAGCAATTATATATTAACTAGACATAATAGAGTGATTGAAAATAAGAGTTTGCTTAATGAGCACCGGAGATAAAGAACCATTTATCGATGGATTTATCGATTGGAGCAGGAGGTAAGTTAGTACCAGCTGGTAAGTTAACTGAATCAACAGTTGAGGCAACACCAAGACTAGTATTAGTTAAATCAATCCCTTTACCATCAACTTTGCCAGAGATTAATCTATCCCAAGCTTCAGCACATTCATTGATTACTTCTTCAGCGTATTTCTTGTTCTTACATTCACCACTGAAAGCAAATTGATTTTCTGGTTTTCCATCTGGGATCTTGTAGATTCTGAACCATTCATTAGTGGCTCTTAATAAACCAGGTAAGTGGGTTTCAACATCTTCAATATCATTCAATTTTGAAGCTAATGGATCATTAACGTCAATAACAATAACTTTCCAGTCAGTTTCACCTTCATCTAAAAGAGCCATAACTCCTAAAACTTTAACTTGTTTAACTTGACCTGGATAAGCAACATGTTCACCAATTTCACAAACATCTAAAGGATCATTGTCACCTTTGGCTTTAGTTTCGGGATGTTGTTGGTTAGGATCTTCCCAAGTTTGGGGGAAAGCTCCATAATTATGAATATAACCATGATGAGGGAAACAGTTACGAACAAATCTTAATTTACCCTTTTTAGTATCTTGAATGATTGGGTTTAATTTTTCTTCCTTAGAAATTTCCAATTTAGCGTTAGTCCATCTTGGAACTTCAACAATCATATTTAAAATTGTCTTATCTTCATTAGCATATAATGGGATATCATGGAATGGAGAAACTGGTTTACCATCTTTTTCGATGTAAACTTTGAAGTCTAAGGTGTTAGCAGCACCAACTTGACGAGTAGTATAAGACATTGTGATCAATTGAGTTTTTTGCTATACTTTTTGTGCAAAGGAGATAACAAAGTAAAATTCTCGACGCTGAAAAATTTTATATGAGCACCACAGGTCACGTGTGAAGTTTGCTCTTAAGTCCCTGATCCCTGATCTTTTCTTGGTCTACTGGCAAACTATCATTTTGACGACAGTGATATAATTAGGAATACCAATCAGTAATCAGTCCAAATCAAGATCATGGATGACTTTTTTGGGAGGGATCAAGTCTCAATCGAGAGGTATATGTATAATCAAAATTAATATATATTAAACGAAGAAACTAGATGTTATAAGTACATAATTAATTATGGAGTTCATTATACATGAGGTGGTGGTGGACCAGAAGGGGGTTGATATTCCATTGATTCATTATCATTTTCACGATTGGCATTATTGTCAGCAACAACAGTAACAGTACCTCTGTCATTAGTAGTATTTGGAGTATATGAAGGCCTGGTTAAATCATCCAACTCATGAATGGTAACACCATCATTGGAATGGCTTCTAGTGTGAGATGGATCGGGTACTTCTAGTTCATCATTATAAACAAATGCAGGCTTGGCATTTGGATTTGGATGAAATTCACCAGTGTTATCGTAATAACCCATATCTTGATCATTAGCAGTGGCTGTGTAAGTAGGAACATAGTTGGAAACACCGGGATCATCGCTTCTTGACCTGTCATGTTGATTTTGACTTACCCCGTAAGATGGAGGTGTCATCCATCTTGTTCCATAGATTGGTTGTAAACCGTTATTTGATCTTTTTTTATTGGCTCTTAATGTACCCCCAATAATGACTAAAATTATCACAATGAATATAGCAAATAATGCCCATCGTGCCCCATTATTATCATCCCATATATCTCTTTTAAGTATTATTGGCATTCTTGGTTTAAATATAAAGTTACCACTTTACTCCAGTGCCTCTTTTCAGAAAAAGACATGATAGCGAGAGTTTCCTTGAAATAACTTGAGTGACGCACGCCTATTAAGTTTAAAACTGTTAGATTTTGCCGCCAAGTATTTTATCTAGGCGCTTACCTAAATAACCACAATTAAATAGGAATAAATAATGAATATCATAGTCACTGGAAAGTAAGTTCTAAACTGATTTCACTAATGCATGTACTAACAAAAGTATATTCGAGAAGCTTAATAGAATGATAGATTGTATACTGAATTGTGAGCCATTTACAGTTACATTATTGAATAGTCACCTCAAACGTAGTATGTTCCACTCTGATAGTGACAATGAATTAGAGTTACTCAAGATCAGCAGCATTGTTTTGATCTTACAAATAATTTGTAAAAACTTAATCAATAAAACAATAACCACAAAAAGAGATATCTATTATAATCATGTTGAAATGTTTGGTAGTCAAGATTTCACAAATAAATTGATTGATAAGATTGCAATGAGCTTGCAAACATCTCTACCCAAGTTGAATATCTATCCTAATCAAAAAGGATTAATGTTCAATATCACTATGCCGGAACCAATTTTAATACCAATAAACTACAAGCCTTCATCTAATATAAAATTGATAGTGTTGATTGAAAAAGATGCAATATTTAAATCATTTTGTAATTATTTAACAACAAGTGATATTCAAGATAAATTTAAGAATATTCTTTTGGTTACAAGTAAAGGTTACCCAGATTTTTTAACTAGAAATTTTGTGAGATACTTAACAAATTTGGGCCTCCCAGTTATAGGATTTATGGACTCTGACATTTACGGATTTCATATTTTCAAAACATTCATGAATTTCCATGATTCAAACAAGAGTCACAACTTCAAATTTTGTGGTGGATTTTTGTTAGATTTTAATTTAAAGGATACTATAAATTTGAAATCAAGAGACTTTGGTTCAATGGTAAGATTAATTGAATGGTTGAAGTCTCATGAGCTTGAGGAACTGAATATTTGGAAAAGGGAAATTCAAAGGGGTCTTATCCTATTCAAAAAAGGTGAATTAGAGCTAGTGAATCATAATGATAGAACTGATTCGAATGTTTATCTTTTGAATAAGGCTGGTAGTTACTATGACAAATATGCCTCAGTCAATACTAAAAACTTGATACCTTTTAATGTTAGCCCATTTGACATTAACGTTAGTTATGTGTCTAATTCGAATCATGACTTTGGTAGCAGCATTCTAGAATGAAAGTCCCACAGATAATAAAGTTGGGAAATAGAGGTGAAGAAAAATTCACTTTTTAATACTTTAATCAAAATGTATAATCACGATTTTATTCTAGAATGCGAAATTTACATTTTATGAAGATATGTCAAATTTATATAAAAGGTGCCAACGGGTTCATTTACTTCTGTTCCTTTAAACTCAAGTATGGTGATCTATACAGAAGTGAGCTTTCGGGATACCTATTCAGATTAAAATCAAATAAAATAGACTCAGAAATATAGCTTTAAGCGCATATTTCTGGCTAAATTTGCAGCCTATTTTTTTTTGTCTCATGTCACCAAGAGGAGCTCATAGTATAAAAGAGTTAACTTAACCTGTTAATCATGGATGAATCATGATTCAATAGCAAAGCAAATTCTAACTTGAGTATAGTCTTGTCCTCCGATAAAGCCATGTTTAGCATTATTATCCCCAATTGCAATCTTAACTTTAAGCGTTACTTCAACTCTCCCCAATTGAATCTTTTAAGAGTTTACAGCTTCATGGAATGGTTTATGTTATGTATTCAAATATAGATGAAATTCGAATGATCTAAAGTTAATCAAATGAATTGACCAGGTATCTTAAATTATAGTAACAGCGCCTACTTAAATTGGTCTGGATAATTTCATGACTTTAATTAGAATACAATACATCATTACATCATAGATGCTGTCAATGATGTCTAAAACTTAAAACGTGACATTTTATAGATCTCCAATATGTGTAAGTATGTCGTGACTGTATATAATAATGTTCCTTAGTGAAGTAAATAGCAAACTACTTATAGACATACACCTTTCTCATTAGGATATATTATACCATTTTCTGACTTGGTACTAGCGTTGGTTTAAGATCCCTTCCATAAATAAGGATAGTGATGTATCCTATTTCGAATGTCGCAAATATTCGTAGATCGCTTTGAAGAGATCGTTTTGGAATATTTAAAAAAATATATAAATTTATTTCATATATCGGTAATTATCAAACTTCTCTATATCTGTTCAAAATGCTATGACTATAAAACTATGTAAGACTTGAACTGATTAATGCTGTTGTAAGATACTGATAGCTTAAGACCGCGATTTCTTATAAGAGCAACAATAGTATTAGGGTTTGTGAAAAGCCAAAATCTTAAGAAAGAGAATTGGATATAATATCTTCTAGCTAATGTACTAATTGATTACTATCTACCCATTTTTTATTATTTCTGACTTTATCCTGATTATAGAATGTGCTATTTTATTACTTAGGAAGTTGCGTAATCTATGAAAGTGATGATATATTGATTTAAGGAAGGTTTATTATTCACATCAAAAGCCATGCGATGTCAATTTAAGGGAGGGGTGTCATTCATACTGCAAAAAAGAATATTATCAAATATGTTGCTCCTCTAAAACAAGTTTCCATGATTAGCTTTTGATCTAGTAACTTACAACTAATTAAGGGGATATGAATTGAAGCTGAATTCAATCGGTTTTGTTCAATTTCATTACAAGAGAGAAGTGGAATTATAGTTAATAGCCCAGAGCTTATAATAGTTTAATATTACTCGTCTCGTCAAACAGTATTTATAAATATTGAATTATAAGTAATTCGACATTATTTCCGAGGTTGACTAATTCTGTCGATAACTACTCGAAAATGTATACAGGGCTGGTGTTTTGATCATCGCAAGACGACCTTCGCATATGAAATTTGCACTACTTTCTTTTTGAGGAACCCTTCTTTTAAATCTAAAATAGCAATTTAAGTGTATCAAAGGGCTGATACATTAAGTAAGATTTTAAAGTTCCCATAAGACATTTTGATTGTTCTCTGTAGTCAACCGAGTCTCTGTACTTAAAAAATAATTTCAGGTTTTTTTTCCTGTTACCCTCTCTTCTTCATACAGAGCAACTTACATTTTTTTTTTCTATTATTAAGGATTGTGAGTACCTGAAATTTTATTATTTATAAACAGCTTGCGTGCTTGATTTGTTTTTTTTCTATAATAAAGTTAATTTTAATTATCTTTGGATATATACGATTATTCAATTAGGTCCATTAGAAGTTAAATAATTCAATATGGCTGTAACCAAACAACAGGGATCATCCATTTCTGCTTTAGTTTCAACTTTAGCTCCCACATTTATTATTTTCGTTGTTTTTGTAGCAATATTCACGATTTTAAGGAAAAAACAATCGAGAGTTTATGAACCAAAATCAACAGTTGATTCTGTACCAGAAGGTATCAGACCAGATGAAGCTCCAAGAGGGTTATTTGGATGGTTGGGCCATCTATTGAAAAAACCTGAAAGCTTTTTAATCCGTACTACTGGTACTGATGGTTATTTCTTTATCAGATTCATTTTTGGATTTGCTGCAATTTGTTTCATGGGTTGTCTTATTACGTGGCCTGTATTATTCCCAGTCAATGCTACCCATGGGGTTGGTAAAAGTGGTTTTGATATTTTATCATATTCAAATGTTGGTAATAAATGGAAGACTTTTGCCCATGTTTTTATCAGTTGGATTTTTTTTGGTTCGATCACCTTCTTCATCTATCGTGAAATTGTCTATTATACCACTTATAGACATGTTTTACAAACCACTCCATTATATGATTCACTTTTAAGTTCCAGAACCATCTTATTAACTGAAATCCCTGAGTCAATGTATGATGAAATTAAGTTAAGAGAATATTTCCCAACTTCTACCAATATTTGGCATGCTCGTGACTTCACTGAATTAGAAGATAAAGTCAAAGAAAGAACTAAATTGGCCAAAAAGTACGAAGGTGCCGTCAATGGAGTCATTTCAAAGGCTGTCAAATTAAGAGCTAAACTTACAAAGAAAAACAAACCAGTTCCAGAACCTGCCGATGATTTAGATAAATATTTAAAAGATGGTAAGAAGAGACCAACTCACAAATTGAAGTTCTTAGTAGGTAAGAAAGTTGATACTTTAAACTATGGAGTTGACAGATTAGGTGAATTGAATAAAGAAATTAAAAAGGATCAATTGCAATATCAATCTAACAAACAAATTCCTGCAGTTTTTATCGAATTTCCAACTCAATTAGAAGCTCAAAAAGCTTATCAAGCCATTCCATTCAATGATGATTTTAAAGGTGTTAAGAGAATCAATTCTGTTGCACCAAGTGATGTTATTTGGGAAAACTTAAGTTTGACTGCTACTAAGAGAAGAATTAAGAGAATCATTTCCAACACTGTTTTGACCTTAATGGTCATCTTTTGGGCTATTCCTGTCGCAGTTGTTGGTGCTATTTCAAATATTAATATGTTAACTAACAAAGTTCCTTTCTTGAAATTTATTAACAAAATGCCTCCAGTATTAATGGGTGTAATCACTGGTTTATTACCAGTTGTTGCATTAGCTATTTTAATGTCATTGGTTCCTCCATTCATTAAGAAGTTGGGTAAAGTTTCTGGTTGTTTAACCGTACAACAAGTCGAAGCTTATTGTCAATCTTGGTATTATGGTTTCTTAGTTGTGAACGTTTTCATTGTTGTTACTATTACTTCTGCTGCTTCATCATCAGTTACCCAAATTATTTCTAAACCAGAAGAAGCATTAAAATTATTGGGTTCTTATATTCCACCAGCTTCAAATTTTTACATTGCTTATTATTGTTTACAAGGTTTAACTATTACTTCTGGTATGTTAGTTCAAGTTGTTGCTTTAATCTTAGCTCAATTCTTAGGTAAAATTTTGGATAAAACCCCAAGATCTAAATGGAACAGATACATTACTTTAGCTCAACCTGGTTGGTCAACTACTTATGCTAATTATCAATTATTAGGAGCCATTGCTTTGATTTATGCCATTATTGCACCATTAATCTTAGGATTTGCTTTTATTGCCTTCGTCCTTATTTATTTTGCATGGAATTATAACTTGGTTTATGTTTTAAAACCAAATGTTAATGATGCAAGAGGTAGAAACTATCCAAAAGGTTTATTGCAATTATTCGTTGGTGTTTATTTAGGAGAAGTTTGTCTCATTGCCCTTTTTGTTTTCCAAAAGAATTGGGCTTGTGTAGCTTTAGAAGGTTTCTGGACTGCAGTTACCGTTGCAGCTCATCTTTACATCAAATTCAAATTTGTTCCATTATTTGATATTGTTCCAATTTCTGCAATCAAATATGCTGCAGGTGATGCAACCTACCAATATCCTATTCATGATCAAGGTTTCAAAGAAATGAAAATTGAAGGTGAACACTATTGGAATGGTGGTAATCAATTGGGAGTTGATCATCTTAATAAGGATCCTAAAGACCAGGTATTACAAGAAACACCATTTATCAAAGAAGGTCAATCTTCTGCTGATGATGTTATTACTAGTGGTGATGCTCAAACTAACGGTAATGCTGCTACTATCGTTGATTCCGATTCTCATTCTAAATTTACTCATGATTCTAAAGCTCCTTTCAATAAAAAACAAACAGATGATTATGATGCTGATTTAGAAAAAGGTGAATACAATAATGAAAAATTAGCTGCCAAGAGTGCTAAATCTTCATTTGGAGCTAATGCTATAACTAAAGCTCAAGGTAATAAAGGAGTTAGTTGGTTTACTAGATTTTTCTTCCCTAAGACTGAATCTTTTGATTTAATTAGATCAATAATGCCAGATACTTATTTCAATTATGTTGAATATAATGCTGAATTCCTTAAAAATGCTTATCACGATCCATGTGTCAGAGATGAAGAACCTCACATCTGGGTTGCTAGAGACAATTTAGGATTAAGTGAAATTGAAAAGAATAAAGCTTTAGAAAATGGTGTTGATGTTAGTGATAACAATACTAAATTCGATGAAAAGAATAATATTGTTTACACTGGTCCACCTCCAAGTTATGAAGAAGCTATAGCTGTTTAAATTTAATTCTTTTTTTGTGTAATGAATTATTTTAGTATTGTGATGCTATTGAATTGTATGAAAGATGTAGCATAATGTAGTTGTATTTTAGTTCCTAATGTTATATTAAGTATCAATGAGGACTCTTGTTAATCCGCTCTACTAGATTTACTCTTTACTTTGTAAAATCAAGGGCTTTAGGAAGTCAAATTATAAAGGTGGGGCGGGAATGAAATCTTAATTATTTATGATTAACTTTTGACATGTCCCATTTACGGAAATAATTTATTATGACATACTATATCAATTTATAGATCGCATAGCAAACAGAACTATTACGTATGTGTCTCATAGTAATACATGACCGATTATGTAAACTGATAACATATCATTGCTGCAAAAAAATGCGGTTGCAAAATTGCGTTTGAAAATCCACTACTGAGGAGAACTATATAAAGGGCCCTCAATATCTAACTATTAAGGTTGCCCTAACATTTTCATAGTATGAAACCATTCAATTTAACTTTTAGAAGGAACTTGGTAAACCCAGGTATCAAAAAACCACAGATTGTCACTCAACCTCAAACATCAATGAAAAGACCTGCACCAGGAGCCTCAGCCAGTATCAAAAATGGAGCCAACGGCGAAAAATTATTTCCAAAAGGCACATTCTTCAGAACTTTCAATCAAGAAATGCCAAATATGTTCTTCTGGATTGTATCCATTGGTGGTTTAATGTTTGCTTGGCCTTGGTTAGCTAAAACTTCAAGTAACTTTGTACATGCAGTTCCTCAGCAAACTCCGCAAGTATTGATTGAAGGAGGGGAGGCAGTTGTTAACGTTCCTACCAAAGAAGTTCATTTGGACAAAGGTGATGATGATGAATAAAATTTAAATGCTCCAACTATTTATGCGACTTTGTACGCCAATTAGATAATATATAAAAAACTACTAGTTAAGGTTCCTCTATATACCTTACACAAATACAGTGGTAAATATGAATATAAATTTGAAAACTACAAAGCTTTATTTACCGATTAAATCATTGTTTATGTAAACCATTTAAAATTGAAACTACGGATAAAAATGATGCAAATGAAACATCTTCATCAATTCCGACACCCCATATAGTTTTACCATCTTTGAGTGAACAACCAATATAAGTAGCAGCTTTGGAAGTTGAGGAAGTACCCAAAGAATGCTCATGGTAGTGTTTAACATTTAAATCGATACTTAATCCATTGCTGATAGCATTAGTGAATGCAGAAATTGGACCATTACCTGTACCCTTTATTGATTGCTTCTTACCATCGACTTGAATCTCTGCACTAAGTTGAATCTCACCTCTAGCTGAAGAAAGGGAGTAATCTAAAAGTTTGTAAAAGTATTCAGTATCAATAGCATCATCCCATAAGATATAATAGTTAGACTTGAACAACTCACACAATTCCAAATTGGTCAATTCTCTTCCCTTTGTATCAGCAACATCTTGAACAACTTGAGAGAAATCAATTTGTAAACCTCTTGGTAAATCCAATTCTAAGTTTCTCAAGATGACCCAAGCTGAACCACCTTTACCACTTTGAGAATTGACCCTAATGATAGCTTCATAAGTTCTTCCAATATCTGTAGGATCCAATGGTAAGTATGGAACTTCCCAATGAAGATCCTTACTGTTTTTAACTTGTTGTTCATGAGCAACAAATCCTTTTTTAATTGCATCTTGATGAGATCCACTAAAGGCACAAACAACCAAGGAACCTCCATATGGAGCTCTTGGATGCACAGGAATCTTGTTACATTTTTCTACGATATCAACAACTGAATTCATATCACTAAAGTCTAATTTAGGATTATAACCTTGAGTATATAAATTTAGGGCCAATGTGACTAGATCAACATTACCAGTTCTTTCACCATTACCAAAAAGACAACCCTCAACTCTATCAGCACCAGCTAATTGTCCTAATTCAGCAGCAGCTATGGCACAACCACGGTCGTTATGTGGATGTAACGAAATACAAACCTTTTCTCTTTCAGATATTTTGGCTGCGAAAAATTCAATCTGATCTGCATAACAGTTAGGAGTGGCCAATTCTACAGTAGCAGGTAAATTGAAGATTATTGGCAGCTCAACTGTTGGTTGCCATATGGCTTTTACTTCGTCACAAACTTGAACCACATATTCCATATCAGAATCCACAAAAAATTCAGGGCTAAATTCAAAATTCCAATTAGTTTGAGGGCGTGCGGAAGTTAAGTCTTTAACCAATTGAGCACATTCTTTGGCCAACTTCAAAGAATCTTCCTTAGTGTTTTGATATACTACACGACGGAAACAACTAGAAGTAGCCAAGTAAATATGAACTGTAGCATTTTTAGCTCCTTCCAAACTCTCGATTGTTCTTTTAATGAGGTCTGGTCTACATGGACTTAAGACTTGAATACTAACATCAGATGGGGCATTTTCAATTGTCCATCTTGTGAAGTCAAAATCTGTTTGTGAAGCCAGTGGGAATGCTACTTCAATTTCTTTGAATCCTATTTCAACCAATTTCTTAAAGTATACTTTCTTTTCATCAACTGACATTGGATCAGGTAAAGACTGGTTCCCATCTCTTAAATCGGTACTTAACCATCTTGGAGGTTTATCTAAAGTCTTGTTAGGCCAGGTTCTATTAGGCAACAGAATAGGTTTGAAAGCCTTGTACTTTACACTAGGGTCTTTAAGCATTACCATTTTTTACAATGTTAATTTGAAGTGGGTTTGATGGTATGACTAATTTTGTCGCGACCCTATTGAGTGGTTGCAAATTTTTGTGGGGCCATCACACCCAATCACCGAATACGAAAGCACTTTTTATTATGTACTTATTTTGGTAGAGATTTATAGAGAAAATAAGAAGGTTGATCTTTGCTATGTATTTTTGAAGAGGAAGTGATGTAAGCTAAGACAATCCAAGGTGATGTCTTAAGTTATTGGTGGTATGTGTTTCAATATACCTACCACAAGCCTTGAACTTCAAGTAGTATTTTGCGGTATTAAGTGCCTTTGTGACTCATATATTTTCAAGCAGTACTTAAACTGTTAACCACTTTAAGAATGAACCGTAAGTTAAAGATATAACTGATTTACTAATTTAAGCTAATGTTACAAGGGTTATGATCCTGTGTATCGATCTTATATACACCTCGTGACTTCAGTAAGAGACATTAAGCTCAGCATGTTAGAAACTCGTATACAAAAGATCATCCTAGTACCCATTGAAGATATTGCTCTTTCCTTCTAAAAATATATTACATTAAAATTTCCTATGTATCATAAAACGTAATCGTTGAAATTATATCTGAATTTCTTCCATCCACTTAAACTTCTATAGTGTTCACGTTCAGCCAATTCCTCTTCACTTTCAATATATCTATCAGTTTCGAAGTCCATATCTTCCGGTTTGACAAATTTGTCAACTATTTTGTATCTTATTAATTTGTATATGAACCATACAATGAAAGTAAAAGGGAAAACTCCAACTTCAAGATATGTTTGGAAGAATGAAGTAATATCCCAAGGAGAAAATACTTGCCAACCTTGAACTAAGATAATAACCACAACACCGACCAATGAAATCCATGGACCGAAAGGATATGTCCAATTCGTGAACTTAAGATAATGAAGTTTGCCTTGTGCAGCAATTCCTCTCCTAAATCTAATACTGGTTATAGCAATACTTAACCAAGCAAATTGATTGGATACACCAACTATACTTTGTAACCAAGTCCATAAAGTACCAGTACCAATAAAAGAAGCACCAAATGCTAAACCACCAACTACCCAAGTCACCAATACTGCAACATATGGAATTTTCCAAGGTGTTAATAATGTTAAAAACCGGGGCAAGTAGCCTTGACTTCCTAGAGTGAAAGCCAACCTTGATCCAGCATACAATGCATGATTTCCAGCAGAAACAACTGATGTTAAGATAACAGCATTCATGAAAGAAGCACCACCTTTAGCACCTACCATTTGGAAAACAATTGTAAATGGTGAAGTTATAACACTACCGGAATTCAAATTTGGGTAGTTGTATGGGACATTCATACCAATGAAGAAAACAGTCATAACATAGAATACAAACACTCTAATCCACATGACTTTTATAATTCTTGGGGTGTTCTTAACAGGATTTTTTAACTCACCTGAAGTTAAAGTAATTGATTCAACACCTCCATAAGCGAAAGAAGCAGTTACAAAAAGTTTTGCAAAACCTGTAAAACCATTTACAAATGGAGCATCACCAATAGACCAATATTTAAATCCAATATATTCATGCATAGGATTTTTACCAGCATTGGCAATAATACTAATGATGAAAAAAATAACAATAGTTATAATTTTCAATAATGATATCCAATATTCAACTTCACCGTATACTCTAACATGAACGAAGTTAAGTGATAAAAGGAATACCCAGAAGATCAATGACACAATATAACCATGGAAATTAGTCCAATATTTCAATAATAATTGAATAGCAACCAAATCATTAGCAACTGAAATTGCATCATTAAACCAATAATTTACCAAGATAGCAAAACCAAAAGAATCACTACCAAATCTTTTGGCATAAGTAGTGAAACTTCCACTAACTGGTATTAAAGTTGCCATCTCACCTAAACTTAACATAGTTAAATACACAATTACACCAACGATAGAATATGTGAGTAACATTGATAATGGACCACCTTTACTTAAAGCAGCACTTGTTCCCAAGAAAATCCCTTGACCAAAAATACCAGCTAAAGCATTCATATTAACAATACGTGATGTTAAACTACGATTCAAGTTCTCGGTCACTTGACCTTCTATTGAAGAAGAATAATATTCTAAATTATCAGCAGTAGCTTTATCAGCATCACCTTCAGTCTTGTCATGACCCATTGTTGACTGAGATTATTAATGAAGATTTTTGATGCCTTGAATTCACCAGGAATTTATAAAGTAGAGTGATAATTGTGGATGCAAAAGAAAGTCAATTACGGTAACTCATCTCAATAACTAAGCCAAAACAAGCCAATTCCGACCGGGTTTTAATATGTAAGAGGCTAAAAATTGCCGTTAGCGAAAAACTGTGGATGATTCTATTGCACGTGCAAAACATACAAAATTTGGTCGGAATTAATGTTATTAAATAAAGAAATTGCACGTGATTTAAGGGGGATCTTAGCCATTAACAAAGAACTTTATGTATAAGGTTTAATTGTGCATTTGAATTGTTAATATTGGAGTATTATGTAAGAAAGAACAATTGTGAGATCTATGCCTATTCTGTAATTTGACTAGGGATTAAGTTAAAGTTTGGTTTAGGGTAAGAAATGCGAATTTTGCAAGCAATTGGATTATGACCCAACAGGACTCTTTTGCTGAAACCTATCAGCAATTAAATGAAGCAGAACTTCAAGCCAGTAAATTGGAAAAGATGCTAGCTGATTTAGATGAGAAAATGGATTCGATTCTTAAAGATGCTGAAAACATAAATAAAGAAGATAAAGAAGAGGTTGATAGTCAAGAAGGTACTAATGAACCTAAGAACTAAAGAGAGTTAGAATGAATTTATAAAACGTGATCAATTCAGAACAAGGGATAAAATATCTTCATATTCCAAAAGCTATATGTAGGATTGTCATGTAGGATAGAGGAGATCAGGAAAAAATAATAGACCAAGAAAAAATGAAATTTCTAATATTATTGTGATATTTATGAAGCCACATAATGTATGGGTCAGTGGTGTAATCCAGACCGTATTTGACAATTGGGGAACACAATAGCATTGAGTTGAACTCAAATAGCATCGGTAAAGAGTAATATCATAAGTTAAAAATTCATTAGTCATGTCTTGCCTATTCTATACACCTTGCTTCTATACACCCCATCTTCTATACACACCCTCATCAAAACCTTAAATTGACACTATGGGTCAGCCTCTTATATCCTTAATAAATTCAGCCTCACTAGTAATTTCAAATGGGTTTTTGGGAAATCTTGGATTGACAACCCATTCATTGTTTAAATCTGTGATACTGATTTTCGCAGGTAATCCATCTAACCACCATTTACGTTCCAGTGAAGGAGGTGGTAAATTATCACTTATGTAATTGAAATTGCTATTAATGAAATCATTGATTTCACCAAATTTTTGTTTATAATTATTATAAATTTCTTTACCTAGATTCATCTTCATAACTTCATTCTCTATATCAATCTTGACTTCAAAAGTAGCCCATACTGGTCTATGATCAGAGAATAATAAAGTACCACAATCAAAATAGTCTATTTGTTTAATGATTTTGTTCCTTGATAAATTTAAGATTCTATCTGTCCAAGCAGGAATTCTTTGTTTTTCACTTGTATCATAATTGGTAGTTCCATTATCAAACTTATAGGTAGGAGGGAATTTGATTTCCATTTCATCAAAAAATGGGAAACTTTCACCATTAGTCATTTGCTTATTCAACTGATCAAATTCAAACAACTTTGGAAATTGTTTTTGATCTATTAATTGCTTTACCTGATCAGTATTCAAATTAAGTCTGAAATTTAAATCTCCTAACCATATAACAGCATCATGATCTTTGATTTTACGATTCTTACTAAACTTTATACCTTTAGAAATAACCTTATAATCATAATGCCTTTCATCAGAATTACTTAAACCAGCAGCTAAATGACTTGTTACGAAGCATAATTGGGTATTTTCATAGTTAAATCTAACGGCTATACCACCTTTATTAGCAGTGACTCCTCTAAATCCAGTCTTTTTGAATGAACTCTCAACATCACTAATTTTCTTGATTTCTGTATTCTTAATAAATATGAATAATCCTAGACCTCCTAATTGTCCTGTCCATAATGATAAATATGTATTATTATAGTTGTTATTCTTATTCAAGCAATCTTTGATTTTGGACTCCCAGAATAGCTTGTTTTCACTATCAACATTAACCATTTTACCAGGACTTAATTCAATGATTTCTTGTAATCCTATAAGTACTAAATCATAATCATGATCATTGTGTTTAGGAAATAACCAATGTTTGATATCACCATCATAACGCTGGGCATTGATATTGAATGTTGAACCATATACCTTAATATTCTTAGATGATATATAAAGTTTAGACCGTTTTTGTAATTCTTGATTCAAATATGTATGTATAGGATTTACCAAAGAGACTGGTTCTTGATCATGTAATCTTCCTAATAGCTTTAATAAGGCAGTTTCGCTGATTTTACTATCAACAACATTACTAAGATACTTCTTACTTACTTTAGATTTGAATGTCTTCTTAGTTGATGTAGCACTTGAACTTTGCAATTTATCAGAATAGGAGATAAATCCCGTTATACTCTTATTAGTAGCTTCATCACAATTCTTCCATAATTTAGCATGCTTAACTAAAACATCACTATTTAGTTCTATGTTCAAATCTCTGAATGCTAATTCAATCACTTCTTGACTTATAATCTTACTTATGAAATTGGCCTTAGAAAGACTATCATATGTGGTTATACGGAAAACTCCCATCTGTTTACCTATAAAGTTGTTTGTGTCAAAATCATAAAATGTTGCACCAAAATCAACTATTCGATCTGCTAGTACATTCACTAAATTATAAGGGTTACCAGTTGAATAACCATACTTTTTGATCAAAGAAGATTTCAATTGTAAATCAAGTTGAAGCAATTTTGTTATACCATGCTTATTAAAGTCATCAATATGTTCATCAAGTTTATCACCTAAAATCAGTTTAAAATTGCCCTCTCTGGGAAATGATTTTACAATACATACATCACCAAATTGGGAATATAACCTATCCATATGTCTAGCAAATCCATTTTGACTAGACTCAAATGACCTTGGGAAGGTAATTTTCTTGCTAGTATTGGCAGCTAAAAGTTTTGATTTATGATTATCAATCTCCCAAAAGATTGGGACATTACCTTTAACTATTAGATAACTAAAACAGAATTTATCACTATAAATGATGACTTCAGTCTCATGGTAATTTGAAACGGATCCCTTATCATCACAACCCCATTCTCCAAACAATGGTCCATTTTTTTGACAACTTTGTTTACTTATAATTGTTAACAAACCATCAGTGTCACCAATTGTGGTATTAACGGTTTTAGCATAACCTCTTGTAATGATGGTTAGAAACCCCGACTTATCGAAGTTGGCAATTTCAAAAGGAGTTAAACGTTTCCTGAACTCTATTAACTCAGTTATTAGGTAATTATTCCACATAAACCTTGAAAAGTAAGGCAGATCTGATAATAACTTAAAGTCAGTGGTAGAACCTGATCTTTCTTGTAAATTCGATGTAACATCGAAATCAGTAGAATAATAGAAATCTCCATTACATAAAAACTTAGCAGTTGAATGAGTTGGCATTTCATTAGTTATTTCTGATTTATTATCGAATTCATTACTATTCAAACAATACACCTTAACATTATCAATTTGATGGATGTTTTCACCAACTCTTGGAGTTGCCACTGGTGTGCTTTGACTTATGAACATTAAGAAGATATTATTCTTGATATTAAAGAACCCTAAGAATCCCAATAGGTCTTGATCTTGAGTTAAGTCAAGATAATTTGATAATTCAACATTATCTAAATTGATGAATTCTACTATGGCTCTATTATCAATTGTTTCGTGATGTGTATGATGGTGATGATGATGATTTTTGGATATAGGTTTAGGATGTCTTATGATCAAGGCAACTGAGTTAGACGTTACAATGAATGTACGAGTACTTTCATTTAGATATAACTTCATGGCTGCTTTATTTCGCACTGGCGGTGGGGCTTGTAAGGAAACTTTGGGTCAAGGGTTCAGAGCACGAATACAGAAAATTATTAATAGAATTTTTATTGAACTAAAATAATTAACTTAATTAACCTTCTTTGATTTTTGTTTTAAATGACCTTCAGGAATCCATGAACTATCAAAAGATTTACCTTGGGATGGGGATGAAGGTCTTGGACCTTTAACTGGTTTCTTTGAAGGAGCTGCCCCTTTAAAGTATGATTTACCAAATGATTCGTAAACGAAATATCCAATACCTCCTAAAGTGACGAATAAGATCAATTCTAAGAACAATAATTGAGGGTTGAAGAAGGAAATTGGTCTATCAGATACAGAAGCTAATTGAGGTGGAGCTTCAAATCTAATGACTTGTTCATCAATACCAGCAAAAACTATTGGTGATAAAATGTAATTATCTGGTAATAAATTCAAGTTGACAATTTGCTTGAATGAACGGGATTGTTCTTTTTCTAAAACAACTGGCTCAATTGGTGAACTAGTTAAATTACTTGAAACTTCATTTGTAGTAGCATTTTTGAAACTACCACCGAATCCTAAAATTTGAACAGGTACGTCAAGTGGGTTACTGATTTTGTAACTTAAAGTAATGGAATCACCATTGAAAATATCAATAACTTCACTTGGATTTTCGAATTCTTCAATATCATATCCTATTTCCAATTGATTTGGAATTGCAGCACAAATGGCTTTACCGATAGTTAAAGCGGTAACAAAAACAGTTGAGAATCTCATTCTTATGTGTTGGGTGGTTCTGTGGTTTATCGAATATCAATTATCAAACGTTAACTAAACAATTGGTGGATTATTAGTTAGTGAGCTGTTTGATCTGAGGTGTCAGATTGTTGAAAAATTTTCGCACTACTTGTCCCGCGTTATCAATGATAACTATACGACGGTTTAAGACCACAGTTAAGTCCACCACAAAATTCAGTGATTTAATTAGGGTCAAATATGAGAAGAGGATACCTACAGATATAGAGAATTTCAAAACTCGTCAAAAATTAAGAAACGATTGGTTACAGACTTTGAAACTGAAGATTATACCAGATCACGCCATAGATAACAGTGATTTAACTATTAAGTCATTGTATGATTCTAATGATAATTCGAAGAACGATATACACATAAGACCCCAAGGGCCATTTCCAGAAACAACCCCAATATCCTTTGATGAATATAAATCAATGACTAGACATTATCATCATCCAATGGAGAATATATTGAACGGTATAGTAGAAGAAATGGTTCAGAAAGTCCTTATCGCTTTAAATATTGAAAAGTTGACAACTGACAAAGATAGCAGGATTTTAGTTAACGATAAGAAATTGCAAGCCATACTTACGAAACTTCAAAAGGATCCAAATTTAGAGTTAGAAAGTTCTGACTTGGTATCTATCATAAGAGAATCCCCAATTGATATTGAAGACTTTGAAGATTCAAAGATCTGGTATCATTACAACCAATCAGGAGATTACTTGAACTATATTAATAGTGAGACCATAAGGTCGGTGAAAGGGTATAAACTGAAGTTCACATCTTTAAATGGGACCAATAATGATGATATCAAGAGATTGGAAGAGGTTTTAGGATATGACTATGGGAATAGAGAAATTGAATATATTCTCAGAATACTCATAAATCTTATACAACTAGAAACACCACCAAGTTTACAATATTTCAGAACGATATTGGATGATATGTTATCTAAAAATATGACATCATATGCAAGTACCGTTATAAAGTATTTGGTACCATTCAAGTACAAAGGTAGTCTTCTAGCATCCACAAACAACGATAAGCTTGTTATTGAGTATTACAAAGAGATCATACAACAGGAGCCAGAATTCATTAATACATTGATAAATTACTATTATAAAGTTGAAAAAACTAATACCACAGAAACATTACTAACGTTCTTAAGATTAGATGAAATTGTTCTGATAGAAAAGATCTTATTCCAATCTCAATTCAGACAATTGATATCTATGTCAAGGTTCACTAAGAATAGAAATTTGGATAAACTTTTACCACTTGAGGTGACTAAACCTTTGACTGTAAGTTGTCAGACTATTTATAATGTTATAGAAAATTGTATCAGCATGGAAAAATATGATTACATAGACTTGTTAGTGAATAAGCTATTCTTTCATAGTGTTAAGACTGATAATGGTATAGAAGTTTTCTTATCGATCAATGAGAAGATAAATTTGAAGAATTGTAAGTTTGTGATAGATACTGATCTGATTGAACAAGTAATCACTGATATATTCAATCCTGAGTTTTTACTATTGTTGATCAAGAGTATCAACAAGTCTCAAGATATGGGGAGATTAATGTGGTTAATACCAAATTTAGATATTTATATAGACAAGAATTTGGAAGGAGGATTTAATGAAGAGAACTTACCTTTGGAATTGATCTATAACATTTACAATTGTTTGAAAGTGTTCGGATTGGATGGAAAGTTGATGAAGTATGAGAAGTTATTTGAGATAGATAGTGAGATACCAGAAGGTGTTCACATAGTGTGAGTTACCAGAATTGTCTGATAGTTTGCACGGCGTAGGTGTTTGGTAGTGCTGTAGTGCGTAGTAGGTACAGCATTGAAGATTCATAAATGTAAATAGTTAAAAATAAATGGTTCTTAGGAAACTTTCACAAAAAGAATTTTCTCACAAGTTTGCAACCAAATTTTGCAACCACAAACACAATGAACTTAGAATTTTTTAAAAAACATTTAAACACAAAACCAATAAAGCCCACAAACCCACCACTAACATTTTCCTCAAAATTAATAAAAGAATATAATGAAATGACACCATTAAGACTGTTTAACTTATTAGATGGAAGGTTTACCAATAGGAAGTTTAGCAATAAGAGCATTGATGCTGAAATTGAGTTAAACTTGATGTTTGGAAAATCCAAGGAAACCAAGAAGGGAATAACATTTATGACTAGAATGTTAAAAGGTATGCAATTGGGAGTAATTCGTAGAGTTATATCAGGGTTTGTAGCAAAGGTTAAGAATGTTATGAAGAAGTTTACAGGAGGTGTTAAGAAGGAAATAAAATCATTAGATAGTGTATATAGTAGTGCCAGTGAATTCAGTGCATTTTAGTTGGACTGCTGAAGATTGGATGAATTCAAAGGATATGTATGAAGTATAAGGTATAATGATAGATGTGAAAATATACAGTTTCATGCTGTTCTAAGTATCTCAATTGGGCGAAGTAGAGACCATTATTTGGTGACTCAGTGATTGGTCCATGATTATCCAGGAACTTACCATTCCAAACATAACAACCCAATACTCAACAAGATACTGTGGCCCCCAACAGACCCAACTATCACCAGCCTCTATAACCTAAGGTTAAGTATACGCGAAAATTTTCATCTCATCGCAATGAAGTTCTTAACTACTAACTTCGTTAAATGTGCTGTTAAGTCTTGTAGTACTTCAGATAACTCATTTCCCCTTGAATACCAAGAGTGTGAATTAGCATCAATCCCCCAAGAGTTCGATGCAAATTTTATTGTTCACATGTTGGATAAATTAAATTGGGATGCTGTATTGAAAGTTGCAAAAGATTTAGGTAATGAAAGTTTACCATCATCAAAACCAGAATTAGATCCTATATTAGAAGATGACCAATTGGTATTGAAAGAATTACATGGATTATTGGTTGAAACAAATATCATGGAAGGTAAAATGGTTTGTAGAAACTGTAATCATATTTACTATGTCAAGAATTCTATACCTAATTTCTTATTACCACCACATTTAGCCAATTAGAAGTATAATGAAGAAGTTTATCATTGAATGATAGTTATTGGGATTGGTCGGGAACCATATAGGTCATGCCAAATGCTCACATGATGGTTCAATATTCTCAACATATCAAAATACAAATATAGCCCCAATACAATATGACACAAACCCAACCCCTTGGATCACAAACACAATTTCAAATCCACAAACACAAATACACAAGTAAATTGCATGTAATATATAATGAGTCAAATTAATATATCTTTAATCTAAAAAACCTAATTCGATGCCAACGCATTAATATCGCCGCAAACATACCCCAGTTCACCTTTAGTTAACCCGCACGGCCTCAATCGCAATCTCAACAAAAAAGTGTATGGAGATTCTAACCATCACCTTGAAATATCATTAAAACCCATTAGCAACCGTATTAGACTTCTAGAAGATTCACCTAAGGTATTTCCAAGCATATAATTAATGACAATAGGTGAAGTAGATACTACAAATCTGCCGAAAACACGGTCTAGATCTGGATCAAAAAATGCATTAAGTAACCTTAAACCACCAATATTAGCTAAACTGGAAAGGAAAAGGTCTATATCCATTAGTAAGTTATTAAGTTTAGATGATGATGGTAAGATCAAGAATTTTTTCAAGATTTCTAGCAAAAATGGAGAATCTGATGATGATAAATCCGAATCCACAAACGTAATTGTAAATGGCACATCAGCTAATGGAACTACTAGTAATGGTAATGGATTAAGTCCTTATAATAATAGTTCAAGTAATGGGCTTAGTTATAATAATAGTAGTCCTAATCGAATAACTCCGACTAGTACTAGTCCAAGGTTTCATTATAATGATAATATTAATCATAGTCCGATAGAAAGTCCACAAACGTTTCCTGAAGAAGATAATAATCTTGATAAGTTATCACCAATTTACATATCTGATAAAAATAGATCTAGATCAGGGTCTAAGTCTACTAGAAATAGATCTAGATCAATTTTAACTGACAAAGTCATTAAACAAGATTTAACCGTATCTTTAAGACATAATGATTCAGTTTTATCAGTTGATGAACAAATCAAGTTACCTAATAAGATTTATCAATCAACTACCAATCCTAATTCGCATGTAAATTTAACACCTCCTCCACAAATACAAATCGACGTACCACAGCCTGCTCAACCACAAATCGATGAATGTGATATTGCAGATGAAACTAATTACAAACCTGAGAGAAAAGATGATAAGGACCAAAAGGACGAAAAAGATTCCACATTAAAAACTCTAAGAAGAGTAGCATCGGCTCCACTAGTAAGGTTATTAACTGATAGTAATAATAATTCAGCTTCCGGGTCTAAATCATCTTTGATTCTCCCTGAAGAACCATTTGATTTGAATAAGCATATCGGAGAAATTCAAATCAAAAATAGACCAAGATCTTCAACTGGTAGATCATATTCTAGAGCATCTACTAAAATTGTTGATGTTCAAGTAGGACCAAATTCTTTCGAGAAAATCAAATTATTGGGTAAGGGAGATGTTGGTAAAGTTTTCTTAGTTAAAGAGAAGACCACTAACAAATTATATGCTATGAAAGTTTTAAATAAACGTGAGATGATTGAAAGAAATAAAATCAAGAGAGTGTTAACCGAACAAGAGATTTTAAGTTCACTGAATCATCCATTCATTATAACCCTTTATCATTCTTTTCAGAGTGATGATTACCTTTATCTTTGTATGGAATATTGTATGGGAGGAGAATTCTTCAGAGCATTACAAACAAGAGAGAATAAATGCATAAATGAAGAAGATGCCAAATTCTATGCAAGTGAAGTTATAGCTGCATTAGAATACTTACATCTTATGGGATATATTTATCGAGATTTAAAGCCTGAGAACATTCTCTTGCATCAATCTGGTCATATAATGTTAAGTGATTTTGACTTGAGTAAACAAAGTCAATTACAACAATCACCAGTTATGAATAATGATAGGATTGATACCAAGAAATGTATTGAAGGATTTAGAACCAATTCATTCGTTGGTACTGAAGAATATATTGCACCAGAAGTTATAAGAGGTAAAGGTCATACGTCATTAGTTGATTGGTGGACTTTAGGTATCTTTATATATGAGATGATATATGGAACAACTCCATTTAAAGGATCAGATCGTAAAAGGACGTTTTCAAATGTTTTGAAAAAAGATGTCAAATTTTTTAACGACAAATCAGTTTCTTCCAATTGTAAGAATTTAATTAAGAAACTTTTGATCAAGGATGAAAATAAAAGATTAGGAAGTAAAAATGGTGCTAGTGATATTAAGAATCATGTATTCTTTAAGCATACTCAATGGGCATTATTGAGGAACACAAAACCACCAATGATCCCAGTACTAAATAAGAATAGTAAGAATTCTAAGCATATTGAAGCTGAATTTGAAATCGAAAAACTGGAAAGGAAAGAAGTTAAAGATGATCCATTCCTGAATTTCAGCTCGATTTCATTGGTTTATAATGAAGGGAACGAACAATACTATAAGGATAATATTTATTCGAGTGTGGGATATGTTAGAGGTAATTAGCAGATTATGTGATGAACTAACGACAAAAGAGTAAATAGATATAATATAAGTTTACTTAGAGGAGGGAATAGGTAGAGCAAGAGGTCGATGACACAAAGCCCACAAAGGCAGAAGAACGCAGTAGATGAAGGCATAAAGACACGGTGAAGACACAAAGGAGTGGCACAAAAGCAGATGCACAAAGAAGTAGACTTGTAGAGAAGAGGCTCATAGAGAAGAGACAAAGAGGCACAAAGAGGAAACAATATAAACCAATCATATCGTAACATTTTCTATAAACAATCATTAATCGTATGATTAACCTGTTATTAACTATTAGAAGTAAGTAAGTAAGCTAACCATTCCCTTAAAATAATCCTCTTACCCTAACAACTAATGAAGTCAACAATAGCTAACTTAACGGCTTCACATTGATCAGCAACATTTTCATCATATAAGTTATAGAAATCACCAGATTTACATTGGTAGAATTCAGTTTTATCACCTAAAGCTAAGTAACCATCAAGAACGGACCAACCAGCAGCGTAGATTGAACCAGCTTGTGGTGGTGGACCATCGAATTGGAATTGTCTGTTGGCAACAATGGCACCAACTCTACCTTTAGAATCAATTAAGACTGATGATTTTAAAGTCATTGATAAACTGTTATCTGATGAACAGGTTTGTAATTTACCTGAAGTCTTTTTACCAGCATTAGAACTGTTTTGGATTTGACCATCATTTATTTGTGAAGCAGCAGTAGCACTTTGGTTTTGTATTTGACCATCACCGATTTGGTTTATGACTGAAGCAGTTGGAGCTGGTGGAGCAGCTGATTGGTTTTGAATTTGACCATCACCGATTTGGTTAATAACTGAAACGGCAGTAGTGGCAGATTGATGTTGGATTTGACCATCACCAATTTGGTTAATGACATTAACAGCAGTAGTTGGATGTGGGGTTGGTTGAGCAGATTGATTTTGAATTTGACCATCACCAATTTGGTTGATTACTGAAACAGCAGCGGTAGTAGTAGCTTTTTGGTTTTGGATTTGACCATCACCAATTTGAGCAACTTCTCTTTTACCAGCAGCAGCTGATGAAGGAGCTGGAGCAGCTGATAAAGTTTCGATTTGAATACCGAAACTACCAGTGTAATCAGTGGTACCAGTTGGAGCGGCATCTGGAGTTAAAGTTGAATAGTTATCTGATGGAACATAAGCAGCCATGGTAGCAGCAATTAAATATAAAGTGAATAACATTATTTGATTTATTGTCTTTGTGTTTTGTTAGTAAACTTGCTTTGTGAATAAAGAACTTGTTTTGTGATATCAAATGGTAGGATATTGACACATTTAAATACTTCGTCGGCTATAAACAAAGAACTGGTGTCAGGTATCAACACAAAACTGGTAATATGTGTCATTGTTTATGATGCAAGTTATTTAAAGAAGTTTTATGTTATAATTACCAGCATTGCAGGCTGGTGTAAACAAAGGATCAATTACACTTCTAAATTAGGAAATGTGATTGGGGTCCTGTCAGGGGAACTGAGCCCCAGTGATCATTTTATTTCTATTAATAGCGTTTTTTTTGCAACCGTTGGGATTTCGAGATGGCTGGTAACAACTGAAGGCTGGCTAAAAAGATGTCGGTCATAATATTACGTAAGAATTTGCAAAAGCTTGGGTCCTCGTCCAAAAACTGCGACAAAACAAAAAAAAACACCGACATAGAACAAATTACTAAAACGGAAATTTCCCACCTTGCGCTTAAAATATTTTGGATAATAGCGACATGAGACGACATTGGACATAATACTCACGGCAAACCGGAGTTATCATTAATTTTGGTGTTAACTATTGAAACGACGGACCCAATTGAATTCAAAAATTCGAGACCCTGCGACATTTCAAGAATACATATAATTTGGTAACCACAGGATGGCATTGCCTAAAACGGAAGAAAGATTTGGCATTGTTTAACACTTAAAGTTATGCAACAACAGTACAAAATTCACGAAAAACTTAAGTTAAAGTTACGTTGCATAATAGAAAACGTTATAAAAGAAATAGGAAAATAATAACCCTTATACATTGCATTAGACCATTAAAAATTTGGTCTAAATCGTGTTTCAGGATTATACTAACACCTTCGCAATAGGGATGACTGTTGTCTTGATTTGGTGTTATCTCCGTATGAATCCGAATGGTAGAGTGAAGATGAATATGATAGGACCAGTACTAATTTCACCTCTAGATATATGAAGGAAATTGTATTGTATATAACAAATCTCGAAGACCAAAAATGGCAAATCTTTTATAAAAGGCTGTCTAACAAAGCAAAATGCCTCAAACGAGAAAGAAAGTATAAACCATGAAGTGGCTCATAGTATCTGTTGTAGGTGGGTCGACGGAATTGCAATTGTTCTTATGTACTAGCTTAAAGCTATGTTAGACCGTCCCCACTTCGCCACGAGTTATGCACTTCAGTATGATAGTATTGTATGCAGGGTGCTGCCAACATAGACTTGATAGAATGCATACTCCAAGTAAAGGATGCCCTTCTCCTGCTCTTCTCCTGCTTGTTTAACAATGGGTTAATGACAGGTCCAATTGAAGGGTAAGTTTTACTTACTTTTGAAGTGTACTGAGATTAAACTGAGATGAAGCCAACAACCAGGTAGGGTCTTGGATAAGAAAGTGATAGAATGGTGACACCTAGTCTTTCCAGAAAGCGAAAAATCAGGTTCTAGATTCAGATACGACAGAGGTTGCTCAATAGAGTCTTCAAAGTGATACCTACAATTCTATTCGTATCACATTCACACTAACCATTTTCCTTGTTCAAGAGGGTTATCTAACTTAGATAGTGTAAGCGTAATGTACAAGAATAATGCGACATCGATTTCAGGAGGATGGTTCATCTTGAAAATACCATCTCTATAGCCACATCTAAAACAAGAGAAAAAGGGCTAAAAAATATTTATGCTTGTATGCAAAATGTAGCATTTATCGCTTCGTGTAGGCTAAATTTATAAGATTTTAGTTAGATGAAACCCCATGTGCAAACGCAATTTCATTGGTTGACATAAAATAATTGAGATTTTGATTTTTACGAAAAAGCTTTTTTGAACAAAAATTCGTAAATAATTAACAATACTATTTATTTTTATTTTTATTTTCATGTTCATATTTTTTTTTTAAATATTATTTTTTTTTTTTTTGAAATGTGATTGCCGCTTGCTGTTGATACTTTCTCTTCACTAGATTGGTATATAATCTCCACCCAAGGGTGTTGTCAAAACCATGGACAGCAACAGCCTGACATCATTTAAGGGGTGGCTCAAAAGAATTAGCCCGTGTACTTTAATCTCAAAAATAAGACTCATGTCATGAAAGTTCTATTTTAGGTATTTTGCATACTCATTTACCAAGACGTACGTGACAAATTTCTGGAAAAAAATATATTTTTTAATAAAAAAATATAATAGTTAAATACCTCCCTGATTCAACAAATTTGAATGATGAACATTTAAATAAAGTCCCTTCATCATATAAATATAAAAACAAAACCTACACCCCCAGTTTTATCATAGTTGCAGTACTTTAGTAGTAGTACTGCCGTTCATATTATTCAACCTTTAGTTTTGTTATCATATACACAATTAGGTACTCTTAGTACCAATATGAATCCTTACGATGGCAATTATCATTACCAGGCTACAAGTCCTAATACAGCCAATAACTCCAATGTAGCAGAACCAGGAAATTTGCAAGCCCCAAATATATCTGGTACTCCTAATATATCAACTCCAAATTTGACAGCCAATCATTTAACAAATGAAAGTAGTGGATTATATAAATCGCCCAAATTGTACTATAATACCCCATTGAACACTTCGTTGAACTACCCAAGTAATTTGACGAGTAATTTATCAAATAATTTAGGAGGTTCCCAACCCCCAATTACTAATAGTATAACAAATCAAGCATTATCACATACATCAACAATTCCTGTTAGTGGTGGGACGACGGGGCCAGCAAGCCTCCTAGGACCAAATTCTGGGAATTTGAGTGGAGGATCTTCGAGTTTAGGTACAAATACTAATCACCCCATGATAAACATGCCCCTTAATACTAACCAAGCCCCAGCCAATTTCAATAGAAACAGTCCTTATGGTAACCCAAACTCCAATTATTTATACGATACTGGATATCCGACAACTTCAAACATTGGTTATGGTTCAAATCTTCCTCCAGGATACCCTAGTCATAATCCAACCTCAAGTTTGGGATCATCAAGTTTGGGATCATCAACTGGTCCAAATTTGAATTATAGCTCTAGTACGGGTACTAGTGGTTATAACTATGCATACCTTGGATACAACAATGTACCTGAGTTACCTCCAATAATCCCCAATGAATGGGATTATCCAAATTTAAGTGGTACAAATACAAACTTGAATATTGGAGGAATGGCTAATAGGTCAATGAGTTCAAATAGCATACCAAACCCAAGACTAGGAGATGGAACCTCAAGCCTTGATCACACAGGTACAAGAAAGAGAAGACGTCATACTGCTACCGTTTCCAATATGACCCCAGAAACTGCAGCAAGGAACAGGTGTCCAATATGTCAGAAACAGTTTAAACGTCCTAGTTCATTACAAGTACATATAGTGAGCCATACAGGTGAGAAGTTATTTCAATGCCCATGGTCCAATTGTGGGAAGTATTTCAGTGTTAAAAGCAACATGACAAGACATTATAAACTACATTTAAGAGATAAGAATTAAGGGCCTTGTGGCCGCTTTTTCATGAAGGACGATGACTCAAATTAATGAAAAAGAAGAACTATTAATCTTTAATCTAATAACCATACGGGTAACGAAGGTTAGCGGTGTAATATAGCAAGTCTGTAGCATAGCATATGTAATGTATAATTATTTTCATATTATGTGACCTGTAAAATTCTTTTTTTTGTAAATTGTACGTCAGTTGATTAAACGCGCTCATAACCAAATAAATGTGGATTGGAACCAAGGCGTCATTTATAAAAGTAAAATGCTGAAAACGATAATTGTACCTACACGTAGTAAAAGCTTATCTTTGACATCGATGAAACCTTGTTTGAATTAAATGATGTAATTAAGTTCCATGAGGAGAATTTTCTATGTAAATGTTGCAGAGTTGAAATCACCCAACTGGCATAATAATTACTTCCATAAATCCATTTTGTGCATTGTCTTTTTTTTTTTTGGGTAAAAAAAGCGTTCTAACACATGCACCATCTTTTGTACAGCTTATATACAGTGTTCTCAAGAATAGTGCACCTTTATGATTAGGATGTCGGATTTGATCCTCTCAAGTTGGTTCTCGTATCTGGATGTCGCATATACATAAACACCAGTACTTAATATTGTCTTCAAGAGGTGATCGCTTTGGATCAAAAGCCACGTCATTGGAATCTAAAAAAATAGATATAGCATTGGATTATTGAAAGGGGATTACGCTGCAGTCTCAATACTTTTTTTGGGGAAATTTTTCTTACTTGAAATGATCTTTTTAGCTGCTTCTTCAGTATCTAGTGTTCTTAAGTTAACGAAGCCAGTATATTATCGTTATTGAGATATCTCTTAATTTATTAGTAGTGTATATTTGAATATAACTGGTCTAATAAAATGGTTCACCGTTCCTTCCGTGCTCTTGATTTCTCGTTGCAGGGGGAGCATCATCACCTTTCTTGACGTGAAAGCTAACAATGTTGAACAAATTGAGATAAGAATGTTTCATGGAAACTTGAATAAAGTCTTCTAACTTCATGATACTTCACCAAGAATGAGTGTTAGAGACAATGGGTTTCATATGGCTTTATATGGTTTTCTGATAAGACTTAACTCCCCGCAGTTCCTAGGAGCCATAGTAGATACAACCTTTAGCTTGATAAGGAACTCATGTAGAGCCTAACCTTAATTTGTTAAACTGGATGATAAATGAGCAAATCAACTTTACCCCTTTAACACTATTGATAAGCACGGCTGTAGAGCGACCACTTATAACCGACCTTACTATGATTTGAATTGGGATTTAAACTTTTTAGAGGGCCATGCAATTCAATTGTTTCTACTTGTTAAGACCAGGGGTTGGAAACCTTATGTCTATTGTCCTGTCTTATTATTAGTCCTGTCTTATTAATTGTCCCGTCTTATTGTGGTCACTTTAAGCGATACCTGCCTTATTTGGGTTTGAAGTACTGGAATATTAGGTTATTACTGCCTTTCTACATCACGGGATATTAATAAGACCTCACTTCTTAATCTGCACCCTGCTTAGTAAGAAGGGTTTAAGGTTTAAGATAAACCTCTTTAAGACTACCTCGAAGACTACTTTGATTTGCTTCATCCACCCTTAAGAAATAAGCAATTCTGCCAAATAATATTGTAGGCTTGTCATTTCTTACCACGATATTCGCACTAGCTATAGAGCGAGCGATAAGGAACTCTCTGCTTAAATCTTCACAATGCATACCACGATATTTTCTATATTAAACACACAACCTTTTCACATAGCATAACGAATCACCATGACATCTTGAAACACTATTCGACTTCATTACCAGCTCCATTCAAGTTATACCTAATGATATTAAAATCACTTGTATCAAATGCGACATCCTAATGATGAAGGTGCGCTGTACATTCTGCATACTATTCAAACACGGAACGGATGGGTTCTTACGCCTTTTATATATCGGAAAGTTTGTACATGACAACATACTGCAATGTTGGTAATATTTCTGCAATGTTCTTCACGTAAAGGTCATAACCCACTGTTATGTAATTTTTCCCCTATTGTTTAATAATTGGGCTAATGACTAACTCTACATTATGACATTTCATCGATCATCAAATTCTCATGTATTCTGCAATAAAGTCTCGTTTACATTGATGCAAAGTTAATCTGATATGATTAGCGGTCGATCAGGGACAAGTGTGCTTGCAAGGCTAAGCATAAGTGGTAAATCAAAACAAACAACTCAAGTAAAACCATGTATTATGTACAAGACGGGTGTTAATATTATAATTGAACAGGGCCCGAAGAGTTGATAGGCTTTTTTTTCCTATGGCTCAAATCATATGATCTAATCACGTGATATACTCAACATCTAGAGACGGCATTAGGGAATCAAAAAAAACTAACGGCTTTTAAAGGACATAATCATGTGAGTTAATCACGTGATTTCATCGACCCAAAAAATTATAGTGTTCCAGATCACGCGGAATTACTGAATATTACCAATGAGACCAAGCTTAAGAACGCTCTTAGATTTGCCATTTGTGCCTCTTGTTTCTAAAGGGTTCACTGAAACCATAGGCAATACACCTTTAATCAAATTACCGAAAATTTCTGATTCCATTGGTAGGAATGTTTATGCCAAAGCTGAATATCTTAACCCTGGAGGATCCATTAAAGATAGAGCTGCAAAATATGTTATAGAAGATGCTGAGAAGAAAGGATTGATTAAACCAGGTGGAACCATTATTGAGGGAACTGCTGGAAACACTGGGATTGGATTGGCCCATGTTTGTAACTCAAAAGGCTACAAATGTGTTATTTATATGCCAAATACTCAAGCTCAATCCAAAATTGATACATTGAGATATTTAGGGGCCACTGTGTTCCCAGTACCAGCAGTACCATATGACAATCCTGAAAATTATAATCACCAAGCCAAACGTCATGCAGAACTGTTATCTAATGCCGCATGGACTAACCAGTTTGATAATATTGCTAATCGTCAAGCACATATTGAAACCACAGGTCCAGAAATCTGGGCTCAATTAAATGGCCAAGTCCATGGGTGGACATGTTCAACTGGTACCGGTGGAACATTTGCCGGAGTCACCAGATATTTGAAGAACATTTCCAATGGTTCAGTCAAATGTGTTTTAGCAGATCCACCAGGAAGTGTAGTTCATTCATATATTCAGTCCAAAGGTCAAGAAATTGTCAGGGGGGGTTCATCATTTACTGAAGGTATTGGACAAGGAAGAATCACTGAAAACTTGAAACCTGACTTGGATCTTATTGATGATTCCTATAAGATTCCAGATGAAGAATCGATTGCTATGGTCTATAGACTTTTAGCAGACGAAGGGATCTTTATTGGAGGTACATCAGCTTTGAACGTTGTAGCTGCTGTCAAATTGGCACAAAGTTTACCTGAAGGATCAAATGTTGTTACTGTGTTAGCAGATTCTGGACATAAATATGCTGAAAAGGTATTCAGTAAGAAATGGTTGCAGGACAAGGGTTTATTGGATTCAGTGCCTGAAGATTTGAAGGAACTTGCATTCTTGGATTAGGCTAGGGCCAAAGTTCGGGGACAGGCTTAGTTGATTATTCAACATCCCCAGGTTTTATAGCCTTTAGGTTAAATCATAGCCCTAAGTATATAGACTAAGTATACGTTGTATATAACTCTTTGAGTAGGCAGTGATGAATGAGAGCACACATCCAAAGCCATAACAAAAGCCCACAAGTCATGCAATCTGGAGTGCACAAACACAGAGTGCACAAACCCTACACCCAAAACTCTCAATACCTAACTAAAATCAATACCTCACGAAAAGGTGCGAGATGAGAAAATTTTCACTATGGAACAACAAATCAATCAGGCAGTGGCCATAGCTCTAGATAAAAATAGTGATCCTGCCCTTAATTCCCAAGCCATAGAATTCATAAACCAAATCAAATCCACCCGTGAAGGCTATGACTCATGTTTAAGGATCTTGACCAATAGTAATGTGAATGATGAATTCAAATTCTTCATTTTTCAAGTGATCGATGAAAATTTATCAAAACTTGATTCAAAACTGATTATAGAATTGGATGGAACCTTATTTGAGTATTTACAGAAAATAGCGATAACTGGCAATGAAAGTGGGTTTATCAAAAACAAATTCATGACGATTTATAGTAAGGTTTATTGTGGATATTGTCAAGATTTACCGAATTTCTTTAGTAAATGGTATGGGCTTGTTGATGATTCAACTCCTAAATATGAAATATTCATTGATTATTATCTTAGACTAATGATTGCAATCCATGAGGAAATTGGTGATAAACTTATTAATAGGGATAACTTCATAGAACAAAGGAATATCTTTATAAAAGATAAGATTAGACGAGATGATATGATCCAGTTGATTGCATCATGGCAAAAGATTTTAACATATCTGATCAAAACTGGTAATGAATTAAACTTGAATAATGTATTGATAGTCATTGGAAGTTATGTTCAATGGATGGAAATTTCACTATTTATTGAACATAATTTTATAAATTTAATCATTGATCTCATAACCACTTTAAATATTCAAAGTTGTTTGACATTAATAGAAATCATCAGTAAGAAGATGAAAAGTGAAAATAAGTTCCAGTTGATCAATTTAATTAATTTGAACAATTTATTTTTGAATTATCAAAATTACGTCAATGATTTAAATTTCTTAGAAATCTTAGCCAAACTTATAAATAGTATAGGATGTGAATTATGTGTTATTATGGAAAATTCGCCAAATTTGATTCCTGATGTTTTAAATCAACATATAGGAAATTTGTGGCCATTGATCTTTAATTTCTTATCAAATGATTATGATGAAGTTAGCAGTGAAACTTTACCATTCATTCAATATTATTTAACATTATGTAAGAAAAACCCCAACCTTGTAAATAGAGAATTATTCAATACTTTATTAATAAAGATCATTGAAAAATTAAAGTATGATAAAGATATTGATATTGATGATGATGAAATTATTGAAGAATTTAAAGAATTTAGGAATAAATTGAAATTCTTCCAGGATTTGATTGGTGGATTGGTACCAGATTTATACTTAATTGTATTACCAAAAATCATAAATCAATTATTATTTAAAGATCATGTTAATACCTTAGTTAATTTCGAAAATGATTGGACATCATTTGAATTAGGATTATTTGAATTCAATAATTTTAGTGATTCAATTAAGAATAATATTATTAACTTACCAAAACAAGATATAACATCATCGAAACCTTATGAAATGATTAATGAATTCTATATTAAACTCATTAATTTGAATATTAGTGAATTTCAACATGGTTTGACTCAATTAAATCTTTTTGAAATTTTAATTAAAAACTTTAACTTTATAAACCCTGAGTTAAAGAATAACTTTGAATTGATTTGTAAGATCTTGGACTTTTTCCAAAGTGATTTAGGGTTAATAAATTCTATCGATAAAATCAAATTCAGATGTTGGTATCAATTTTTAAGATTCATAAAGTCTCTTAAACCTGGTATCATCAATGACGTAACCATTATAGAATCATTATTCAATAAATTAGTCAATAACGGATTATTGATCATCAAAGCCGAATTGCCACAAAAAGATGATGATCTGGAAATTTATGAGTCTGAAATTTTTAACAATCAACTTTATTTATTTGAAAGCATTGGTTTATTAACATCACTTTGTAATATTTCAGTTGATCATAAATTAAAACTTATTGAACTAATCATTGATCCAATTTTTAGTGAACTAGCTACGTTACTAGAAAGTTCAAAAGATCCTTTGATCATTTTACAAATTCATCATGACTTAATGGCAATTGGAACTTTTATAAGAGGATTTAATGATCAATTAGTTATCAAGAACCTTGATCAATCTATCATTAATAAATTCCATACTTATTCTCAAAGTATTCTTATAGTTCTTGAAAATTTCAAGACTTTTGATGCCATAAGAGAAAGTTCAAGATATTGCTTTGCCCGTATAATTCCAATTTTAAATGATTTGATTATTAATGAATTAAATAAATTGATTTCCATTTTATTATCAACTGATCTATCACTCACGGAATTAACCGACTTTATTGGTTTTATAAATCAAATTATTCATGAATATCAAAAGAATGAAAATATGTACAATTTACTCAATAATTTATTAACACCATTATTAACCAAGATTTTTGATAATATCAAATCCACAGATTATTCTGATGCTAACCTTATAAGAGATCAAAATTCTCTTAAGAAATCATTCCTAACATTATTATCAATTCTAGTATCAAACCATCAAACTAGTTTATTGATAACTGAATCAAATAAGATCATTTTACCTGAAGTTTTATCGAAGATTTTCCAATTTTGTTATGATCAACAAAATGATGATTTATCAGTTAACAAATTAGCTATAGGTCAATTAATCAACCTTATAGGAGTATTCCAAAATGGAAAGATCATTGATGATTTAGATAAGTTTAACAACGATCTAGTCATTGATGGTGTTGATGATTACTTGGTTAATAATTGTATTAGCTTAAGTTTTGAGTTGCCATTCAAGATTTCGAATAAAATGATTATTAGTGATGTTGCTTTATTGTTAAAGACTTTACAATTGAAAGTAGGAGAGTTTCCTAACATTTTATCGAAGTTCTTGGATGAAAGGGGAATGGCTAATGAAATGAAAGTGGAATTTATAAACAAATTGATAGAATTGGACATTAAAAGGTTCAGGAGTTTTTTTGGTGAATTTGTTCGTTTGACACAAGCCAGCTAGGGTACAGACCCCGGCAGTCATAGAACTATACCAAACCACAAAACCGTACCACAAAACCACAAAACCAGAAGACCAGAGACCATTTCAACTACACAAACCCACCTTAATTCATAACCTTAAAACCAACTCGCCCAGCATATATAAGATGGTGTACGCACCTTGCATCTGTAAATATATAGTATATTTATTAGTCAAATTCTAGACAGCTCTACGTCCAATGCACTATCACAGTTAGCACCATTTACTAGAGATACATCGCGATCTCAATCAGAGATATCGCGAAAATTCTCATCTCATCGCTTCCTTACCTATGTCAGAACCAATAGTCATCCCACCAAAAGACGAAGAAGAGCTTCTTTTAGAAAAGCTCGTGTTTGGGGACATTGATAACTTCGAACTCAATCTTAAGCAAACTGAAAATTTCTTCTCGGAATCAGATGAAGAAGTTAGTGAGTCTGACAATGAATCTGAAGATGATAATGAAGATGATTTCTTTATAGATGAAGGTGAAGACATTGAAGGATTCAAAATCGACCAGGATACAAATGATATGGAAGTTGATTCAGATTCTGATGAAAGCAGTGAAGATGATGCATGGAATGATAGTGAAGATGAAAATATTCAAATATCTTTAACATCATCATCCAAGTTGAAAAAGTTAAGACATAATGAAACTGATGATTATATAAATGGTAAAGCATACATACTGAGATTAAGATCACAATATGAAAAGATATACCCTCGTCCACAATGGGTAGACCAGATAAAACCAGAAAACGAAGACTCGGACCCAGAATCAGATACAGAAGTTTCAAACACTGGAGATGCCAATAGTTTACTTAACCTTATAAATACTACTACTAAATTCACTAAATCCAACTTGAAATTGATATCACCAAACAAACTCTCGATTTCAAGGTTGAAAGACGGAAACCATAGTCAAAGAGCCAAATCAGGTATTCAAAGTTTAAGTTTCCATAATTCAAGTCCTTTACTTTTAAGTGGAGGGTTTGACAAAACTATAAGAGTTTATCATATTGACGGTAAGCAAAACACCATGGTCACAAGTTTGTTCGTTAAGAATTGTCCTATATACTGTGCATCATTTACTGATAATTTGATCTTTATTGGGGGAAGAAGAAAGTACTTGAATAAATGGGATTTAACCACAGATTCAATTGAAAAAATCTCAAGAATGTATGGGTTTGAAAAGTTTCAAAAATCAATGGAATATTTCAAATTATCACCAAAGGGTACATATATTGGATTATTAGGTAGTGGAGGTTATTGTAATATTTTAAACGGAAAAACTGGGGTGTTTGTGACCAATTATAAGATTGAAGGAGTTATAGTTGATTTTGAATTCAATCACAATGAAACTGAATTAGTAGTAATAAATAGTAATGGAGAAGTTTGGGAATTCCCATTAGGTGATGGATTAACTACCAAGCAACCAATAAGAAGATGGAACGATGAAAGTGGGATTGGTATTACCAAGATAAGTTTAGGGGGTAATAATAGTAAATGGTTAGCTATTGGTACTAACAATGGGATTGTGAATTTATATGATCGTAGTAAATTTGATATCACAAAACCAACTCCATTCAAAGTGGTTGATAATTTAATAACGACAATCCTGACATTACAATTCAGTCCTGATGGACAGTTATTAGTCATAGCATCAAGAGGTAAAAGAGATGCTCTTAGAGTAGTTCAATTACCTACAGGTTCAGTTTATTCAAATTGGCCAACCAGTGGTACCCCATTAGGAAAAGTTCTTTCAGTTGCATTTACTCCTAATAATCAAATGTTAGCAATAGGTAATGACCAAGGGAAGGTTACTTTATGGAGGTTAAATCATTATTAATATATAGACGTTTATTTCTACTGGCCCAGCTTTGTCTTCGTACCAGCTTCTTACTAGCTTAGTACTATTTTCGTACTAACTTCATACCACATTCGCACTAACTTCATACCACATTCGCACCAGCTTCGCGGTACTTTGTGGTTAGACAACTTCTACCAACCATATCTCGTAGTCATCGAGTTCGCGAATTATCAAAATCATACCATGGCTGTTGTAGGTATACCGTACGTATAAATTACCATCCCCTTCTTATTCCATCTACTAACCAATAGAAAATCTCACAACAAGTACCGTGATCCTCGTACTTTTGAAATCACTCCAGCTTTATATAGAGTTAGATCTCCTTTCTTTGTCAGAAACACTATAGCCCTTTTTGTGGTTGGTTCAATACCTTTAGGAGTTTATTTATACACTTGGAAAACATTAACTTCTGATGATTTAAGTGATATACCAGTTCCACCTATTTCCGATGCTGATTTAGAATCTTTGAAGAAGGAATTTAAGAAATAGTTTAGAGGTTTATACCAATATCTCAATGTATATATATGCTATTTAATATTCTCTAAGGGGGTATCCTCTATGGTTATCATCATCAGATTCGTTACTATCATTGTAGGTTCCATTACTGTCATCGAATGTTCCATTACTGTCGTCATAGGTTTCGTCACTCTCTATTGGATAAGGTTGTGGAGATTTCCTTGTGAGTCTTTCCTTTATTGGATATTGACGTCCTTGAGTGAGCTTGGGCTCAGTAGATGATTTCTTCAATGATTTGATGAGGGAAGCTTCTCTTACGGGGTAAGGAGCTGAACTTAATGAATTGACGGTTTCACTATGGATAAGGTGGGGTTGGTTGTTTTGGTGGGTTTGTTGGTTTTGGTGGGTTTGTTGGTTTTGGTGGGTTTGAAGATTAGGGTAGGTCCCAGTCAAGGAACTTTGTGATGTTGAAAATTGTGGTTTATAAATATCTGATTTACTTTGGGCATTATTTGGATCATAATGGTCATAACTATGGTCATAAGTACGCTCAAAAGCTTCATCGTAACCTCTACCTTTCACTAATGAAGCTTGAGACATCGACTCATTCACGCCATCAGTTGATTCATACTTTCCATACTTATCATAACCACTATAAATGCTTTGATCATAACTGTTATTCCTAGAATCATACCTAGGTGGAATCTGACTCAAAGAAACTTGTGATTCAAATGGATTTGATGGAGGTTGGGAATCTTGATGTAGTAAAGTACTTTGAGAATCATTGAATGGATTCTTTCTTACTTCTGATTTAAATGCTTTTTGTGGTTTGATCAATGAATCCGTGCTGTTGAAAGGATTAATGTCTCTGTTGAAATCTTGTAATGAGATCTTTTCTGGTTCATCATATGACTTATGAGGTTCATTCAAAGGTCTATAAGTTTGCTTATAATCAAATTCATCATCAAGATGAGTCAAATCATCATTCAATAAAGGATTGTCTTTAATTTGACTCAAATCTAAGATACCTTGTTCAAGTAATTCATCTTTAGGTTTATGATGATTCAATACCAAATATCTAACTTTATCATTAACAATCTTACAACAATACTTCTTTAATGACTTATAACCTCTTTGACGTAATTTGTAAACCACTGGGATATAAAATATCATCCCTAAACAAAACTTGAAGAAAAAAATCGAAAAAAGTCCTACTGAAAGACACATAAATGATAAAATCACTGATAACCTTAAATTCGTGGTGGCAATTTTCTTAATGTTTGATATAATATCATTAGATATATCCCCATCAGTTGCATAATACCTTAATGTCAAAATATTAATGACTTGTCTTGGAGTATCAGCAATCAAAATCTGTAAAGCATTGTCTAGTTCTTGGTATGTGAAGAAGCAGGATCTATCGAAAAAATTATCCTGTTCAATCTTATGAAACAAACAATGATAGTTATACAGTCTTATGGTGTATAAAGTTTTAGCAATGGAATTCACATATGCTAATGCAATGTTTTTTGTTCTATATGTGTGTATAGCCCATAACCAATGATAGAATAGTAACACAAACTGGAAGATTATACATCCCGTGAAAATCCACTTGGCAATAGAATATGCATAAGGTTTATAATCATCAGTACTCCAATGATGAAACACTAAAATATTCAAACATGTATAAATATCAATCCCAACTAATGCCCAAGCAAGTATGATTAACACCCATGTCCAAAGATAGCCCAAGATTGTGGAACCTTGCGTATTATAGAACTTCGTTATGTCCACAAGATCAAAAGTCGAATGATCTAATTTGTACTTACGAATTTCTTTGTTAGCACCAAAATGATCAGACATACTTTTGGGTTTGTGTTACAAGATGTGGTGGATTTGGTACTGCAAAAATATTGATAATTCGCGTATTTTGTGGTGCGTTTTTGATGTATTGTTTCAAATGTATATCCTCACTGTTCTAGAATTGAGAGGTTTATGTGAAAATTTCTTGGTTATCAGGGCTTTTATTGTTATAACAAACTATATACGTATGTATAAGAGGGAAACTTGTAATAGTATACTAGAAAAAACCCTTCTAGTCCTCTTCGGATCTTACATTAAATAATGTCAATTTTTACTTTAAAATTCTAAATAATCATACATATTGGTACCTGATTGTGTACCGTTATATAAGTATTCTAAGGCCAATTCAGGGCTGCTTACTGTCAAATATAATTTCCACCTTAGGGATTCTGATTCTACCGTCGGAAACCCTGTGTAATAAGCTGGGTTACTAACATTACTAACAACGATCGAGAAAGACTCTTAGTTGGCTACTATTCGTGTTAATGATGCCAACCAAATGTATAGGTGCCCTAACGTCATATAACGTAATGTCATTATTTAGTTCTCTTTTCAGGTGTATCGCTTTTGCCCCCAGTACTGATTCTAATTGGTCCATACTTCTTAGTAATAAGATCTCCGATTATATAACCTGCAAGACTAGATAAAAATATTTGATAGTACTTAACATTAACATCTTTTAACATAGGTCCTAAGTAGTATTACAATATTTTCAAGGAGATTATAAGTAAGTTGTTTTCTTCTGGTTTTTGTGACAAGAAGATGTTTAGATCTAAGGTTTTTGTTAGGGTCGTGTGAGATGAATCGGACTTGGAATACTGTGTTTTGAGGATTTAGAATGCGCCTTCGTTAGTGGAAGATGTTAATCTGTGAATTTCGTTTGGCATATCCCAGGACAGATGGATGACAGAAGAGATAAAAGTGTTTGAAAACAGTAATCAATTGTACGTACTTGCGTTATTCATATTCTCAGACTTACTAAATATGGCAGAGCCTATCTGAAAGTAGATAAATGAGAGATCCTGATGACAAAGGTGCACCGTTAATCCTGAAAACACACCAAATACACGATTACAATTGTCATCTCAACCGTCGTCAACTGACAACCACTAATTATTCTTGAATTCGAAAAAGCAATTTCTAAACTTTCATCCCTATTGCATTCTCCATGCTTAAAGTAATTTTTCTTGAATAAAGCAATCCGATAATAATCATATATATTTTAAGTTCTATTTATAGAAGCGTCAATATGCATAATAGTGCGTCTATTTTTAGCGCGCACCTTCATTTGTTCTCATATTTAAAGTAAGCTGAATAAAACAAGAGCTAGTTGAGGCCATGAGTTTGATTTCCATTTGACTCCACCAGCGTTAGAACTACTTGATCTTGTTTCAGTACTTGTAGCAGTAGTAGCCGCACTAATAACTGAAGTTCTCATACCGGATCCTGATCCAGAATCATTGGTGTTGGTATTAGAACCACTAGTACTGCTATCAGATCCACCAAATCCATTTGGTTCCTTACTGGAACTACTCTTTGAACCTCCAGATTTACTGCTACTTTCACTCTCCTTATCACTAGATCTACTCCAACAATAGTCATCAAAACATTTCTTACATTCATCTGATTGCTCTAATCCAAACCTTTCTTGGTTCCTTCTAATAACTGCACAGCCAACACATTTGGCCCACAGTTTATCGTCAGTCAAATTATTGCTTGAAGCTATTTCAAATCCATTTTGGATCATAGCATCACGCTCATCGTCGTCGTACAGTAATTTGAATGTTGATACGTTTGAAGCATATGATACTTGTTGATTTGGGATATAGACAATTAAAGGGATGTCTGTTGTGTTTTTACCATTATCAGCAAAATCAGAAAGTTCCTGTAAATCCGAAGCATGACACCCAAAGAACACTGGTTTATTGTTTAAGCCCTCTTCTAAGAAGTCTTCTGGCTTTGGAGGTACAAAAGGAAGTGGTGATCCTTTACCTTGAGCCACAAATTGTCTTTCAAATGTATTTATCAAGGCAGACCCATTTGGCCATCCCAGTTCAGTATCACCAGAGTTGTCAAATGCAAAGATAACATCAACGTCTCTATGAGGTTGAATCATTGGATAGAATGGAATGTTCTGTTGATCTTCACTTCCATCAACTAAATGTAATTGATTGTTGGATTTCAAGTTATCTGAAGTTCCAAATTCTGAATTATAAAATGGATTAGGATCATAAACTGCTACATCAACATCAGTGTTATCATTCAAATTCTTAATGATTCCATCTACTATGTTAACTATATAAGCACTTAAATCATTCTCTTTCAATCTGTTCAAGAACTGGTTGAATAAGGTTGATGATGTTCCCATTAATAATCCTGAATTATCATAATTTACAACACAACTGTCAGTAGCATTTGGCTTACCATTATCTAATTCAGTTCCTAAGTATTTTAACGTTACAAATGATTGGATTGAAGGATCCCAAGATCCCAAATCATAAGGACTGATTTCAAAGACAGTAGAATTCAAATTAACAATATCAGTATTAATGTACCTACCATTGGCTAAGATTAAAGGATAAGGCATAGCATAATTCTTAAATGCTTCAGATTGAGATATATTCGACCATGTCATATTCTCTCCACCATTGTCATTTGGAACAAATTGATGATTTAACATTCTACCCCAAATATCAGTAAGACTCGTATTAAACCCTGCGTCACTTTTAGCACTCAAATCCTTACCAATTTGGGTATAATATTCTCCTGTCTTTATAAGGTTAATACCATGGGGATTGAAGATTGAATCATCCAACTTCCAAATATCTAAGTCTCCTTCAAGTATATCATTAACTGGAGCAAACTCATTGAGAGCAAGTGATCCTAATAACCATGAACCTCCACTAAGTCCACTTATATAAGTAGAACTTTGTAAAATCCCACCTAACCCATTGCTGGTGGCATAATCATACCTATTATCTAATGCTAACAATTCACCTGCTCCAACTAACATTGCTCTATATCCACCACCACTAAATGCTAATCCAATTGAAATGTTGTGTGACGATGTCTTTTTCATATAATCATCAACATCAAAGTCATCAAGGTCTATGTCTTTCAAAAACTTGGTCAAATTGTTATTGGTATAAACGTTTCTGTGCTTTATGTATTCCAGCTCTTGATCTGAAAGCCCTTTAGCTTCACGTAAAATGCTTTCACTGGGACAATTGGTGGTGTAAGGTTGATAAGGGTTTCTTGGTTCATCTTCCCATGGCCAAGTGAATGAATATATCGAGGTCATAAATAAAAAATATAAAAAAATCATCATGTCTGTGTATCCTGGTGTCTTGGTGTCTTGGTGGTTTTATATGGCTTTTGGTTGTGTTTGTGGTTGTGTTTATGTCTTTGTGGTTGTACCTGGACCTTAAAAAACGGTTTTCAAAACGTAAAACTTTGCTCTAGTAGCCCAGATTTAAACAATTGTCTATTTATGCAAATTATCGTGGATTTCCTTTTAGCAATACAGCAGCCGTGTCTCAAATTTACGAGCGCAGCAATTTTCCATTATAAGAAATTTTTAACAATGACATCAGAGTTCGAATTCTTGTCTCAAACCTTAATTACAAAAAATGGGGTGACTTAAATCGATAGCCGGGGTTGCATGTATTTTGTCACAAATCTATAAATCTATTAATCTATTTGTATGTAATTTTGTGAATGTGTGGCCTATCCTTTGGTCTATCCTTTGGCTATTCCCTGTAACCCCTGACCACCATTGGCATCATTCCTCCAGTTGAAATCGTGAAATGTCTATGGCCTGTTACCATTATGAAACATCTAATACTACCAGCATGACTTGTAGTTGAAATCAAACTGTTTTCAAGGGCTTTAGTCTTATCAATTTTTCCATCAGTCTTATCGAAATCTGAATTAAATAATTGCTGAAGGAAGCTATTGATTCTAACAGCATGATGATGCAATGGTTCACGTTCATCACCAAAAAGTTCATCTTGTTCAGTAAACCCTGGTTCAAACTTGAATCCATATTTACCGAATCTTTCATTAATGACGGTTTTAGTTGATCTTTTGTCACATAGATTAACACCATAAGTCTCACGAAGATTTTCAGTAACTATGGGTTGGAACTTGGATTTATCTTCAATAAGATCATGCCAGGTATACACAACAGTATACAGAGATCTTCTCATAGGTGAAACATAGAATTTTTGAGGAATTGGAGCTCCACTTTCTAATTCTTTAACCCAAAGTTTTTGATTTTCCTTTGCTTGATTGATTCCCTTCTCAGTTAACATAGCATCGGGGCCAAATTCAATATCACCATCATGGGTTTGTTTATGCCAATATCTATTCCATTCATCGAATCCATATTTGTCTACTACCACATTATGATGCCCTTGACCATGTCTAGCACAAAAGATTAACTTATAACATTCTTTGGGTCCAGCATTCTTATTCAATTCATTTAAATCTTTGACAATTTGATCCCATGATTTCAATCTTCCAAGGTCTTCGAGGGCATAATTGAACTTCAAATCGTCAGTTGCTTCATCACTCTGTTTGAAGAATCCTTGAACGACTTCAAACTTCCAAGGGAACTTTAAATCTCCATTCTCATCTACTTCTTTAGACAATTTCTCGATATTTTCACGATAGATTGGTTCTTGACCATTTCTATCTTCATGAGCATCTATCCAATCAACTTCAGTTGGAGTAAAAATTGACATTTTGTTTTGTTTTCTTGCTTTTGTGTTCTTGTATTTGTGATCACGCTAATGTGAATTAATATGAGTCAGCAGGTGTGCAATACGCGATCTTATACCAACGGTTTTCGGTGTTTAGAGTTCATAACGTGGTCAATCATTTTACGAACGATTGACGGAAAAATGGATATATTAGTAAATATGATGGAAAACGGTTCTAAATTTATATACACTCCTAAAAGTCAAATGTTTCTTAATAATTGATCATGCTTTATAGCTCCTTTCAGTGTATCGGGCTCGGAGTACAAAAGGCTGAAGTTTAATGAAGAAAGCTCAATGATCGCTACTGTATAGTTCGAAGCATTAGAGAACACCAGAATTAATATCAGAAGGTTCATATGTTGAAAACTTACCAGCAGAAGCAAAAGTAATGAGAGTATCTACACTTATCGTAATATTTATTAGTATAAACCAATATAATCTACAACCTCTACACCATATCTCACCTTTAATACCAGGTAACCGTTAACCCACTAAACTTACTCTAGAGCAAGTTTATGTTTTTCTAGAACTCCCCTTGAAATCAGGCTTAAAATCAATCCTCTTATTCAGATTCCCCTTCTTAATTTGAAATTTACTGACTATAGGAATATGATCAGAAGGAAAGTAAGCATCAGGAAATCCAATAACTTGTTTAGCATAATCTTTATCAACTTCTCCTAACAATCCTTTGACTTGTAAGCTTGAAGGAGAATACCAAATATAATCAATTGCAGTTGTAAAATCAGGAGTACAATTTGTGAAAGGTAATTCACCAATATTATCATAAGCAGATTTCATCTTAAAAACATTTTTAAATCCATCTTCAGTGAATTTACCGTAATCATAATCTTTCAACTCTGGATCTTTTAAATCAGGATGGGATTTAACACCACCAGTTGAGAACAATTGGTAAACTGCACTTTCAACTGTTGAATTGAAATCTCCACAAATTATAATTGGATAATTCTTTATATCATCAATTGAATTAGAACCGGAGAATTTCTTTAAAATATCTTTCAATTCTTCTAAAAGTACACCAACTTGTAAAGTTTTAACATCATTAAATAAAGGATCCCAATGTAAATGGGTAGTTATAATACAAATATTTTCTCCAGTACCTAAATGTTGGAATTGACCTACTATAGCAACATGATCTTTATTCATGAATCTGTTAAAAAGATCTTTAGTCTTCTTATATTTGTCAGATCTCATACAAACACTATTATATTCAAAATAAACCTTATTAAGTAATTTGAATTTACTTTCTTTATAAAAAAGTGCACAACCATCAACTTTCTTAGCATCTAAATCTGACATGGTCTTTGATCTAGTCTTACTATAAAATAATCCTTTGTACCCTAATTTTAACATATGAGGTACCCAGAATTCATGATATGTTCTAGTTTCAACTTCTTGCATACAAACTATATCTGTATTTAAGTTGGTGATTTCTTGTTCAATCAATGATCTTCTATATTTCCAATCTAATGCCCAATTTGGAGTATATTTATGCATTCTTTCAGTAGCATAATGTTGACATAATGTATTGTATGATAAAATAGTGAAATTGTCGTTATTACTATTAGTCTTATCTTCAACATAAGCTTGAGGATTGACGTTTTCATCAATGACCTCACCATCATCTTCTAATAAAATCCAAGGTCTTGGTTTTGGTCTATTCAAGAACGTTGGTTTCAAATCTCTAAGATAAATGATTAATTCTTTTGTACCTTTTTCTGATAAAATATTTGCCAATTCAAAATCAAATGGATTACCTTCGATTCCTAAGAATAATAATTCAATCAAGTTCCCAAATGATCTTGGTAATGTCTTGATATTATTATCAAATAAATAAAGATAACGCAAATTATAACATAATCCTAAATCATTAGGGATTTCACTAATATTATTTTGACTAAGATCTAAAGTTCTTAATCCTCTTAATTTGCTTATGATTGGTGGGATGACACTAAGCTTATTATTATTAAGATAAAGACTCTCTAAGAAATCATATTGAAATAATTTGGGACTTATGTTCATTAATCCTTGTCCACTTAAATCCAATTGACACCATAATTGTTGACCTCCAGTTTTCAATCTCATTCTTTCTTCTTCATAAATCGTATCATCTTCATAATTAGCAACGGTCTTCTTATTATATAACAATGCGGCATTTGCAGCAGTTGGAGTTGCAGATTTGGATGTTTTCTCTTTTTCTTCTAATTGGTTAACAATCTGCTTGGTTGCATCTAATAAACTAACATTCTTTGGTTCATTATACGGATTATTTTTCTTTCTGGAATTTGCTGCGTATTGTCTTGCATAATAATGAGGAACATTTGATGATCTTGAAATCTGGCATAACTGTTGTTGATGTTGCCAATAAGTTGAATTTGGATTTTCCACATTTATGGTTTTGAGTGAAAGGTTACCGATTCCTGAATTTATTTGACCAGGTCCATTAGAACCATTTGTATTATTTGGACCATTTGGACCATTGGATCCATTAATTGATAAATTTCCTGGTATTCCTTGTGGTGGACCTACTTGACCGGGAGGACCATTTAACAGATTCAACCCTTGAATTCCTTGAAGTCCTTGAATCCCTTGATTTCCTTGACCATTTTGACTACCTTGAACTCCTTGATTTCCTTGACTTCCTTGACTTCCTGGTACATTTAAGCCTTGAGGAGGTTGTAAATTTTGAGGTAAATTGGGCATGTCAAATTGATTATAGGGTCCATTATTATAGAAGAATTGATTATTTCTTAAATATTCGTTATCAAATCCAACACCGCTATTGATTGGTAAATTTCCTTCATTTTGAGGTGGTAAATTATTTGGAATATTTTGATTGGAATTTGGTTGCTGTTGCTGTTGTTGTTGTTGCTGTTGACCAGGATTTCCTTGTAATTGTTGCAAGAGAATTTGCTGAGCTTGAAGTGGCTGTGATTGAAATTTATTGATATTCATATTGATGTATGTTAGTGACTATGTTGATGGAAATAGTCCAAGCCACAGTTAACTTTCTAGTATAAAGTCAATCTCAATTGGACCTTATCAAACCTCACCAAATTGAATAGAATTTCAATGGCTTGTTGTTAAAGTTTTTTCTGTTTTGATTAATGTCTTTTGACTCTTTTGATTTTGGTGATTTTTAAGAGTCAATGTATTGAGTTTTGCTTTATAACGTTACAGAGATTTTTTTTCGCAGACTTTTGTCGGCTATTGGTAGGGACACGGATTTTGTGAAGATAAAGAAATAAGGAAGGGGTTTGGAGGAAATAAATAGAAGGGCTTAAAGACCAAGATCAAAGAGTTGTATAAATATGGGGGTACAATACTAATGTATGAGAAATGAGAAATTTTAAGATTATATCTATTGTTTTTATACCTTACGTCTAGCCCCTTTTGTCCTAGGTGCCTATACTCTATGTCCATGTTTAGTCCTTATAGATCAGGATTATGCCTGTCCCATCCCAAGTAATAATAACAATTACCTATCCATTCAAATTTTGAAACCCTTCAAGCTTGTTACTCATACTCTAGCTCTACATATAAAGGAATATGATCAGATGGAAATTCACAAGTTGGAAATCCAATTATATCTTTCATGTAGCCTTGACTAACTTCACCAAGTAATCGTATGGTCTTAAATTTCCCTTTAGAGTACCAAATGTGATCTAAGATTTCTTTTAGATCAGTAGCATAACTAGTGAATGTAAGTTTATTTGATTCTATCAATGGTAAGTATGGATAACTCAATTCAAAAGGATTAGATAAGGCTCCATTTATAGGTTGATCATAAAACTTATTTATATGACCCTTGAGATCAAAGTCATCAACCAGGGAAAAATCAAATTGTTTGTTATTCAAAAACTTAAAAACTGAAGAATCGAACTTGGAATTCAAATCTCCACAAATAATTAAATTTGGAGGTTGACTAGGATCATTCAAATGACCGGAGAAGTCATTTAAGATATCAAGTAGTAATTTGGCTTGTAGTAATTTGACATCACAATACTTTGGTGACCAATAAAGATGAGTGTTAGCAACATAAATGATCTTATCATTCCATTTATCATATAATTCAACAATTAATGCCACATTATTTCTTGGGATTATTCGATCATAAACTTCTGATGCTAAATCAAACATTTGAGGATTCTCTCTTATAAATTCACTAAAGTTAATATCTTTGTGTCTTCTTATTTCGAACCTATCACAATTAACAAAAATCCCAACTCCATCAATAAATTCACTACATTTCTTACCCCAATAAGCCGGTAAAGATTTCTTGACAAAAACTGACTTATAATTTTCATTAGGGAAATCCTTGGACCATATTTGATTATATACAGCTGTCTCCAATTCTTGTAAACATATTATATCACTTCGAAATTGTTTTATGGTCTGGGTAAGTAATGGGAATCTAAAGCTATCCCAGTCAAGATAGTTCTTATTCAAACACCCAAATACTTCTTCCCACATATAATGCTGTGATAGTAAATTATATGACATTATCGATATGATTTTCTTGGAGTCATTTGATGGTTTATTAACTTGTAACCAGTTTCTAAACTTAGTAGCATCAAACTCTTTATAATCTCGTCTAGGAAATGGTATATGGTGCATATTAGGTTGAGGTTCAAACATCTTTGTATACTGTTACACAAACCCACAAAGTTCTTCTATCCACAAAACACAAACACGAATTCTATATTACAAAATAAATAAAATAAATATAAATAAATAAAAGTATAAACCCTTATAAACAAATTGAGACAATGAAATTAGAGCCACATTGTGTCTCAATAATGCGGCTCATGACACTTGGTCTCACCTGACCAAACAGATCATGGTTTACGAAAAGGTGGGGTAGGTTTAGTTGAATGATGTCAAGATTCGGTCCACCATTAAATAAGCTCATTCAATAATTGAGTCAAGTCCCCTCTATTGGATTTCAACTTTTCGATTCTCTCTGGTGTTAGTGTCATCTTCTTTTTTTGCAGCTTACATAACCCATGATTCAATGAACAGATATCACAATTAGGTGCTTTTGGTGTACATATAACTTGACCAAATCCAACTAATAATGGATTAATATCCATCCAGTGATTCTTAGGAAACCAAGATTCTAAATTTATTCGGGTTGATTCAGGATTATTGGTCTTACACCATTTCCAAAGATTAGTCAATCTATGCATATGGACATCTACACCTATACCATCATTAATTCCCCAAGCTTTTTGTAGCAACAAGTATCCCATTTTTGGACCTACTCCTGGTAATTTTACTACGTCATCAATATTTGTGGGTATATCACTTTCGAAATCTTGTTTTAATATTTTACATGCATTCTTGATATATGCAGTTTTACGATTATGAAACCCTACTTTTCCTATATAAGCATCTAATTGTTTATCATCAAGACTTAGTATTCCTTCCAAACTTAATCCATCAGGAAATCCTCGAGATTTCAACCCTTGATTAAGAGTTTTAACGGCTTCAAAATTGACCTCATCTTTGGTTTGTGATGATAACATTAATGATATCAATAGCTGAAACCTATAAGTCTTTGGGTCCATCTCTGATAATCCTGGTGTGATACCTTCGGGTATTCTTTCACATCCCATTGTATCAACTGGTGCTATAAACTTCAGTCTCATATCAACTAACTGGTTATAGAATTCAACGAAATTTGGTGGACATTTCTCAGTTAAATCTTCAGGTTTCATAGTACTAAAAACATTAGCTTGTGGTTTAAGTTTTTTTGTTATCACCTTAACTTCTTTAAGTTTTCTTTTGACCATATTTCGTTTGTTTTATGTAGTCTACGGACCTCTTCACGTCTATACCCCAGATCAAGTCGTGTCAGATCCTGCGAATTTTTCTATCACATGACTTGGTACAATGAAGGAGCAGAGTTTTAAATTATTGGCAAATTGGATGGTGAGTTTGTGATAAAAAACATTCTTAGGTAAGTTCGGAAGATTATTACGTACCTGTGGTTCAAAGCAGTGCTCTACTGCTAATACAGGGTTATTGACGAAAGAGTGTCTGATAAGGTGTATGGAGATAAGTATGAATATACGTACCCTGATAAACCGATTTTCGTCCATCAAACCAATACCTTCAACTATTACATAAGTATCTGACATTCCTGGTCATTTATTCCTCTTGAAACCCCATAAAATCCCCAAAAAAACTTCCACTGGAGATATGGCTGCAAAATCCCGTAGTGCGAGTGTCTTAACCCCATTGCGAAGTGACTCAGAATCACCAATGAGCCAAGGTATTAGAGATTTTAACAGTTTCCAACACCCTGGAAGTATTGTTGCTGAATCTGGATTATTCAGCAGTTTAAATAGTCTAAACAGGCAGCCTTCTGATTTCAAACAAGAAAGTCCCGAAACGGAGGAACTGTTCAGCACTGACACAAATTCAAATTTCAATGATATAAAGTCCAATGGTACTAAAGACAGTAATGGAAAAAAGAAGAAGAACTCAACAACTAACACAAAGACAATAAAGTCTATCGGAACAGGGCAACCAAGAGTAGCTCAAGCGTGTGATAGGTGTAGAGCCAAAAAGACCAAATGTGATGGGAAACAACCATCTTGTTCAGGCTGTGAAGCTATTGGAATCAAGTGTATTGTTTCTGATAAGTTAAGTAGGAGGGCTTTTCCTAAAGGGTATACTGAGATTTTGGAAGAAAGGATTAGACAACTAGAAGCAGAGAATGGAAGATTAGGAGATCTTGTCAATTTAAAAGATGAACAAATCAAAGGTTTTAAGGATACTAAGGAGTTAACACCAGTATCAAAATCATCAGAAGAAGAGAGAGAAATCAAAGAGTCACTGGCTAAAACTTTCACTTTTAAGCAAGAGCAAGAACATGGAGATGGTTGTTCTTGCGGGTGTACTGATACTATTCATGAAAGGCCCGTATCCATGTTAGGATACGATAATCATGGACCCTTATCAATCACAAATTCACTTGATTTGAGTGATGATGAAGATGAGACCAACAGTTTATTAAGTACAGATGATGAAACCATTTCTAACTCATTAGGTTCTATTCTTTTACAAAGGAATAATCTATATTCCAATAAGTTTAACAACAATAGTTCTAAACCAGCTCCGGGAGCATTTGCAGCTGCCACTGCTATTGAAAAGATGCAAAAATCAAAACAACTACTTGATAAGCAACAGATGTTAACTGCATTAGTAGCGGCTTCAATACCCAGAAGTACGGAAGAAACATTATTTGTGCCAACCTTATTAGCCAGTGTTTGTGAGAATTATGGATACGACTCCAAGCCTGCCATTTTGGCTGCAAATGCTATTGGATCATTGAAAGATAATACCAATGAAGTTAATTCGTTGAGTACTCAGAGTTATGATTCTATAGATGAGAGGCTTTTGAAGTTGATCATGAATAGAACTAACGTCAGTAAATTGACCAATGATGAGGCGTTATTCTTCATACAGAACTTGAATTTACCAACTTCAAGAATGGAAATTGATCATTTAATAACGGTTTATTTTAAAGAATGGGGTAGTACATTACCAGTACTAAACAAGAACATTTTCTTAGATGATTATTCAACATTAATGAACATTTTGGAAACCGGTGAAATCAACCAATCTTTGAATGATACATTAGTCAATAGATCAGCTGATCTGATCGAAAGATTCGGAGCTATAATGATCTTAGTTATAGCCTTAAGTTATTTATCCAACAAACATATATTCTTTAGTACTGTAGAAACCCAAAAACACATTGTTGATAAATATGTTCAAGATTTAAGACATTATGATTTTTTGATTCATAAGTTTATCCAACCTCATTGTTTAATTACCAACATCTGTTCAATCCAGTCCTTACAAATATTGACGTTAGCATTACAATATTGTCTTGCAATCGGAGATGTTTCTACTTGTTTTGAATTAAGAGGTAGAGTTATAACAATGGCTCAACAATTAAGATTACATAGGTGTCCAGCAGCAGTTTTAGGTGTAACCACTGGTAACAGAAGTGATGTCAATTTACGTAATCCTCAACAAGGTGAACGTCGTATTTTATTTTGGGCAGTTTATGTACTTGATGTTTATAGTTCATTGAATTTAGGGGTTCCAAGATTATTAAAAGATGATGAAATCGAATGTGCTTTACCGTTTGCTGGTAAAGAAGTTGATGATGATGAAGAAGAGAATGAAAACATTTTGATTGTCAATAACACAAAATTAACTATTGTAGGTAAAGTATCACGTTATTCCTTGAGTATTATGTTATATTGTAGAGTTTTAGCAGAGATTATGGATGGCATATATTCAAGTAGTGCCCTGGAATCATCAGAATATGAAACTGCACAAAAACGTCAAACTAAATTAGAATTATGGAGACGTGAATTACCAAAAGAATTGAACTTTGAATTGGGTGTTAATGGGTTAACTTTGAAATCAGAAACTGAATCAAGTAACCATTGGAACCTTTATACCAAGCAACAATTGAGTTTGGTATTTCTTTATTTCCATGCTAGAATTTTGATTTATTTGCCAGTCATTTCCAAATTCGGTAATCATTTTGATGTTGGATTATCACAAAAGCAAAAATTGTTCAGAGGTCCAAGCAATAAGCTGTCTGTGATGACAAGTATATCAATGATTCAACAATCATCCTTACAGATTTTAGAGATCCTTAAGATATTCTTTAATCCTTTAGATTCTTCAATTCTTCCAATACCTATAAATTTACCAAGAGAACATTCAAGATTAACAATCTTAGTTGCAAAAGGAACATTAGATTATATCAAAGGTGGAGCCTTATTCCTGCACCTGAAACAATTATTATTAGATACTATACCATTATTAGTAAGGGAATCTAAATATGAAGTACCTGGAGGATTACTGAAAAATCTGGCTAAATTGATCGAAATGGCGATCCTTAGTATTCTTGGATTACCTCTGAATAGAAATTATTTATTGAAAAAGAGACAACCTGTGAAAGCTATTGAGAGATCTGATGAAAGACCCGATAAAAGACCTTCACAATTATCTCAAGTTATTCATGCTGATGATATGGAATTTGACAATGGTGTTGACACAAAAGGGGATTTACCAAAAATGAATATCGAAGATTTTATAGAGTCTGATTTGGATATTGATACAATCCTTGAATTCGATCCATTTAAGGTAAATTTGAGTCAAAACTTATTGAATGAATTTGCTGCTGATGGTTCTTTAGGATTGGTACCATTTTTGAAAGAAGACGAATTTTAGTGTATATATCAAAACAAAACCTTACTATAAGAGTAAATAGATTATGTAGTAATGTAGGAGAAATGTCAACGGTGTTAGTGGGTGAATTTGTTCCACGGTATGAATTCATCGGACTTTTGTTAGCGAAGTATGACAGATATTTTTACGAGAGGCTAATCCTCGGAGCCGATCACCGCGATCTGGGGAAATCATATTTATACTCCAAAGAACTATATAAGGACTTGTATTTCCCATCTTTTCAATCCATAAATCAATAATCAATTCCAATTGAATTTCAAAAATCTAGAACAAAAATAAAATGGCAACATTCAGTGCAAAAGGATTCAAATCACTCAATTATAATTCATTTCGTCCTAAGTATCCACAATCATTCTATAAGATCTTAGCTGACTATGCTAACTCTAAACCAGGGTTTAAGGTTGGCAAAACTTTGGATGTAGGTTGTGGTACTGGAATTGCAACTTATGATATGCTTAATTTTAGTGAAAAGGTCGAAGGTATGGACTTATCATCCAATATGGTCGAAACTGCTAAATCATTAATTGATGAACGTTGTGGAAGTTTAGGTGTTGATAGCTCGAGAATCTCATTCATTACAGCTGATTTAGATAATCTTGAAACATTCAATGGTAAAGGCGGTTATGATTTAATTGTAGGTGCTCAATGTCTTCATTGGACAAAAGATTTCGATAAGTTATTTGCTAATGTCCAACAACTTTTAAATCCAGGTGGAGTATTTGCTTATTGGTACTATGTTGATCCTATAACCATTGATTTTCAACCAAGTTCTAATGATGATAAAACTCCTACTCTTAAAACTGCTAAGGATATTTATTGGAAATATATTTATGGTGAAGATTATGTTGGACCATATTGGGAACAACCAGGTAGATCAATTATTAGAGATTTTTATGGAGTCATTAATGATAAAATCTCTTCAGGTTTTACTGATGTGATTATAAATAATTACCAAGTTGACCTTGATAATTATGTACCACCAAATGAATCAAAAGATCTTACTTTAACTAGAGAGAACATCACCATTAAAGAGTCCTTGAAATACCTTTCTACTTATAGTGGATTACATAATTATGTTGATGCCCATCCTGAAAACGATATTCCTCAACTATATGCTAAAGAATTGAAAGAAAGAACTGGTTGGGATGATAACACAACATTTACATCAGTTTGGAATACTGGTTATAGTCTTATGAGAAAGGCTTAAGGCTACTTTTGTCTTATCTGACTAAGTTTCCTAGCAGGATATTCATTCCATATTTCTAAGATTATTCGAGCATTATATTTATTGGTATTTATTAATGTTTATATTATCGTTTTTGTGTCTCTCTCTACCTTCACGTTCTTGCGCTTCGCCCTTCTTTGTCCTTTTGTGAGAATGGACTAAACTGTTTCACAATCGCGTTGATCTGCACCAACATGTGGCTAATACCATTCAAATTCATTGCCACTTCTTTCCTTCTATGGGTAATACTTACCACCATAGTTCCTCAAACCCTTTCAAAATACACAAACCCCGACATCAAAGCCAATGAGTTTAATTCCACAACGTACCCGTATGATTCCATAACACTATCAATGGCACCAAACAAAACGCAACCTATAACAAATACTACAGTTTATTATATAATTGGACACCCTGATGATGAAGTAATGTTTTTCCTGCCATCTTTATTGGAATTAACCAAACCCCAATATGGCAACACTGTGAAATTAATTTGCTTTTCAGCTGGTGATTCCATCTCCAGTTTAGGTCCAATTAGACTGAATGAACTTTATCATAGTACTAGAATCTTGGGTATTCCAGAAGACAACGTTAAAGTCTTGGATTTCAAAGATGGCATGGACATATCATGGGATTCCAAAGATATTATTAGTCACCTACAAAAATTCATTACTTCTGATCCTGCTATTTTAATAACATTTGATGAACAAGGTGTTTCGGGCCATATGAACCATATATCACTCTACCATGGAGTTGTGAAATTTTATAACACAAAGAAACATAAACAGGATATTCAATTGTATAAATTGAAGTCATTGAACATGTTGGAAAAATATTCATTCACATTATTCACTAACATTGAGATCTTAGCTAATATGGTCTCGAAATTATTTTCCCAATTACTTTTGAACATTAATTTGAATGTTAACATAAGTTTCTTTCAACAATCAGACACAATCAAGTTTTATTCAGATTTGAATATGTTGAGTGTGAGTTATTCTGCAATGGCATATGGACATTTTAGTCAAATGGTCTGGTTTAGATATGGCTGGCTATTTTTCAGCAGGTATTTGGTTTTCAATAGTCTACACCTTGTATAAACTTGGTGCAGTTAACTTACAACGAATTTAGAAATACATAAGATACTCTTGGGGTTCAGAGGTACTAGAATGGCCACAAAATCTGAAGCTTTAAAACTTGAATATGTTATTTATTCAATCTTCTTATATACACAAACTCCTAGGGTTAAATTTGATACTCCTTCAGCATCTATAGTTAAGGTACCCTAAAGAATATTCCTGAACCCAAATTGTTTCTGACACCAATTAGCACCATGTTCATAATACTCTGATTTCAGTATCATGACCTTATCAATGATATCTGTGCCACATAATTCCTTTCCACCGTACCAGTTAACTAAATCTTGTCTATGAGAGTTCTTGATAATTTTGATCTTCCAGTCTTCTGGTAACTCTTTAGCTATTTCAGTTTCTAATCTAGTAGCAAAATTAGGTAAAAGTGAAGTACCACCCACTATGCAAATATTCTGAGAAAGTAAAGGACGTGAAACTTCAGGAGAATCCATGATTGATTCTACCACTAAATCTGATAAGTTTTTAATTGGGGCCGTCTGTAAGATTTGACTATGACTTTGGGCATTGTCGAATAAAATCTCTGGATGATATAATGATTCCGGAACTACGAATCTTTCATCTGAAAGTATCAAACTTTGTAAATCATCGCTATTCTTGGTTTCACCTGTTTTGACATAACCAGTGGTGGTGGTTTTGAAATCAGGTAACACGAATTCACAACTTTGTTTGTACTTATCACGAATCAGTTTATTAAAATCCAATGACATAAAACTTGTGGATTCTTTTATAGTATTAATTAATATAGGTTCTTCACTAATATCGTAATGTCTGAACGATATGATTTCTTTCAACAACCCATTCAAAACTTTACCTCCTATTGGTAGCTTTTTAACACCTTTCCAATATACTTGTTGAAATATAACAGGCACAATCCATGTGGCGCTATATCCAGAGTCTATTATCATACTGAAATCGTTATCTTTCAGCTCATTGTAGGTCCAAGGAACTAAAGATGGGGCTACACACCTATAATAACTACCAAACCCAAGCTCTTCAAAAATTATTTGATCAGTATTCATTGATAATTGAGGTAATTGAAACGGAGACTCAGTGAGAACTAGTCCTGTATTATTGTAATCATCGCTTTTCTTTTTGTTGGTGATTTTGTCCAAAGTATAATCCCAGACTGGCTTTTCAGCTTCCCATGACACTAAATGACCTTGTTCAAAAGGTCGTTTGAAAATTATACCACTATGATTGTTTGTGTTTATGTAATCATTTCCTATATATATGTGGCCATCCTTTGTTTTGGCTAATGTATTTGATACAATTGTTGGTTCATCCGAGGTACTATATCCTGCCTTTATATTATATGATCCATTATCTATTATTATATGAGACATACTGGTTGATGAGATCCAGCGCGCTTGGAGCGTCTTGTATAGTGAATCTGCGAAACCCATAGTTAAAGGTTGCAACCATAGAAGACCAGGGATAAAATTCTTTTTCCATGCTTCGTCTTATGGTGTGAAGTGAGAGTCTTTCCACTATTTAGCTCATAGAGTCTAGTCATTACAATTAAACGGTCGAAAATATTTTTTGATATTTCTAAATTCTTTTTTGTGAAATTTACATATCTGCCACAAAAACAAAATTATTTGGATCCAAGATCAAAAAGATTTTCTGAAAAAAAATTTAAAACCAAAAAATTCAACTAATTATTGTAATAATAAGTCTATCGAAGAAAGTGCTTCCTGTCAAATTTATGGGACCTTAAATCTGAAGTAACCCAACAAATCTCACTTCGGAGTTCTCCACCCAGCTAAAATTTGAATGCAAATGCTCCCATATTGGTGTTAAAGTATGATAACCATACTGATAACCCCGATCAAAATCCAATCAAAGAATGAGTTAAAACTTTGATAAGAACTATCTTAGTAATACAATATGACGTAATAGACTTGACACATAACTAAAACCCTAGTATACATTATATGGAGGACCGGTTGCAAACCTTTTTGGCTGCGAAGAACCGGGATCCCTGTGGATAGACGATTAAGAGATTACGTGATCAGCCATATTTAAGGAGACTCTACCCCAAAATTCTTTTATCTTTATATATAAACACCCTTTCACTAATTTTCTGCCCGGTCATTATAGAAAATAAAAAATATCCATTAATAGAGAAAAGTGTGGAAAATGGCGGAATTACAAAGCGCTCCCCGTACTTCATCTTTATCCAGAAACTCGCATAGACTAAGTGGAGAACTGAAAAATTTAACCATGTCAATATTCAAAGGCTTAAAGCTGGATGTTGAAAAGGGTCATAGTTCAAGCCACACTACTAATGGTCATAAGACCAGTCTGTTGAGTTCATCATCCCATCATAATCATAATCATCATCATACGAGTAAAGCATCAAAATCAAGCCACAATCCCTCATCTGATACTTCGAGTCCTGTCAGCATTAGTATTAAACTAGAATCACCACCTATAGTACTTTATGGGAGTCATGAAGAATCAACAGGAAGTATACTATCAGGTCTTCTATTCATGAAGAGTGATATTGAAGTAGAATTATCTGCTGTTACTTTAACGCTAGTTCAAACTATAAACTTGACTAAACCATTTTTAATAGGTTCAAATACCGTTCATTCATGTGGTGATTGTATGGTACGACAAAATATCTTAGCACAATGGGATGTTGTATCGACTAAAACTAAATTTTCCCAAGGATCCCATGCTTATCCATTTTCACATTTATTACCAGGATCGTTACCAGCACTGTCTAAGTTAGGATCAAAATACTCGACAAGTTTTGTAAAATATGATTTAGTAGCTAGAGCCGTTCCTACTAAGGGTACTGCAAAGACATTAAAATTACCCATCAATATTTCACGACTGATATTAAGAGGTCCAGATCGTAATTCTTTAAGAGTTTTTCCTCCAACAGAAGTCAGTGCAAGTGCAGTATTACCTAATGTTATATACCCAAAATCGACTTTCCCAGTGGAATTAAAATTTGACAATATGGTGACTGCTTCAGGTGATAAACGTTGGAGAATGAGAAAATTGATCTGGAGAATTGAAGAAAATACAAAGATAAAAGCATATTGTTGTGATAAACATGCCTCAAAATTGAAGCAAGTAGAGGAGAATCAAAAGAAGCAAAAGGCTCCCCTGAAATCAAAAGGCAACAATGTTCATTATAGTACAATCCAAACGTTTTCAGAGTTATCCCCCGATTTATCTGAAGAAGCAAGAGATGCTTTGAGTAGACTGGTAAATGAAGCTTCAGGAATTAATGGGACACCTCTAGTCAATGTAGATATGTCTGAAGTCGAGAGAAATGCACCAAGAAATGCTGAAGACAACTTTTTTGAAGATTTTGCATCACCTTCAACTTCATTACCTTCATTAGTACCAACATCTTCATCGCAAACAGGTTCAGTGGCCAATACGATGAATGGATCTGAAAGTCCATTAGTTAGTACTTCATCACCTGTTACAACTTCCAATTCAAATAACTCACATTCTCCTGATTTACATTTGTATTTATCAGAAACTCGTACAGTATCTCATGGAGAGATCAAATCAGGTTGGAAGAGTGATTTTAGTGGATCAGGTCGTATTGAATTAGTTGCAAATATTAATGCAATGGATTTATCTACTGGATTAGTTAAATCAATGAATAATATTTCAAGCGAAGATAAGCCAACTGACGATATAGCTCAAGGTTTGAGAAACGGTGCTAATATATCATGCGATATAGAAGATCCTAATGAAGGTATCTTTGTATCACATTTATTAGTAGTTGAAATTATCATTGCTGAAGAAACTATTAACAGAAGGACAGCAGTAAGGAGGGTTAAGAATCAATTAGAACCAATCTCATCAAATGGTTCCACTAAATCAAATGATAGTGCAACTACTGCATCACAACCTTCAGGTACACCAACAGGGGCAGCTAGAGTATTAAGAATGCAATTTAAGTTGACAGTTAGTGAAAGGTCTGGATTAGGTATATCTTGGGATGATGAAGTGCCACCAACATATGAGGATGTTAGAACCTTAAGTCCTCCAACATACGAAGCTTCCACCCCTTTGACAGCCCCAGGTTCAGGTATATTAAGTCATTTGACCAGTTCCAATCTAATATTAGGAGTTGGTGATACACCAACCGGTCGTGAAAGCTTTCATTTGGACGAAAGAATTCAAGATTTAACCCTTTAATATATATAAGAATCTGCATATAGAGTCATATATGATGTACAGTATAGTTTAGGAATATGAATCTAGAATAAGTTTGTGGTTCTCTCGGATTGATCTCAACATAGCAAAATCTTTAAATTACTCTTGTGACTTATAAGGTGGCACATATGTCAGAAATTTTGTACTAGAGATTAATTAAGATTCCATACTTACATAAATTTCAAAACACCACATAAATCTTATATCCGGTGGTATCATAGCCCAGCGATTATTAGGTCATCTGATTCATCACATTAGCCTCTCGCAAATTACTCCTGAATAGAAGGTAGTATCGCGGAAAGTTTTCTTGGGACGGCTGGTTACTAGGATCATCAAGTCAAATAGTTTGGCATAACACAACTTTAAGATGTCAAGTCATATAAATAAGACTAGAAACACAGATTTTTATTTATTTGATGATGGACTGAATGAGGAGTTACAAAATATCAACATTATCAAAAGAAAGAACCGTGAAGCTGTAATATTGGATAAAATAGATGTTCGTTCAGATAATCGATCAGATAATAATTCCATTAGATCAGATACTCCAGTAATGACAGTTCAAGACAAATTCAGCAACAAAAATGATATATTGAAGTTTCCTATAGAGTCATCACATTCATATTCATATGCTCAACTATCCCCGAATAGTTTAGCATTAAGATTAAATGTGCTCAAGAGGTCCCTAGAGATTTTGAAAGATCGACCAGGATTAATGACTTCTATAGAGATTGAAGAATTCAAGAAGGTCACCAAAAATAATAACATCAATACTAGTAGTAAAAGTGGTAGTGGTACTGGAAGCTCTGCTGCTTTAGCAGCATTTTTCAGACCAAAATATCAAAGATCTGATAGTTTTCCAACACAAGAGATACTCTCCAAGAAAATTGAAAGTAACAAATCAATCAATAATGATATAATCAATCAAGCCAATGATTTAAAAGATATTATTCAATTACTTGAATCTAATGAAGCCATGATTTCTAAGAATAAAGATTTTGCTTCTACTTTACATGATTTAAGTTTATCCACAAATGCATCAAAAGATAGTAAAAACAGCAGATATGATGTCATTAGAAAAAGATTAATACATGCATTATCAACACCATTTGTTGATACCTCAGTAATGACTACTATGGAGTCATCCTTATCATCAGCAGTTCATCCATCATCTGTAGCATTAAATTTATTGAATAATAATGCTCCAAATAATAGGCCATTTCATTCAATATCCCTGGGAAAACATGCATTACCACAATCAGTTTTCACCATAGAGTATGATTCCCCATGGCAAGTTAAAGCTGCCAATGATTTAGCATGTTTAATGTTTGGAGTTCTGAAAAATATGATAAGGTCTTTGACTTTAATGGATTTGATTGCTCCTCAATTTAGACAATTTGTAATTGATAGGTTGGCAAGTATAGGCACAGATGTAGGAATTCAGACTGATATTATCTTTAGTGGAGAAATTGTGGCAATTTCTAGACCTGATAAAGGATATGCATGGACTTCTCTTTGGGCTAAGCGTAAGGGAAAATTAATCATTTTTATGTTTGATCAAATTCCATGTGATGCATTTGATGTTGTTATTTCCACATCACAAAACACAATCAGGTCAACATTCGAGATTGAATCTGTTAGTAAAATAGCTGGTGAATTATTTCCTTCAAATACTATAACTCAACTTAATGAAATGAGTACATCAATTGAGGAATTTTTGGTACCCATCACCACAGCAGATCCTTCAGAGCTTAAATATCAACAAAGCGAAAGTATTAATGAAAGAAGATACTTCACATTACAATTAATTGAAAATCAAAATATTCCTTGTGCCATTACTTCCAATGCTTTGGATATACGACCAGATAAATCCGAAGTTAAGTTAAAGATCCATTCTTTACCATACATAGCCGGAATATTTGTTATAAATGCTGCTGACTTCACCATATTATCATGTAATAATGCAATTGCCAGAAACTTATTTGGTTGGTCAAGCCTTCACTTAATGGGCAAGACCATAAATATGTTGATACCTAACTTCTCACAAATTTATGAAATAGGTACAAATGATATAAAAAATGAATATCACGTAGTACAAGGCTTAGTTTTACCAGAACATTTCTTCAGGAAATATGATGCCATATTAAGACACCCACAAAGTGCAGAAGAAGAGTTTATAAAATCAAAAGGTCTTGAAGCAAAGCATATGGATGGTAAGGTAATTCATGTTGATGTACAATTAAGAGCTTCAACTATCGATACGTTTGTTTTATGGATAACTTATTCAAGAGTTTCCCCCAAATCCGAGCCTCAAAATATACCAAGTCAACAAAAAGATAGACCAATTTTCAAAAGAGCAAGACTGATAAGTGGAAGTGGTTATAATGAATTTTCAAGATTACCTTCTCAGATGAAGCTTTTTGATGAAGTCAATACTTTACCAACTTTTGGAGAAATTACTCGTCATAATAGTACTAGAACACCAAGTTTGAAAGGAGGTAACAGGGTATTTAGTAATACCAGTTTTGAAGATTCTGAGATGTCAAGTGATGCTTCAGAGACTAATACCAAATTGAGTTCAATATTTGAAGTATCAGGTCAATTACCAAGATTTTCTGAACAATTCTTAATTCAACAAGAAGATGCAGTCATCAAAGAAAAGATTAAACATTCCACCCATTGGCCCAGTGAAATTGGTGGCAGAAGAAGAACTAAGAAGTTCAACGAGTTTGTTGTTGTTAGAGATATGGGTGAAGGTGCTTATGGTAAAGTTATCTTGGGTCAACATAAGGATGATCCAGTATATAAGGTGATCATAAAATGCATTGATAAGGAAAGAATTTTGGTGGATACTTGGGTAAGAGATCGTAAATTAGGAACAATTCCTTCAGAGATTCAAATCATGTCCACCCTTATGCAAGAATTACATCCAAATATCATGAGGATCATTGATTTTTTCGAAGATGAACGTTACTATTATTTGGAAACGCCAATTTTTGGTAACCCACCTGCCATTGATTTATTCGACTATATTGAAGTCAAAAAAGACATGACTCAAGTGGAATGCCAGTTTATTTTCAAGCAAGTAGTACTGGCAATCTTTCATCTACATAAGCATGGAATTGTTCATCGTGATATCAAAGATGAGAATGTTATCGTCGATGAGAGAGGTATTATAAAATTGATTGATTTTGGTAGTGCTGGTTATACAAAACTGGGACCATTCGACGTTTTTGTAGGTACTATTGATTATGCAAGTCCTGAAGTGTTGAAAGGGGAAAAGTATGAAGGTAAACCTCAGGATGTTTGGGCTTTGGGTATTTTGTTGTATACAATGCTATATAAAGAGAACCCATTTTATAATGTTGATGAAATCATGGAAGGAGAGTTAAGGTTACCAGCAGTTATTGATCAAGAACCTATTGATTTGATAAGAAAAATTCTTGTTAGGGATATTGCTCAGAGACCTAGCATTACTGATATCATGGAGGATGTTTGGTTACAATAGACTTGCAGCTGAGCTGAAGACTGAGAGACATAATGTGCAGTAGTTCCTCAATCAACGGAAGTACTACTAAACAAAAGTTGGACTTCAAATCCCTTTTAATTATTTATAATACATAATTTTTAATATCCTGAGCCGATTGCTTATTTGTGGTCAATGTACTCTCTAGACTTAGGACTGCTCGCGGAACAAGTTTTCTTCTCATCCCGCATCAGATAAGAACAAACGCGGTATAAAGCCTATGAAGTCCATTGATGTTGTAGTGGATGTAGGTGGGAACCTAGGAAGGCAACTTACAGTCAACATCATAAACAAGATAGATCAAATTGATATTGGGTTGTTAAATTTACAGGATCTGTTAATACTAAAATTCCTGAAAACAGTTCATGAAGAACTATTTCCAAATACATTTGCAATCAGTTATGGTGATACCATAGGAAGTTACATAAATAAAGATGCTATACTATATCCAATAACTAGAGAGTATTTTGGAATAACTGATATGAATAAGAAGTCTAAAATCGGATCGGTGCTACGATTCAATAATAAGGAATGGATGGACCCACCAATAGATTTAACATCATTTGAAATTCCTAACTATGAGCAAGTAAGCAATCAATTTTCCATGAAGCCCCCAGAAAAACCACTCGAATCTACAGTAGTTTCCCCAGAACAGATTTTAGAGCCATTTCCATACATTACATCAAGATATTATAATATCTTATATTCCACTTTGATACCATTGAATTACTTTCCCAAGACAGCCTTGTCCAGATTAAAAGTTCTATGTAATAATGATACTCAAATACTCAAGGACATTTTATCACAGATGTTTTTGACGGTGGACGAGTTCAATAATCGACATGAGGGAAAGTATGGGATTTTGAAGCTACTTGGAGAGTCAGACGTACTGTCACAAGAGTCTCATAAGACTCTCAAACAAGATGAGACTAGTAATCAGATAGAATTTATATCCAAACACGATCTTCAACAAAGACCTGATTTAGTCAATGATTTAGTTATAGAGTTGAAATCTCGTGAAGCACAAATGCAGCTATTAATATTATTGGAATTACTCATATCAATGGGAGTGTTTGAACAAGAGTTCCTCAATGCCAAACAAAGTCCACAAAAGCTAAAAAGGCGTTCCTTAGTAAGGAAGAAGAACCTGAAACGAAAGATTATACCGACATTTTTAGGTATGGGTGTAAGCTCTTCACAGCCTGCTTTACCATATGCTAAAAAGGAACTTACATTATTTGGTATGTTAAATACATTGAACGACTTATTAGAAAAGATGAATCTTTGGGACACATTGTCAAGTAGGAAGAAGGACAAGACCATGTCATTTGTGGCTTATGTATTGGTACCATATTATAAGACCAAACTTCCTGAAATCATGAATTTCATAATAGATAAGATCAAAGGACTGAATTTGAAACTTAGGAAGCCATCATTTAAAAGAGAAAAATCTGAAACCACAGAAAGGAAAACAACCGAAAGAAAAGTTGATAAAAAGGATTCTAAGAAGACATTCGAAAGACCAAAACTTAGTAAGCTTGATGATAAAACTTTTGCACCACTTAAAAGAAGTAATTCGAACCTTTCATCGAAGAATTTACATAGAAGACAAGTGGAATTCACATCAAAGGCAACAAAGCTGAAAAGTTTGACCGACCTTAATGACAAATCAAGCATATTTGGTGGATTGAACAAGAAGAAGAGTACAAAGATTGTGTCACAAGTCATGGCTACACCGATGAAATCCAAATCATTCGTTGAACCAACTATGGGAGGATCAAGCATGGGATTACTACCACCGCTTAATCTGTCACCAATCCAGACACCTATGAAACCAATGGAAATTACCCAAATTCAAAGTACTCCACGTATAAGTACACATATGAGTCTACAGAATGCACAGATTCAAAGCACACCACAGATACCAGCCCAAACCCAAACCAATGTTCAAAGCACACCTGTACAAAATGGGATAAATTCATCACCAATAAGCTCAGGAAAGAAAAGACCTGGAGAGCCAGTAGCATTTCAAGATTCACCGTTTTTCAGTTCATTAAATGGATCACCAGTCAACGAAACTATCTTCAGAAGAGGTGGCAAGAAAAGAAAACAAGGCACTTAATTGACATGTAAAATAAAATATAAGAAAGATTTACAGAAAGATTTACACTTAACATACATATAATACATACCACTATATTCTAAATCTAAACATTTATCTCCCCGAAGAAAATTCCTCTAACAACTTGCTTACCATCAGGAAGGGCTATGATTTCATTAGCTAAAGTTTCACCTATTCTATCAACTAATTTTTGTCTTATTTCATCTGATACTTCATCTTCATCATCACCAATTTTCAATTTTGTTAATACATCAACAGCAGCTTTTGTTAATATTGATTTTTCAAAATCATTAGTTATTTCATTAAGAACAGAATTAGTCCACATTTTCAAATTACCAACAAGAACTAATTTAATGACTTCATCACCCATATTTTTCAAGCCTAATAATGCCCCATAATGAGTACCTATTGGCTTTGATGAATCCAACAAAGCTCTTAATAGAGTTCTAGTAACTCTGGCTCTTAACGTGGAATATGATGAACCATAGACTGTTATTATATGTTGTAATAATATAGCAGCAAATTCTCTAACTGCTAATTGAGATTTTAATTCGTCTTGAGATTCTTCTTGACTAGAATCTTTGATGTTAGGTCCTATATTCTTGGCTAATAATAACGTTAAAATACATGGCATTAATGCATGAACATAAGGATCTAAAAAGATATTTTTATTATCGGCTAATGCAGATATTACTTCTAACATTGTTGATAAAACTTCTATATTTCGAAGCTGGTTGGTGATTTGTTCGGCAACAAATTGAATAAAATATGGCACTAATTGATGTAACCCAGTATCAGTCTTCAAAGAGTGTAAAGCTGCATGTTTCATAGTATCTTTTTGAGGATCAGTTGATAATAAAACTTCAACCACTTTATCGAAATATAATTTCAATTCTTTAGAAAGTACATGTCTAACCAAAGGTTTAACTTCAGTATCCTTATCAGTAATCTTTTTATCATTGGTATTAGATCCAGACCCATTAGCATTATTTGAATTGGTAGTAGGCGTACTTAAGATATCATTACCAAATATTGAAGCAGTTGCTCCTCTAACTTGAGGTGATAAATTCTTAATATCAGCAGGTGAAGGGTTTTGAGCTATAACTGGTTGAACCCCTTCGATTGCTAACCAATGTGCTGTGAATGTTATTTGACGTGGAACTTTTGGTAATTCTTGATTAATCAATTTTTCTAGTTCGATATCTTGATCATCTAAATAATACAAAGTTTGCCCAGATGCTCCAATAAGAGCTTCTTTGAATTGTAATGGTTGATAGTTATCATACCCATAAAGTGGCTCGATATTCAACACTTTTAAACTATGATTGATATCACTCGTAGTCAAATGTTTTCTTTTACTTCTTCTCATGAACTTTATAGCGGTTTCTAAAATTTCATGAATTCTATATTCAACATCCATTGCCAAGTTCTTGGCACTTTCTTCTGTGAGGTTTATCCCAAGTGATTCAGCTGCATCTTTTACTGTATCATGGGGGGACCATAATGTGTGGGATAATGGGATTTTAGAGTCCATATTGTGCGTTGAAGAATTCGCACTGGCAATCTAAAGTAGGTGAAGGTTGGACCAAAGATTGAGACTAAGGACTGAGAGAAGTGAAACTGAGAGCTGTCGTAAAGGGGTACATCCCTAGAACATAAAGAGGGGTCATGGCTATAATATGAACGATCTTCTATGAAGTTGATTGAATTTCTACATTTTCAGAGACTTTCAGAGGTGCTAATTCAAGGTGACACCCTTCCTAAGCACTAAGTTACCATTGTGTGTTACTATTTAAATGCTACTGGGATCCTTGGTCCCTTGATCTTAGATATTCCCATGTAATTCCTTCTCATAATCCTGCAGAACATCCCATATGCCCGCCACAAGATCCAAATCACACCATGATCTTTCATGAGCTCTGTCACAAAACCAGAACATGACACAAAACCAAATACCCTAATTTTTTTCCAATAAATTTTGATTCAATTCCATTAATCTCTTATTTTCCTTATCTAATGTTTGAATCTTAGTATTTCTTCTCTCCAACTCTTTCAATAAACTTTCCACCCGTTGATTTAACAGTTCCAACTTGGTATCGTCCAAGTGCTTTGGTTTTGTTTCTCCTTCCAATTGTGCTTTTATACTATTGAAATACCGCTCCTTTGATAACTTTGCTTTGGCTTCAATTTCCAACCCTCTTAAATAAAACAATTCACATAATATTAGGTCGTCCCTTGACTTATAAGATTCCTTTACCGGTAAAGGGTATGCTAAATATATTACATTCTTATTCGGGCCAGCCTCAACATTTGATTTAAAGATTCTTTCATTGCTATTATGAATTGGTACTGATTGTTCGAAATCCTTCATTATCTTATTAAACAATTCCTTGACAAAGTTTCCATTCAATGTAGGGAATTCAACATCTTCGGTTTTGATCCCATTGTTAAATTGTATATCATTTAATTTAATGGCAATTGACTCCCAACAATCATCTTGAAGTTCAGAAGTCAATTGAAGGTGGGGGAGATATTCAAGGACATATTCTAACAAAGGAGTTTTGATCTGTTTCTCAACTTTTTTACGTTCTTCATCAAAGAATGATTTATTTTGGGAGAAGAGTTTAATCATGAGAATTTTGAGAATTACACAACGCATCAGTTTCAAATAATGTGTTAAGCTTAACACTACAGGAATAGTACAATCACCTAGTAAGGGTTTATGTGAGACTTTGGAAGACACTCAAACGGTCAATTGATACAAAAAGCTTCGAACACTCTGATGGCTTTGTGCACAGATCTCTTGAAGGTCATTATGCTTTATATTACCTGTACACTTTTATAACACTAATTATACACCTAGCTTAAAGCCCCTTATCTTGTTTCGACATCTTCTTCATAGCTTCTAACTTAGCCTGGCTCTGCTTGGTTTTATCTTGTTGTTGATTATACCTAAACTCAGCAGCTTGTGCTACTGCTTCTTTAGCCAGTTGATGATCTTGACCACCTCCTAATGTATGTCCATTATCATTAGAACCCAATCTTTGACTTGATGCAGGTTTTGATTTCAGGGACTGTGATTTTGATGGCTGTGGTCTCGATGATTGCGATCTTGGTTTTTCACTTAAATCCTCTTGTTTAGAAAAACAACTCCCCATTAGGATTATTCAAACGTCTACCAAGAAAAAGTGCCGCGATTCACAATCTTCTGTTACACAAACGCAATATACTCCAAAATTATATAATTTCTATTTACATATTTACAAGTTCATGATTGGTAAAACTAACGTCTATTTTTGTTTTGATAATCTATTATCTGACTGATAGATATATCGAATGCTTTTTTGAAGTCAACGTTTGCACTTAAATTGTTAGGTAACTCACTCATATCAGTTCCTGGCTTATATTCGTCATTAGCTATTTTTTGTAAAACACCTTTCCATTGTTTATCAATAACAATCCATCTTTTAATAAATTTAACACACGATGACATATCTTGGAAACAATTTTTATACCTATTAACAATGTCCCAATATAATTGAGTTCTATCACCTTTAAATTCTTCAGAATATATGGTAGCATCTCTGATTGATGCCCAATCAGCAATTGGAATATACCTATACTTTTTCTGTTTCAAACTTTCCAAATTTTCATACCATTTTTCGACAATTTCGTCATTATTGAAGTTGATTTCTCCTGCTTTTTTCAAACAGACCCTATATGTGACTTGAGTTCTTTCAATATTATAAATTGCATAATTTTCAACTAATTGGTTGAATACAATCTTATCTTTCCAAGTATAGTTCGTTATCAAAGTATTTAAAAAGACTTCATCAACGGGCTTGACTTGATTATATATCTTGATAATGTTTTTAAGTAAATCAAAAGATTCTGTAGTTAATTCAGGATATGTTTGGAAGAATAATTTGAAGAAGGCATTATTTAAAATCGAATATCTTGAATTTAAATCAGCAATATTTTTATCTTTGCAATAATGATTAACAGTTCCTTTCCAGAAATAAACAATTGTATCAAAAGGTTCATTTGATTCAAAGCAATTATTTAATAATCCTTGAATATGTGGAACTTTTAATTTGACCATATAAGGTAAATCATATTGAATAACTTTATCGAAAAAATGTTTAGCAATAGAGATATCTTTACATGATCCAATGAATGATAAATGTAAGTCACCTAAATATGAACCAGCAGCTGCAATTCTTTGAGGCAAAGGATTTTTAGCAGATTTTTGATATTCATAATTTCTTAATAATGCTTCAAGATTATCTAATCCTTTAGTATAATCACCAGCTTGAACTGAAATTTTCCCCATTGAACATAATAATAATGGATGAATTTGTTTGATATTGGCAGTGTTGATTTCAAAGATTCTTTGGATTTCTTCATAACTGAATCTTTTCAATTTGAAAGCTATTGGTAACACTATTGATAACACTTGATTATTTAAGTATTGTTCACCACTTTGACCATCATTAACTCCAGTTTCCCAAGCATCAACTAATTCATTATCCAATTGAAATTGGTGCATAGCATTGAAATACAATTGTAAGGATCCTGGCGATACAATCAGTTTCAATTCTCCTTCATTGATGATACTGCTAAACTTCAATAAAGCTGATTTTAAGATCTTCTCATCAACAACATTATCACTTGAATATTGATCTTTGTCCAAATTTTTCTTTCCACTTAATCTTGAAGTTCTATTTTGATAAATGGAGAAACTTAATGCTCCAAGATACAGATTCAAGTCATGTGCTTTAAATGCTGATCTTAATTCTTTATCATTAAATGAATTTACAATATTTTGAAATGTCATGGAGAATGCTTTTTGTCCTTCTTTGTCCCTGTTTAATTTCCCATATTGTTTTAATAAATGAACTTGTTCATTGAAGTAGTTGAGTTTATTGTCAATCTCTTTATGAATTAATGGATCTGTTTGAAGTTTTTCAATATATCCTTCATATTCACGTACGTTATTTAATGTGGTGGTAGTACTATAAGGTAACTGATTTTGAAATTTTTGAGAAAATGTATAATTAGTATATCCAGAACCTGGTCCTTGTGATATGTATGAATTATTCTTAAGATTTAAAAGCACTGGTTTTATCGATTGCAGAGCATTGGTGCTAACAAACCTAAACATGACTGATGAAAATTTTCGCACACTCTGATGACTTTATATGGAAACTTGAGACTATGGCTAAGAAATAGGGAGGTTTGGGTTAGTTCACAAATGTTGGTTTTTACAGGTCAACATATACTTAAGATTTAAGTGTTCTAACCAAAGGATAATCGTATACGTCGTTTAAAAAGAATCATGACACCATATGAGCCAATAATGTAATTATACAGTATTTCATGAGCTAATAACATCATATATACTAACTCCGAGAGCGTTTAACCCCTGAATGACCCTTGAAAGCACTAATCAGAGCTAAATGCTTATACAAAGGACTCAGCCTCTAACTTCAGTCTCGTAATTTTTGTCCCTATCTATACGGTGTGTTGGGTACGTATCACCAGATGAGATAACCTTATTTCGCATCTCGCATGTTATACTATGCAGTTAAAGGAGTTGGAATATTCACCGATCCTACTGATTTAAAGCATAAAATATTTAACATACGACAGCAAGCCGAGGATTACGTTCATCTGTCAGAAGATCTAGACTTGCTACCATGCTTAGTATCTCCTATACCCACAACCATAACTGACGTTATCTATGATTTACCACCTGATAATATCATTTATACAGATGGTGCATGTAGGAATTTTGGCAAACCCAACCAAAGCTCGGGCTATGGAATATATTTCCCTTCCAGTAAGTCGGGAATTTCTTTATCTTGGGACAAAGTGGCACATTTAACATCAGCTAAACCTACCACTACTACATTAGAATTATTAGCTATAAGGCACTGTTTAAGAATCATAAGGAACTGGGAATTTAAAGGTACTATAACAATTTATACAGATTCAGAATATTGTATCAATGCCTTAACTAAGATGGCATTAATATGGCAAAGACGTCATTGGGTTAATAATAAAGGTCAACCCATTCAACATAAGGACATTATAATGGATTGCCTCGAAACATTGGCGGAAATATTCCAGAAAACTCCGGAATTTAGGGATAAAATAAAGTTGGAACATGTCAAGGCACATTCAGGAGACTTTGGGAATGAAATGGCTGATGAGTTAGCACGGTATGCTTGTGATCTAATTGATTTAAGTCGCCATCAGTAATTCATTAGTTCCAGGAAGCATTAACTTTAAATATAGATATCATAAAGTTTTCTAATACGTTTGACTTCTATTTGTACTCCCTATGTCAAATGGTTACCTCTATCTTATCTCTCCTGTATATAATCTCAAACCGAGAAGGTTTTTGTGGTATATGAGACAACGGTATTATGCTGTTGCAAAAGGTGTACAAACAGGAATATTTCGAGACTGGTCACATGTAAGTAAGTTAGTGCTTAACTATAAAGGGGCAGTATACAAGAGGTATGACAATTTACGTGATGCAGAGAAATTCATACTAGATAATGGAGGATTGAGTCTAGATCTACCCACAAGAGCTAAACTATTATTACCATCAATACGAAGACCTATAAGGGATTTGGGACTGGAACTAAATTCAGAAGTTGCAAAAGAAGTATTCACACCAAGCACTGGTGAATTAAAAGGGAATGAAGGAGAAGAATCAAGAGTACAAACAAAAGTGATACAAAACATAGTGCCACAAATAGAAGTAGAAACTCAAGAAAACATAATACGACAAGCACAAATTGGATCTCGACCAGAAATAATATCTAATAATTCTAAAACCCGACTATCGGAGTACTTGAATAGCTTATCCGTATCAAATTCTGTTGAGATAAGTGATGTGTCATTTTTAGATCATTATGATAGAATGTATACGGACGGAGCATTCAAAAATAATCATTTAGTCGGAAAAGTTAAACCAATTGGAGGTTATGGAATATACATTGGTCCAAAAGCTACGAATTATTCAGTTTCCTGGGATGATTGTCAATTGTCAGATTCTATACCGTCCAATATTCTTTTAGAGATCTTGGCCATACTTCGGTCTTTAAGAATGATAAGGGCATATTTCGAAACCAACCCCCAAAGACCATTTAAAATTTTAACTGATTCACAGTATGTAATAGACTGTGTATATGTCTATTCTAAAAATTGGGTCAAAAATGGTTGGCAGAATAAACGTAAGCGTAGTATTAAACATAGTGCACAATTACAAGAATGCTTGAATATCTTAGAATGTCATAGAGATGTTTCATTAGAACATGTACGAGGACATCAAGGAATCCATGGTAATGAAATGGCTGACTTGTTAGCTAATCGAGCTTGTGATAGAATGAAAAGTAGGCAAAAGTAAGGTTGAATACATAGTTAACGACTGATTTGTTGGTTAACTTATTGGTTGATTGATACCTTAGAAAACGACTGATTTCTGTGAATGATTTCTTAAAAGTTTACATGTTATGCTATGATCTTCCGTGTTCAACTTTAACTCTTATCTGTTCGAATCTCCAGAAGTTCAATCCTAATATTCTTGATGGCAGATCAATTCGCGAATATGCCATATTATGCTGTTGCCAAAGGTGTTAAGCCTGGAATATATAGTACCTGGGATGAAATAAAACCGTTGGTGGTTGGATTCCGAGGTGCTGTTTATAAGAAGTTCATGGATAAGCTGGAAGCTGAAGCTTTTGTTAAGCGTGGTACCTATAGCATAAAGGTAAGTGTTCCACAGAAGGATGAGACTGCAACATCTACAGACAGTGCTTCATACAAAAGCCAGGAAATAACTAGAGGTGTCAAAAGAGATTTTCATGGCACTGAAATACCAGGGAATCAATCAAAAAACCACTCAATTGCTATAGAAAGGTATGTATTGGATGATGATATCAATTACCTGATAAAAGATTTGAGCCTTTCTGGTCTTAACATTATAGATCAAGTAAAAGAAGATACGGTGATTGATTTCAGAAAGCACAACATCATATTCACTGATGGAGCATCAAGAAACAATGGAGCTGAAAACTGTAATGCAGCACTTGGAATATTTATAGCAAGAGACACTCCTCTGTTCTCAGTAAAGTATAGAGATTGTAAGCATCTCACTTCAGCTAGACCAACCAACCAAACATTAGAATTGATAGCTGTTCTTTATGCATTGGTACTTATACGAAATCATTTCAATAATAAGGGATTAGATAGAGTTTTCATAATAAAGACAGATTCAAGTTATGCCATAAAGTGTATTACAGTTTATGGACACAAATGGAAGAAAAATCACTGGACGAACAAAAGGAGAAAGCAAGAAACCCCTGTGCACTATGATTTAGTAGCACAGTGTATTGAAATATGTGATCAGTTTGAAGAGAATATCCAATTTCAACATGTGAGAGGTCATAAGGGAATTTACGGTAATGAAATGGCTGATAGGTTGGCTAACTTGGCATGTGACCGAACTTAGTGTGTATATTATATGGTCTTCGCATAGTGTATATTTTGCATATAGGATATTTGTTCTGTGAGTTTGTGTGTTACATACTTAACCTAGTTCTATACATACTGATGGTTTAGGTACCTTGACGTCCCGCACCAGTAAATCCGCATTTGCAACCATTTCTTCTCAGAATTGTGAGAAGCTCATCATGAGTGCATACGCTGCAGTACGTAACCAAACAGATATAGAGATAGAACAAGACGATATAATACAGTACTCCCAAAACTCATCAGACGAAGAACAAGAGATTGAAGAAATAACTACAAAAATTGTCACCAATACTCCGAACTTAATACCGAAGTTCAAACCTAGTTTTACACAAAACGATGATAATTTAGTATACCTTGGCAGTTCTGTCATAGTAGGTCTTAAAGTCGATGAAAGTATTTGTGTCAATGGTCAGTATAAACTTATCATCGAGAGAGGGGCCATATTAGTCAATAATGTACATTATTACCATGCACCACAAGAGTTAATTATAATTCAGCCAAATAGTTATAGTTTACCAGTAATTGGAAGTACACAAGTTATTAATACCGAACAAGTCAAGGATATCAGAAACCAAGAAAATGAACATCTTTTCCATAGTGACTATAAGTCAGTAATACGATTGGAGAACCTATATACAGGGCTAGAAGTTATAGGAAAATATTATGCACCATTTAAGAATTTGATCCAATTTGAAGAACAACTGCCAGAGTATTCTTTTGATGTTCAGACTAATGTGACAGATGGAATTTTGTTTGATAGAAACCTTATTGGATTTACTAAACAATTGAACCCATTGCAGCCTTCAACATTCATTACCATAGGAAATAAGAATTCAGGTAAATCAACTGTAAGTAAATTAATCTTGAATAAGTTAGTAGAAGAATGCCCAGTGGCCGTATTAGACCTTGACCCAGGCCAATCAGAATATTCCAAACCTTATTGTTTATCGATCACAGTTCATCATCAGCCGATTTATGGCTACAACTATCATGAAGACGAAGAAGACGTTCATCTTTTCTATGGGTTTTCCAATCCCCAGCATAATCCTCAAATGTATATGACAATAATAACGAAGTTATGGGAATATTATAATAAGTCGTTAAAATATAAAGGATATCATTTGATAATAAACACTCCTGGGTGGGTAAAAGGCTATGGAAAAGATTTGTTAGTACAGATAACTAATATTATCAGACCCCAACACCTTTTACTTTTGTCAGCCACTCAAGATAATGAAAATATTTTGACTGGGTTACAATTTGATCAACTAAGTGTATTCAGAGGGTCATTCACCAAATCAAAGTATTCACCATCGGATTTAAGGACTTTTAATAGATTATTATACTTCCATAGAGTCTCAAACCTAAAGTTCAATTTCACTACACATTTACTTGAAAAACTGCCTTTGAAGTTATCTTATCATACATCAGAAGATGATAGTTTCCCAGGTGTTAACTTGGTATCGGTTCTTAATCACGATCTAAGCTTAAACTTCAATGAACTGGATCTCCCTTTAATGCTAGATACTTCCATAGTGAGCTACTATTTGGTTCATGATGAACATTTTCAAACTCACAAACATTTGTACAATTACACATCAAATTTTGTTTACATAAACTCAAGTAAGTTGGCTGAGTTTTTAGAGTATAATTCAAACATCGAATTTAGAGGGGTCTGTATTATTCATAGTGTCAATACTGTGAATCAGTATGTGAACTTGTACTTTTCTCCGAGAGAGAATTTAGGCTACATTAAGAAGAAAATGGAGTCGGGATATAAGCTAGTGTTTATCAAGGGGGAAAGTGATATACCAAGCTGTGAAATACTTTATCCTGATTTGGTACAACAGTATCATAAGAAGATAAAGATGGGGAAAGATGGGAGATTTCCTTATGTTAGTTATAATAGTAAAGTCAATGGAGTATGGAGAGTTAGAAGAAATATTCTAAGAAGAGGTCATCTCAATTGAGTTGCATATTTATAAGTCATAGGAATATATAGGATACGTACAGTTTTGTATACTATTGTACAATATTGCATAGTAAAGATCCCTGTCTCTGTCCTCTTGCTCACTTTTCCTAGCTCGCTTTAAAGTTTACAGCTCACGCCCTACCTATACAACCACATTCGCGTCGATTCACTCAACATGAATATCTTCTTTATACTAACACTATTAACCATAGTTAAAGCTATAGTTCCTGATAATGACATAAATTCACACTCACATGACTCCTTAACGTCATTAAGTTTGCCTGAGTTATTGGATACTACTGATATATCACATTTACCATGGACTACTTTGAATAACGTAAAATTAGATACTGGTAGAATACTTATAGGTAAATTAGGTGGAGGTATTTGGTCAAAAGATTATTTACCAAACTCAGATAAAGATTGGACAGTTGAATTTGTGTTCAGATCAAGTGGTACTACTAGAGATCAACAGTTTGCTGATAATAATGGACTTTCGTTATTCATAGTTGATCTGCCAAATTTCAAGCAAACTGATAATTTCGGTGGTCCTTCACAATTCGATGGATTTCAATTTCTTATAAATAACAAACAAAAGCCTGGTATCAAGATTTTTAGTAATGATGGTACTCAAAAGATTACCAATGATTTAGAAGCCACCATTGGTAATTGTCAGTTCAGTTATTTGAATTCACAAATTCCATTCGATGTCAGAGTTTCTTATTCAGGTGCTTCCAATGTATTCAAAGTACAAATTGATAATAATTTATGTTTCAAAACTGATAAAATCAAATTTCCAAGTGGGAAGTATTCTCTTGGTCTTATTGGTAATGTCCTGCCAGCTAGTGAAGAACTATTTGAAATCTTCAGATTGAATACATGGGATAAATTAACTGAAGATGCTATCGATGATCATGGATTGATGGCTGATGGTGCATTAAAAGTTGCTAAAACTGTAGTCCTTGATGATGAGAAGGAAAAAGAGGAAGAAATCGTAACTCCTGCCAGTGTAAGAGAATCATTAATGGAAAGAGCTAGAAAGTTCAGAGAAGGTATGAATAAGGGAAATGATGGTGCTGGTTCAAGTAGTGGCGATTCTAATGATGGTAACTCTAATAATGCCAAAGGTGTACCTTCTGACTTTTCTTTTGAAGATTTTATTAGACAAAGCAATAAAATACAAGAACGTTTGGATTCATTAGAATCAATTTTACTCAACGTCCAATTTCAAAACAAAGAAGCACCACCAGTTGAAGCATCTTCTTTCGAGGATTTCAAAGTCACCCTTACCAAACAGTCCTCAGAGCTTTTAGATGCTATAACCAAACTTAACCAGAAAGTTATTGGAGAAGTTAGAGAACACCAATTCACTATGGAAGAGTTAGGAAAGAAAGTCGACTTATTGATGAGGAATCATAAAGAGTTGAATTACCAATATGAAAAGGGAAAATCTAATGACAGTGGTAGTATTTTAAGATATGTCTTGATCACAATAGTAATTGTTATTTTAGTATTGGTTGTATTTGTTTATAGGTTAAGAAGGGACATAAAGCACTCCAAGTTGCTTTAGGCAGACACAAAAGGTGTATAAGAGAACCATGCAGAGCATAAGGGTTGATTATTCAACACCGTTCAAATTAGATATGACTGGGGTATTACAAATATATTGTACCTATGAAGAACATCTTTCATCTCTTACAGCGACTATAGATGAAACTAATTAGAATCACTTTCAAATTTAGACGCTAAGTCCTTTACTGAAGATTTCCTACCAATAGAAGTGAATTTGGGTTGGCTCAACTCTGATAAATCGATATCCTTTTTACCTGGTTTTGATGATACTGGCTTGGAACCTGCAGATTTATCTAAATAAGAACTTAAAGATCCTTTATTTGGAGAATTGGATCTTTTCAAACCCGGTTCATCTTTTTTAGGAGTCTTAGGTGGTTTAGGCGTTTTAGGTAATTCTGGTAACTTTAATTCGTTTTCCTTATCGTCAGATATTATCAGATCGTCAGTATTGGAATATGAAGCATTTGATTCTTTAGACTCTCTAGGTTGTTTGGGTTCCTTAGGGTCTTTGGGTTCCTTTTGTTCCTTTTGCTCTCTTGGTTCCTTTTGCTCTCTTGGTTCCTTTTGGTCTCTTGAAGACTCTCTAGAGTCTTTCTTCTTATCTTTTCTACTTTGACTCTCAGGACCATGCTTGGAGTTGTTTCTTCTTAATTCCTTGAAAATATCATCCTTTTTATCAAACAAGTCTTGCACAAAAGCAACTTGAAACCCTTCAAGTAAATGGTCTCTTTTTGGTAAGATAATAATGCTGGCTAAATCTTTACTTAAATTCTGTTTGAACTTATCAGCCAATTCTTTGTCTTTCTTACTGATGATTTGAATTAACCTGTTTAAATGAGTTAAGATTGCATCTAGAGTTGCCAAATTACATTTTGGTAATTCACTTAAAACATTCTGTAAACCATTGAGTCTTGAATCATCGATAGATTTATTAGTATTAACTGGATAACTCAGATATAACGATTTGATGATTTCATAATAGTTATGTAAAATCAAGGAATCTGGCAATTCAAGTAAGTAAAGCTTCAAGACATTAGTTATTATCATTGGATGCTGAGATTCAAGAGCTGATAAGATTTCTTGTGATGAAGTTAATTGATTTAACTTGAATCTAAGATTATGAATATTACTTAATTGCACTGGTTTTGTCCAAAGATTTATTCTTTCTTCATCATTAACCAAATCAGGATAAACCTTATCCAAATGCGATAAAATACATTGGACTAATATTGGGACTATCTTTTTATCTAACCTTGACTTGATTGAAAGATCCACACCAAAAGTTTGGTTTATATTGGAATTGTAATAATTATCATAAAGAGTTACAATTGGTTTGAATTTCCCGATTTGGAAATTTTCAATTAAGAACTTCAAATCATTTATAGGGTTGATAGTCTCTTCTAGGATCATGAGCTCATCAAAGAAATTCTTCTGATCTTGATAAAACGGTTGAAAAATCTTGATGAAATCAAGTAAGACTTTCTTGATAGCTTTTAACCTATCGAATTCACATTTCTCCATGAATGTCAAATGATCCATGATCAATTGTTCAAACTCACATCTGAGTTTATCCAACTCAATGACGGCTTGGTAATATTGTTGATCAAGTAAGTTGACTTCTTGATTGAGTTTAACATATTGTGATTTATCATTGAAATCAATATTGACTCCAATTACTTGTTTCATATCTTCAAAATAATCATTCAATTGAGTTGAACTTATGGTACTAGCGTTCGGCTTTAACGCGTTAATTCCGGCGATTTCAAATACTTTGGATTTCCATTGATAATAGAACTGGGATGAATTTATGAAATTATTTTGATTGATGGTACCGATTAATCTTAAATACCCTTGTGATATCAAATCCTTACCAAATCTTTCCAACTTATCAATATCATTTAAGTCCTCAACGTTTTTCATTAACCATTGAGCTATTGAACTACCACTACTAACATTAGAATAGGTTCCTAAAATCGCTACTTTATGATCTTTCAATTCAATATTGTTTAACATATCAATTAAGAGTTTTTTGAATTGTTTTTCGGTAAATGTTAGATCTCCAATCTTATAAGTAGTTTCATCAAAATCATTATCTTCAACACTTTCATTATCACTAACAGTTATATCTCCTTCAAAATTTCCCTTGAATTCTTCCAATATCCTACATTTGTTGAAATATCTTTTCTGTAATTTTTCTAATTTGGTTTTGTACCCTTTGAACCCTTTATATTTCTCTAATAAGATATTATCACTGAACTCAATTCTTTGCTTATGATCAAAACACCATTTTGCAAATGGTTCAACAACTTTTGAGGTTATATCTTCACTAATGCCAACATGGTAATTTCCCTGGTTTACAAAATTTTCATTCATTTGTGTAAATGCAGTTTTAATGGTAGAAACATAATCATCATTTTCAAATCGCTTACTAACATTAGTTGGGGTGATATTAACCAACTGTTCACCATAAATCAATTCCAGTTCCAGTCTTTTCTTAAACATAGTGATGAACATTTCATTTTCTTTGACTCCCTCATACAATTGACTGAAAAGGATTCTACATCCTGAATTATAGTCTGATGTCCAAAAGCTATCACTAAAGCTCATTGGTACTGTTTATTTATGTCCGTTGATATATGTCGGTTGATATGAGAACTTTCAATTAGGATGTGACTAGAACAAAAACAAAAGATGCTTCACTTATCTTTTATCAAATTAAAAATGTGAAAATTCTTCAAACTGTCAATCCTTCCTCAAAGATCTTGAATCCACAAACTGACTGTCAATAATTCACGTACCAGAATCTTACTCCCAATGCGCGTTGCAAATGCGAATGTCGTGTACCGTTCCAATCCATTACATTTCCAATTTAAGGTCGCACACCAGTAATTAAAAATTCCTGGCTATCTTTGATACCATGAAAGATCCTATTACACCGAAAACACCAAGACCAAAGAATGAATTAGGTGGTACCAAACTCAAGCCGATTAGTTTTGAGTTACCACCATCACCTGAATCCCTAAAAATCCAAAAACACAAAATCATGATACGAACAAAGGGTAAGAATATAGGTGGGTTGTTAATGAATGAGAAGACGATCTTATCACCAGAACCTCCTAGTTATGACTCGGATAATCCATTTCTAGAAGGTAGTTCTAATGAAAGCAATTCAACAGGAGCTCCATCGACCGAAGATTTTTCTCCCAAAGGCATAACAGGTCCATCAACTCCTAAGCATCAAATTGTAAATGATGACATTAAGTCTAAGATAGTTAATAACAACATAAAGCATAATATAGTGAATAATGATATAATAGAGAATTGGAAAAGTCCGAAAAAGTCCTCACCAATTGATAATCCATTTATAGGTCCTAGAAAGTTTCATAAAAATACTTCTTCGGTTGATTATGATAATTTTAATGAGTTTGTGAACAATAAGACCGGTAAAAAGTTTCTCGTAAGGTTGGACAAAAGACAAAAGGTGGTGAAGCCTAAAAGATTATTCGTCAATGATTTGAAGAGGTTGAGTGAGAAAGACTTTAAGATATTCGATGAGCTGGATCTCTAGACCATATGAAGTTTGAAATAAATAATGATTAATATATGTATGACCCTGTAACTGCTTTTGTAGCTTATACTCTTTAGTCAATGGATAAAGGTCTTTTCACGTGACCAATTTTTTAAGATATTACATATATTACAAAATGACTTATATACAGCTTCCGTTTAATCCCTATACTTCTTCAAATTATCCCAACCTATCTCATTAGCATTAGGCAATTTAATAATTTCAATGTTTGTCAAATATTGAGGATTTTGTCCAGGCATCTTTAATTGATAGTACAATGGTTTCTTGATCTTATCTCTGAATTCAATATCTAAATGTCTCTTGATCTCTGTGTATTCATGAGGTAAGTTGAATCTTGATAATAAGAAATTAGGAGTATTTGAATCTCGTTCCAGTTCATTCAGCAATTGATCATAATCAACTAACTTGAACTTATAATAATTCTTCCATGTATGGAATGAAATATTTCTATAAGTGTTGACTAACAAATTGAATTGTACCACGCTATGTAACATTTCTAAATTACAACTATCTTCAACATTTAATCTTTGACTTCTAATTATGTAGTTAGTATAGTTAGAGTCAAACGATTCTGGTAATAATCCTTTCAAGTGTAATTGATGACGTTTCTTATTTTGATAATCAAGTTTTATATGAGGTTTCGATACTTTACCACTTGATGATTGTGGAATCTTGTTAACTCTATTAACTAATGAAGCATCTTTGTAATTACCACTTCCTGGTCCTCTGTAAGTCTTGGTGTAAAAATATTTACCAAAATTGAAATAATCATAGTCATTATTAAAAACTAATTGTTGAACATTTCTACTGACTTTACCTTCACGTTTAGGTATGGTTGGTATTGTATTAGAAACCAATTGTTGTTGTTGCTGATTAGTTACATAATAGTTGGGTACTTTACAAATATGATTGATGTTGAATTCTTGAATAAACCCTTGCCCTGGTATAACACTTTCCACTAAATCTAAATTATTTGGGTCAGTGTTGGTAGCATTTTTACGAATCTTACCTAAAGGTTTACGTTTCTTTATTTGATCATTTGTATCATTAATTTCAATTTTACTATAATCATTTAAACTATGAAATAATTCTAATTCAGGTTCAAACAATTTGGTACTACTGCTATGTTTAAAATTATTTATACCCTTATAGTAATTATATTTACTTGCACTAGTCAAACAATTGAAAGTTGAATGTTTTAATTCCAAAGTTGAATCAATAAATCCATACTGAGGAAATACTTGGTTTAAAGTGATTTTATCCATTTGTTCATTACTATCGATTTCCATTTGTGGTTCAATATCGTATAATATGGAAGGATTAATATTATTACTTAATCCATTAATGTTAATATAATAATATAGGAATTTGTCATTAATTATGATGTTTTCCTTAACTAATTGAACGTTAATTTCATTTGTGGTTTTCTTGAAGTCGGTTTTGGTAATATTTGACCTTTTAATAAGTTTACTTATAAGATGATAAGTCGAGGGATAATTCCATAAATCAGCCAAATCTTTGACTAGAACATTCCATTCATCATCTAATTTGAATATTGGTACTAATAGATTATCCAAATTGAGATTATTAGTGTTTGATTGGAATTCAATTGGAACTCTTTTGGTTGTTGTGTGATGTATACTGTTAGTCGGAAACTTTATTTCTATTGACATACTCTCCAATGGCTCTATATTTCTTTTTTTTTTTACGAATTACAGTCCTTCTCTGTGTGTTTAAAATCGCTTAGGTACTTGAAATATGTGTTTGTGTGTAATGGTCTATTTGTGTACGTTGACTATGCTCACTGTTCAATTCTCATCCCCCTTGTCAAAGTATCTCACCACACTGTAGCGTCGCAGTGCGTGCATATCCAATCGCATTCAACGATCATTCCTTACTGATCCAAATCAAACACACAATATGGGTAACTATTTTAGTAAATTATTCCAAGGACTTTTAGGTCGTAAAGAAATGAGAATTCTAATGGTTGGTTTAGATGCTGCTGGGAAAACCACCATCTTATATAAATTGAAATTGGGTGAAATTGTTACAACTATTCCAACTATTGGATTTAATGTTGAAACTGTTGAGTACAAAAACATTTCATTCACAGTATGGGATGTAGGTGGACAAGATAAAATTCGTCCATTGTGGAGATACTATTTCCAAAACACTCAAGGGATTATTTTTGTAATTGATTCAAACGATAGGGATAGAATTAATGAAGCTCGTGAAGAATTACAACAAATGTTAAATGAAGATGAATTAAGAGATGCATTGTTATTGGTATTTGCTAACAAACAAGATTTGCCAAATGCTATGAATGCTGCTGAGATAACTGAAAAACTAGGATTGCATTCAATTAGACAAAGACCTTGGTATATTCAAGCAACTTGTGCCACAACCGGAGATGGATTGTATGAAGGATTAGAATGGTTGAGTACTAACTTGAAAGGTGCACAATAAGCCCATGTCCCATGAAATAGGTACTCAAATAAATCGGACCTAAATATCGGACCTAACTCAAATAATTAATATTGCCAGGAAAAAGATACAGCCTTGTGGGGAAGCAAGGAGCGGATATGTGTTCAATTCAAAAAAAAAATATTTAGTTCATAGGTTATTTAAGTCATAGTGAAATGTTTAATACTACAATATACGTGTATAAGGAATTATATCACATTCATAATGGCAACCATAACTTCCGTGGTTTACCCCTTTCTTTAAACTCTTTGGACGGGGATAAGATGAAGAAATTTAATTTAAAGAACAAATTTAAACAGCACGGAATTAGTGGGAACTAACCATTTAGTAATAATTAAACTCTAATTTCATGTAATGGTTATATTTTTAGTTAGGATCGCCTTTTATAGCTTGTCCATATGCTTTTCAAAGTACAAAGCCGAGGATTAACGATAATAGGATTTGTTTTAACCACTGTTAGTTAATTATAAACTCCGATAGAAACAGTAGTCTTTATCTTTACAATAGCCGATAGATCAAATTGGACGCACATGCATGGATTTGTTAGACGCAGTAGAATTCAACTCCGAGTGCATTAACTCCCCATATTCTCAATTTATGCGGAGTTAGGCACTTTCACAGGGGCCAGTCCGAGGATATTTATATCAAAAACTTTCATTTATCAGCTTGAACCACAATTGGTATAAAAAGAAGAACGATTCCAATTCATTTCTTATCCTTGATTCAATCAAATATCAATTACATCAATCAACATGGAAGGTGAAGACATTTTATACGAAGTTAGAGATAGAACTGCTATTATCACTATCAATTTACCAAAAGTTTTAAATGCTTTAAATGGTGAACAATATATCTTATTAGGTCAATTAGTTGAAAGAGCTGATAACGAAGAAGAAACTGTTGTTACCATCATTCAAAGTAGTGGTAGATTTTTTAGTGCTGGTGCTAACTTTAGTGATTCAGGAATTGCATCTGCCAAGACTGAAGATTTATTTAGTCACAGATATTGGTTAGATAAATTCGTTAGTAGAAATTCTTGGTTAACTGCTTTATTTTCTAACCATAAGAAAGTTTTAGTTGCTGCTTTAAATGGTCCAGTTATTGGTTTATCAGCTGCTTTAGTTGCCCTTTGTGATTTAATCTATGTTATGGATGATGAAAAATTCTATCTTTTATGTCCATTTTCTAACTTAGGTTTAGTCGCTGAAGGTGGTGCTTCTGCTTCTTTATGGTTAAGATTAGGTTGGTCTAAAGCAAGTGAAGCTATTCTTTTTGCTAGACCAATTGATGGTAAAGATTTGAAAAACTTAGGGTTCATCAATAAATCTTATAATGAACATAAATTTCAAACTGCTGAAGAATTCAATCAAAAGATTTATGAAGATGTTAACAATCAATTCAGTGATTTACATGAAGATTCAGTTTTCAAGAATAAACAATTATTAAAAGCTAACCGTGATTCTTTGATTCACAGTGCCAACTCCCATGAAGTTATTGATGGGTTCAACAAATGGCTTGAAGGTGCTCCACAATCAAGATTCGTTCAATTGGCTCAAAAAGATATCAAGCATAAAATGTAAGTCTTGAAAATACGATTTATAAAAGCTGTGGCTTACTATAAGATCCGTAGGTGTTTAAATTTGAATTTATCTTAAAGTCTACTTATGTCTCATCTCTCCCGCCTAAGTTTCAATTTCTCATCTTATCTCGACCTCCACAATCTCACAAACCTCATGAGTTTCAACCTACCTAATCCCTGTCTACTAGGTATACTCCTTGTGATATCAACACATAATGGACCTCAATTGGTATTCAAGTATCCACAAAACTTGAATGATAAGCCGGAGCTTGAAGTAGATGACGATGAGTATAAGGTCTATGATTCAGATCAGGAAAGTTCTGATGATGATGATGATCAACAATGGGATTCAAAGCATCATGGGTTTTATTCTGGAACAAAAAAGGATCTTCTATCATTTTTAGATGATCAAGAAACTTATAGGCGGAATCGAAAGGAAGATAATCCAATAAAAGGTCATGATAAAAGACTTTCAATCGATTCCACATCTTCATTGAACAAAACACAAAGTGGGAAATCTGAACAAAGCACTCATTCTAAACTTCCTGAACGTAATGACATTTATGGTATTGAACAAGATTATGTTATAGAAATGTTGTGTCCTCCTAAAGAAATGTGTAATTCAAGATTTGAAATAAATATAGATGATTTCATCTTCATAGGATTACCAATTCATTGTAATGAGTACGGATGGAAAAGGCGTAAGGATGATGAACCACAAACAGAAATATCAATGAACATGTTTCATTTAGTATTTCTAATGAAACCCCCAGTTTTAGAGAGTAATTACAGAATAGATGAACTATATCATTATGTTAGCTCGAGATTATCAATAGTTTTACGTCATGAACAACAAAAGTATGATTATGTATGGCAGCAAGCTTTGGCCATACAAAAACTTAAAGAAGAGTTTATTAAGAATGGAGGTGGAACCCAAGAAACCTTGACCAATTATTTACTACATCGGTCATCTTTATGTAAATTAATGGCAGATTGTTTTAACTATATAAGTAATTCTGAAATTGCCAATTTATCGATAAATAACAAGTTAAGATCATTTCAAATCCCAGTTAAAACTGAGTTTCATTCAATACCAGAATCCACAGTTCCTTATCTACCAGGGTCTCATCTACTGTCTACAGTGTCAATGGTTGCTAAGACTGGCCTTATAAATGTTGGAGAAACCACAAGGTATGGTATGACTAACACTATGTCCATGATGTTAAATAATTTACACAATGATATTGAAAATGGAGGTAATGAAGAAGATGATACGAATGTCACATCAGATGATATCATCTATTTAGCATTATTGTTATTAGATGATCCAGAGACTATTATCAAAGACATAAAAGCTGAACCAACTTCGGTGTTAGCCAATTTCATACGAATGATAAAACCGACTGAGTCACTTATAAAACTTTATACGAAAATTCAAGAGATCAAAGACAATAATGAGCTTGAATTATCACAAATCAAATCTTTTGCATTCCATTTGATTTATTGGAGAAGAGCAATCGTTATTCATCCTTTAAATACGAGGTCGATTTATATAGTATCTCCAATGGCTCCCATAACAATTAACATGTATAATGATATTTCAAGATTCAAACAACAGTACCCTACAATGCCATCATTGCCACAGCTTTTGAAACTATTATCTTCTTCGTTTAGGAAACCAAAGCAATTCTTATCGTTGATACCTTCAAAAGACCATAAAGATGTTTATTTATCAGCATTAAGTTGGTTGATACGATATGGTTATGTCACACAGCTTCGAACTTACATTTGGTTGAAAGTATCTAAGAAGATAAAAATGAAAGTGGAAGAAGAAATGGAGAACGAATCTAATCCAAAATCATCGTCAAAGAAATCAACAGTTCAAGGTACTGATAATACGTCGAAGTTAACTAACAAACCAGTAGAAAAGACAAGCAAAAGTGTTAACTCATGGGATAGAGACATTGAAGATATAGCTAGTGGGTTGAAAGCAAATTTTCCTGAAATTATCCTTGAAGATGATGATGACACTATAATTCTTGATCCTGGAAGAGCAACCACTTTAGAGAGGAAATGGATTCATAAAATTGTATCTGAGGAGTGTAGCTTATCGCCTGAGTTGACTGTGATTTTCTACAATATTTTGAAGTACATGAATGGTAAGACATCATTAGAGTTGTTATTATTAAGGGAAAATGTCTCTAGGAATGATTTTAGGAGGTTATTATTACAGATAGAGGATCATATAATCTCCGTAAGACATTGGTAAACTTAGAGTCTACTGCCAGCTTCACCAATAACCCTACAGGCCCAAAGTTACTCTGATAAACTTATTAATTGCTATATTACTATATATACATAATTATCATTGTACAATGCTTATAATGAGGTTCGGACAATTTTACCTCGGTATACTTCTAACTAAAATTATCCTCTTGATTAGGTTCTAAAGCCCCCTCTATCTCATTAAATCCGCTAAAATGAATTGGTCTATGAAATTCATGATAAAATCCTAAAGGCAAATCAACTTTTAATTCATATGTCATCTTTGATGTCCAAAGTTGTCCTAAGAATGCAAAATTCCAGATATTATCGTCCGGTACCATAAATCCACCGCATAATCTATCTGATAGTAGGAGTTGATTTATAGTACTAAACTTAGCATTAAACCCGGATGGTGACGTCGATAATAAGTCCTTGTTAGTACTTCCCCATTCATAACCTTCCGATGATAAATTGTATGATGTCAAGGTTACGGAACCTGGGGTGAACGTTACTGTTAATGTAGTCATATCATCATTCCATAATTCGCTTTCCCTGAATTTACATAACGTATTAATTTCCACGGGTGTTAAATATTTGAGTTCTTGAGTTTGAGTATGAATCCATCCTAGCATTTGTAAATCTGACTCAATAGTTGGTAAATCAGGGAATTGAATTGAATGGTTATTACCTAATTGGGGTACCATTACAATATTGTGAATCTCTTTAACACCGTCTACGATTTTACCAAACAAAAAGCCTCCGATTTGACTTCTTAAATCCGATATTTGAATAAATTTCTTGAGTAAATTCTTGGGCATAATATAAACAGTTTCCGATTCTTCTTCACTAGTTACATATATGTTCTTACTACGTAAATGTAAGTTATTTGATTCTATAGCTCTCGTTCTCCATTCATTCTTGGATACAAATGACAGTTGCTCATAATTTGTAGTAGTAATTGTAACAATTTCTTCACCTTGAGCGTTTGTGGTCGAAGTCTTCAATGCTGTTAATTGTTGATTGGCATTTGAAGCTTGTTCTTCTTTGGTCTTGTTTTCTTCTAGTTCTGCCATTTGTTGTCTTTGAGCTGATGGTGCATTGATATCTTGACCTAAAATCAAATCCCTTATCTCTGCTTGTGTTAATGATTGAACATTTATGTTATACTTCTTAGCATAATCATTCAAGATTAAATCACGTAATTGAGTTTCCACATTTATCCATTGATCATCATTGAAACTTGGCCAAATATGATGTTCCTGGGTGATAACTGAAGCATCAGGTCTAAGAATTAAGTTTGTACGATCTTGGTTGATACCCATTGCTCTTAAAATCAATATAACCCTTGAAAATGCTGTATAAGCAGAAATTTTCTGTAGCCAGTCATCGTATAAATTGAACAAGATCATTTGTGGTTCATTAGCTCTAACAACAATGTTACCTAATTTCTCATTTTTCAAAACATGATTAAACGGTAACTTCAATTCACTTTGTCTAATACTGACATTAGGGAAGTCTAACATATGAACTTCTAAAGGATCAGTCATACCCTTTCTAGTAACAATCAAATTCTTTGGCTGTTCTTCTTTTGGTAATGATCTGACTAATGCTGCTACCTCTTCAGCAGTCTTCCATTTAGCTAGTTGAGACAATCTTTTCTGTCCTGCCCATACTGAAGTGTGGATGATTTTCAAGAATAATTGACCATTCTTAGGGTTTAACATGAAAACTGCTCCATTGATAGGTTTTGTAGCTAAGTTTCCTTCCATTGTTCTGTGAACTGATACCCTATAAACATTGGTATCATCAATGAATAAAATATTGTCATTACTGAATAAATCTCCATAATTAGTTGAATTCAAAAACGCTTGTTGATGTTGGTTTTGGTATAATTGTAAACTCTTGCGAATTCTTTCTCTCAACACATTTATTGCAGGATTGTTCTTCATAATTTCTTTCATGGCAGTTTGCATCAAAGGTTTCATTCCGTTAAACCAATTTCCATAAATATCATACATATTGTAGGCTAAATCAACACCTATCATAGCTCCAGTTGGAGTAGGATATTTACTAGTATTATCAGTAGTATAATCTAAATATTTGGCTCTTGTATATCTTGAAATATCATGAGAATCGAAATCTCCATACCTCAATTGAATATCTATCCAATACTTATTAGTAGTTGTAGCATCCATACTATCATTTTTATCAAATAAAAGTGAGGGCTTGCTGACATTCCATTTATAGCTACCTTGTAAAACTATATCAGCACTTGAAGAATTCATTCTATATGATTTACGAGGGTGTATAGGTTGCTTTTCAACTGAATCTATCTGTAAGATTTGCATTTCCTTATCAAATACTTGACATAAATCTTGTACCAAACTCTCATGAATCTTCTGCCATAAATGAGCTCTAAAGATTTGAATCAATGAAATCTTCAACGTAGGTATTTTCCCATGTAAGAAGATTCCAGTAAGATCCAATTGTACTAAGAACCCAACATAAACATTTGCTCTATTAATTGTAGGTGACCACCATAATGTAAATCTACGATTTGGAATTTGACTCAATCCAGTTCTTTGAGCATTTGTAAGTTTCTTAAATTTCAAACTGTCTTCGAATCCTGAACCTTTCTCCCAGAATAATCCTTCCCAATTATCAAACCCTGTACCTCTAAACAATGTATGTTCAAGTATGGTTTCGATTCCTCCTAATGCTTGAATTACATCTGTTCTATAATTGGTCAAATTCCATAATTTACCATCATGATGTGAACTTGTCCACCAGAATGGTGAAAATCTTGCTAAACTGAATTGTTTAAATTCTCTTCTAACTCTATGACCTTTATCATAAGCTAAGGTATGTCTATCCTTTTGAAATAATGTACTTATTCTTGGAATACCTCTATCCCAATTACTTTCCATATCTTCAAATGTCAATCTTCTATTTTGTTCTAAAGCTTCTTGACGCTTAATAGCATACTCTCCCCAAACTCTTTGAGAATCAATAAATTCGTTTTCCCATGAAGTGATATATCTAAAGATGGTAGGAATGATCTTTTGTTCTTCATGACTTAATCCAGCTTTAAAATGACTTATACCAGTATCGGTTTGTTTAGACCATTTCAAATCACTAGTTGGAATTAAAATGTGAGATGCACTTATCATTCCCAATCCACCCAATTCTTTAGGAGTATAGAACACTGCAGGTGGGAATCTTGTTGGCATTTTAGAATTTAACCCTAATTTGACTCTATTTTGAATTTTGGTCTCACACTTTACCAACACATCAAGTAATGGTTCAGTTGATATAATAGCCTCTCTGAAATAAGTGAATAAAGATATTAAAGCTGTATTCCATTTAGCAGCAGCTTTGGTAAAAGTTGATGATCCTGATGACATAACAATCTGTCTAATTCTACTTTGAAATCTATCAATTTCATGACTACTTACTTTTAAGAAAGCTTTGGCAGTTCTTTCCTTCGTTTCATAGTTGATTAAATCCCAAACACCTTCTCTGACTGAAATTGGATTTGTGGTTCTTTCTTTAGGCAAAATTCTAACTTCAAACCCACACATAGAAAATAATAAGTTTGGATTATCTTTCGAATAAACTGAAGCAAATGTATTCTCCCATAAAATGGATGTTAAAGATGACGGAATACGATTGGATATTTCCCAATATACTGCTTTACCAAGATTGACATCATGCCTCATGAGTCTCATTCTACTATCTTTGGGCCAACATCTATGATTATTATAGCCAATGATATTCTCAAAGTTCGGATCAGGATTCTCTTCTAAATAATCATCAACTAATTCGTTAGCTTCCTCATTATCAAATCTGAACAATATATAAATTTTATCCAAGTACCTGGTATACAACCTTAAAGGATTATTGACTTCATCATCACCTTTGAACAGCAAGAAATTGTTAGGACTGTTCACCGGTCCTGCTAATTCATGAGCTCTTTCTGATCCTAAGATTAATAAATCAATTATCAATCCATAGAATTGAAATATAAATGAGCCAAATTGGAGTCCTCTAATCAAACCATATTGATTCACATGGTTCATGTCTTTATAAGTCAAATTGATGTTATTTTTTGATGTCATATAATCAGCAATATTTGGATCAACTATCAATCTTAAAAGTCTATTCAATAATGTAAAATCGATATTATCAGAAAACTTATCTAATGATGTTTGTAATAATACATTTGATTCTCCATTACTAGTATCCCATACTTTGGTTAAGTTGTTTATACCTTGACACCATTTATATACAAGTAAAGGTGGTATTTCATCATCACTAGGTTTGACCCAATTTGGGAATAATTGTCTTTTATCTGCCTCATACCATAAATATTGATCGATATATGCATCTGTGATTTTTTCAAGTGGATCTATACTATAAGTAGGCACTAAATGAGTATAAAAATCCATCATTTCAATACCAGCTTCCTTGAAAATCCTTTGCGTCAAAAGGTACTTTTTGATTCTTCCTAAGCATTCATGTGGATTGTCATAAGCTTGCTCGATTAATGCTAATTCTTCTCTTTGGCTAGAATTTAAAGTAGCTCCTGCACTATAACTTTCTTTCAACCCTTCTAATGCCAATACGAGTAATTTGGTGTCGTGTTTATACGACAATGGTGGAAATGGTATGGGACTGAATTTTCTTTCTTCCAACCAAGTCACTAATGTTTGAAAAATCGTTATACCTTCGTCTGGAGTAACATAAGGACCATTTTTGGTAAAATCTTGTTGTCTTGTTTGCTCATTCTTAATCCATAATCTGGTGAGTCTACCTAAATTTTTCCTGGCTGTAGTCTTTTCAACAGTTGCACCTCTTCTGATTCTATCTCTATTGTAATAGGTAACTTGTATCCAGTTGTCTGCTTTTGCTTTAATATACCTTTCAATTATATTGGTAATAGGTTCAGGTAATCCTGGTACTTTCCATGGAATGTTAGCTTTCCAACATCTCCATGCTTCACTCAAATGTTGTAAGACCACTCTTGATTTATTCTGTTTGATACCTTCTGGGATCATATCCAAAATATCATGCATGACTTGACTTCTTAATTCTAAATCATAATAAGCATCAACTCTTTGTTTTGTGATGGTCTTAGCAACATCATTGCTTCTTCTTCCTTCGAATTGTCTGGCTAATAAATTACCTAACCATCTCTCTAACAATGGAATTGTTCCTCTCATGAAATTCAACCAAATTCTCCAAGATGGTTGCCAAAATCCACATCCTGGTCCTTTACCAATATTCTTATTGAATCTAGAGTATATGACATGCTTCAAATCTTTACATGCTCTAATTTGATGCATCACTTTATACTTGTAACGATAAATACCAGTCAATTGTCCCAAATGATTCAATATATAGTTGACTCCATCAGCTAATTGATAAGAATCAACATTACCTAATCTAAATTGAACATGAGCATCAACTATCATTTTAGTAGCCCTTAAAATTTCTCTTATCAAATGAAAAGCAGCACCAAATCTAGCTCTCTTACGTTCTTTGGTAGTCAACGTTTTGGTAGGTTTCAAGTTGAAATTATAATCCAAATGTAAAAATGTTAAACCCCTTTTATGTATCAACAAGTTAAGCATATTGTGTCCTTGTCTACAAACTTGTAATCCCGCTTCTACCCAATCAATGGTTGTCTCTTGGAAATACTTCGTAGACTTTAAAGCTTTCAATAAACCGATTTTCTTCCTGTTATTATGTTTATGCTTATTATGGACGTTGGTTAGCACATAATCTTTAAGCAACTTCTGGTGTGATATCTTTACTTTCAATGGCATGTCTTTTGATACTCTTAAAGAGTGCCAATCTTTGGTTAAAGCAACATCTTCTGCTCTTACGGTTCTGTTGCTGGTGTGGTCGAACGGATACGGAGCCCACCAAAGTGAAATCGCCTCTGCTATACCTTTTGGCAGAAGTGGAAGTATCTTATATGTTTCAGTATCTGGTTCATTTTCATTGTCACTATCACCAGCACTTTCATTTTCATTTTCACTGTCACTTTGAGTATCACTTTCACTATCGCTTTCATCATCTAAGCTCTCATACATAAAAGGCTTAAATTCAAAAGGTAAATTTAAGTCATCATCCTCGTCCATCTGATCACTTTCAATCTCTTTGATATGCGGAATTTCATTCAAGTCTTTACCAAAGTAGAATCCTAAATCATTAGCTTCATCATTAAATACGTTTAGTGGGTGATGATAAGTCCCTACCCTGATTTGTCTCACAGTTGAATTGAACAAATAAGGAAATGCAATTCTATATTCTGACTTTGTCGTTTGTCTGAATATGACTCTATCGATAGCATTAAACTCTGTGAAATCATCATCACCTGATTCATTGAATAATTGTTCAAATTTTGGACCACCAGGTATTACTAAATTCAAACTCTTAGCGGTAATGAAACTCTCTTTATTGAATAAATAATAATAATTTGGATCTATCACATTTGCCATTATAGGTCTGGATAACTTGTAGAGCTTTCCCATTTTCTCTATATCTAGTTTCCATGCTCTATACGATTCTCCATTTATAATGTCAGTGTCCAAAAAAGGCTTATCATCATAAAGCCAATCTTCTACTTTATCACCCTTCAAGTTAAAATCAATTGGTTCTGGCACTTCTTGATCTTCTAAGTTTTCTAACCAATCTAGTGGAGGTTCTTCGTCATCAAATGGTGGAAATTTCATTCTCTTGAAGAATTTACGATCACGTTTCTCTCGTCTCATTGATTGCCATGTTGCCCCCCATTGAGCTCTATAAACAGGTTCAATTACTCTAGGAATTTCATTTACAAACGTTATGGCCCCTGTTATATGATACAACACTTTAACTTCTTTGGATTGTTCCCAAGGTTGTGGAATATTCTCTAATAACTTTATGATTGCATGAGGCATGTATTTTAACGAACCAAGATGACTTCTCTTATCAGCTGCTACGTTTTTGGATGACAAATCTCCATGATCTAACATGATTTTTCGTAGATGTTCTGGTGGCATCTCAACTTTAGTTGGTTTGACAATTCCTGATGATTTATCTGTGGTCTTAGGCTCGAATCTTTTCTTCTGAAGCTGCTTCCATCTTTTAGCTCTTGCCTGTAATTCATCCTCACCTATTGTTATGGATCTTTTCTTGGTCGAACCCAACACTGAAGGTGGTGGTGGTCTGTTAATAGGTTTAGATTGTATACTTTTAGGTGGTGGTGGAGGTGGAAGTTTTCTTGATGGTGGCGGTGGTGGACCTGGTCTTTTAGACCCATTCACACTTCCATTAGTGCCCCTTACACCTTTCCCTCCATTACCTGGTTTAGGCGGTGGTGGTGGAGGTCTTTGACTCATCCTATGTCTACTCTCTTATATTTGTATTATAGCGCTTGCACATCCCATCCATCGCGACTTATGTCTCAGATAATGTCGCTGTGAGCTAATGATGTCGGATCATAAGTGCGTTTCGTAATCACTAAGAACCCCAAATTTCACCCCATAAGATACGATGGAAGATTTAATAGATTTAAGGGTCATAGACGACCTTTCGACTCTACCATCTAATTCTTCATCATTTGGAATCTTTGGTCAGCTATACCAAGCCATAACAAATCAAAGTGAATCATCACCAATTACATTTTCAAGATTAACACCGTTTATAACTTACTGCTATTCATCCTATGGTATAAGTTGTATGATAATGTCCTTGGTATTAAACAGAACTTTGGCAATTGCAAGTACTAATACTTCACGTCTTCAACAAGTGGCGATTTATAGACGAAGGTTTTCCAGAATATCCGGACCATCAGAATTTTTAAAAGGAGCCAGTCTTATTATGTTCCGTTTAGCAGTTGTAGGTGTTCTTTTATTCAATGGTTATAATATATTAGTAACCTTGAATTTAAATTCAAAATTAGTTGGTCACAATGATTTTTGGGTGTTTAAATGGCTTGATAGTACGGGATTATTTGATTATAATATCGAAACTAGTTATAGCTATATGAAGACATCTTCAAAGCTGGTTAGCATTGGACCACTGGCAGAAATATATTGGCCTACTTTTTTAGGTCTTTGTTTCCTGACATTTATTGAAACATTCATAGCTGCTATAAAAGGTCAAAAACCGTATACTGAACTGGGATTAACCCTTTTTGAACATTCTTTAGCATTTCAAGAGGCTAGTTCAAGAGGTGAATTCTTCCTAGGTAATAAAAATATTGTTAGAAGACCAAGTGAAGAATTACTCATTATTTGTTTATTCCTGACTTTGAACCATTTGAATATTCAAATCGGTTCTCTTTTAAATGATAATAAATACAGGCTTATACCCTCAAGTGTTATAGGGTTAACATTTTTAGGGTATTTCACTAAGCTTTTAAACAATGGTGAATGGGTACAATTTCCTGTGATTATAACAGGTTCAATAATTCCACAGTTATTGATTATTGGAACGATCTTATTATCATTAGGAATATTTATCATGGCAATAATTGCTACTGGATTAAACTTCCAAGATTTGAATTATGCTAGTTTCTTTATTAATAGCGAGAATGATTCAGACTTTCAACAAAGAACTTTTTTCAAATTATCAGATGATTTTTATACTACCTTACTTAATCTAGGATTGTTAGCATTAACTCTGGCAGGTAAATCAAGTTATATATCTGAATTGAGTATCGTGGCAGTTGATGATGAAACATGGTTAGAGAGAAGTCTATGGAAGAAATTCAAGCATAAATTTGATATGTTAAAGGTTGATGATAATTTAACATCAACTAAATTAGTAGGAGGAGTCAAAAGTGGTTATGGTAATTTGATACCGGAACCATCCATGGAATTAATAACTGGATCAAATGTTCAAAATAATAATCAACCTGATACCACTGTAATTAGGAAAAGAGTTTCAATTCTTCAAACTATGGCTGCCAATTTATATCAATTAATACTGGGTATATTCATGGATAAATTTGTCTATAAGTATATTTTAAAGAATTATACTGATGTTGACACTGCTGAAACATCATATGTAGACGGAGTTGAAGAGTTCGATCAATATGAATTAAGAAAGAATAAAGTGCCAAAATTCTTAAGGAAATTTGTTAAACCAAAACGTAAGCCAATGAAAAACACTAATAAAATCATCGAAATTGATAATCTTAGTGAAGAAGAAGTTTCCCAAAAGTATATAGAGTTGTTGAAACAAGACATTAGTGAAGTTGATACATCCATTGATTACGAAATAAATGATATAGAAGTTGAAAGTGAATTCGAAAGTGATATCGAAAGTGATCTTGATGTCAAGACCATTAATGAAGATTTTTTCACTACACAACAATTAACAGAAATCATTGAAGAGCCATCGAATGTTGAAATATTAAATAGTCATTTGAATTATAGAGGAATAATGACCAGATCAAAATTTCATCAGTTACATAAACAAGAAGATAATAAAGATGATACAACCAAATTGATTGAAATCTTATTGAGTAAACGTCAAGGACATTTGCAACAAATATTTTCTAACCCAAGATTACTCGAAGATGAAGATGACTTTGATAAGCATGGAATGGATTGCGTAATTTGTCAAATCAACCCAAGAGAAATCATAACATGGCCCTGTAAATGTTTTTCCATTTGTGAAAGTTGTAGATTAACCTTGGCTTCAAAGAACATGGAAGGGTGTGTTTGTTGTAGAAAAGATGTTGAAGGTGTTTCCAAGATTTTCATACCATAGGAGAGGATTTGGTAATATTATGGTAGTCATGAATTTTAGTTCGTTTTAAGCATAGTTTCAATTATGGTTAATAAATATACGTCGTTAATATACAGCAAAGTTCTAAAATATTTTTTTGGCAGTAATCCCCATAACCATTACTATGGAATAACTCTGATTTAACTCCGCGCATTACCTTTAATGGACAAAATCTCATTATATACAAACTAGTGGACGTTATCAATAATCTCAAAAATTAAACCACACAAAGTTAGTAAAAGATGAAACATTATAACTCTAATGTGATATCACATATATCACAAGAGGTTCCATTACCTTTTAAAAAATATACAAAAAAAAGATCGTGGGTTTGGGATTGGATTGAACAAGATCCTCATAATAAATATAGAGCCATATGTATAGTATGTCATCAAGAAATTTTTAGATTAGATGGGGATAGAGGATCACCTAAAAAGCTTATAACTCATGTTAACTCAAAACATGGGATCACTAAAGATAATTTCAATTCAATTGAAAATTTAAAACTACGACAATCAAAATTGCATGAGTATAGTAAAACAATAGGACCGTTACTTACCAATATCGAGGAAAATGAACTTTATTATGAAAGACCCTCTGAGGAAGACGATTATAGTACAACTATACCCACTGCTATAAGTACAGGGCCAGTCAATAGTCATATAAGCAATCCTAATGGACATAATTCTAATGGGCTTAGTGGACAAAATGGACCTATTGGACAAAACGGACATAATATAAATAATGGACAAGCACCTATTCAAACCCCAGCATTTGACACAAATCCAATACCTAATATGCATAATACTACAAATTTGTCACCTGTTCAATATTCACCAGAAATTATGATTGATCAAATAGATCCAAATTTACAATCAATTGATCGTAATTCATCAAGGGTTGCAATTAAAAAGTATAATGAAATGATCTGTACACATAACAAAAAAGTTGATGATTATAATAACCAACTTAAAGAGGGCATAAGCTTAACAAGATTTGAGAAAGCTTTAGATGAAGATATTGCCACAAATGAAGTTCAGCATGGTCTAATTACATTTATAAATGAAAATAGGTCAAGTTTCAAAGATTTGAATTTCTTAAAATCGGTGAGTTTTCAAGAATTTATCCAATTATTAAGGTCTCATTCTAGTCAGTCTTATGATCTTGATTTGGAAGAAGACTAACGTCTTAATTAATGACATATGTATGCTAGTGGGGATGTGTGTAATTGGAGGCTTGGGAAAAGCGAGGATAACTAAGGGTTGAGAAATTAGTGTCTCAAAAATATTGCTATAATGATTTATTTAGTGTGTAGTGGTAATTGTAGAATATAGAATTTTAAAATTGTTGACTATTTAAAATCATTCTCTATAGAGCCTAAATCTTAATTCTATATCATGTCGTACCCTAAATAAGAATTCTTTTTCTCCTTTTTGTGTCAACTACTTACATGCAAGTATTATAAAGTATGTCGCGACGCGATAAAATTTTCACTGACGAACTATTCTAACTTAAAAGTATATTCATTTGGTCGAAATCTAAAATCGTTTTAAAAACTGTCTAGGGTTAAAAAATAACTAAATAAGTCAATAATAAATTATAGCCGAGCTTTTAAAGGAATTTTTTCAAGGGCCATATCACAAAACCATCATTTGTTTATCATTACATACCCCTATTTATGAGTGAGTTTATATTTACAACTACTAAAACAACCACAGCAATTGCTACAACCACTTTACCGCCAACTTTAGACAGTCTTACTGCAAGTTTGGGTGATACCTTTGTTCACTATTTAAATTATTTAGGTAAAATTCCCGGTGGTGATTTTATTTTGTGGTATATAAAAGCTTCATATAAAAATGACCCAATAAGATCTTTATTTGAATTAGGTCTCTTAATTTTTGGTATAAGATACTTTTTGAAAGACAAAAGAAAGGAAAATAAGAGTGAATTTGTTAAATTTAGTAAGAGAGAAGTTGATGATTTAATTAATGATTGGCAACCAACTGCTTTGGTTGAAGACGTCAAAGATATTGAATCCTGGCAAATCAAATCAATTCCTCAAATCAAAGGTCATAATGGAGCCCATGTTGAATTATTAAATTTAACCAAAGCTTCTAATGTCAAAAATTTTGCTTTGAATGATTTCCTTAATTTTAGTCTGAACAATGCTTTACGAGAAGCTGCTAAGGAAGTTATTGCCAATACTGGAGTAGGTGCATGTTCAGCTCCAAATTTTTATGGTACTCAAGCTGTTCATGTGAGATTAGAAGAAGATATTTCCAAATACTTAAATACTTCGAATTCTATTCTTTATGGTCAAGATTTTGTTACTGCATCATCAGTTTTGCCAGCTTTTGTTAAAAGAGGTGATTTATGTGTAGTTGATAGTGGAGTCAATTTAGCCATTCAAAAAGCATTAGTTGTAAGTCGTTGTGATGTTGAATGGTATAACCACAATGATATGGGTCATTTAAAATCAGTTTTAGAAATGTTGAAACCTTCTTTAGATAAACAAAAGCCTTTGACCAGAAGATTTATTGTAACTGAAGGAATCTTCAGTAATTATGGTACCATTGTTGATTTACCAGAATTGATCAAGTTAAAAAATCAATTCAAGTATAGAGTTTTCTTAGATGAATCAAATTCTATTGGAGTTTTGGGTAAAACTGGTAAAGGTGTTACTGAACATTTTGGAATCTCAAATGAAGAAATAGCTATCAGATGTGGATCAATGGCTAACAGCTTTGGATCATCTGGTGGATTTTGTACTGGAGCTAAAGCCATGATTCATCATCAAAGATTAAGTTCATTAGCTTATGTATTTAGTGCTTCATTACCTCCATATAGTGCTAAAGTTAGTAGTGCTGCAATTCAAGAAATTTCTAAAACTAATGAAGCTGGTAATTCAATTTTGATTGAAAAACTTCATGAATTCATTGATTATGGTTATAACAAAATCTCCAAATCTTTGGTAGATAATTCATATGTCGAAATCCTTAGTGATGAAAGGTCACCAATTGTTCATATTACTTTGACTCCTGGATATCGTGAAAAGATTGGATTGCCTCAATATTATGGTAATGTTGATTTCATTAGAACTGGTAAGAGATCAAAATATAATAACTCCTTGGATGAAAATTATTTAATTGAAGGTTTCATCTTGCAAAAAATTATTGATAAAGTTTTAGCTAGAAAGAATATTTTACTTACAAGATCAAAGAACATAATTGATCATGAGAACTTACCAGTAAGAAGACCCAGATTATTGGTTTTATTTAATATAGGGTTACAAAAAGGTGATGTAGATGACTTAGCTTCTGTTTTAAGAGAAGTGATTGATGAAGTTTGCGGTGATATTAAAACTGAAGCTGATTTAAAGAAGTTAGAAGAAGAGATTGTTAATTATTAATATTTAATGTAGATACTTGTCTTAGAATTGGAATTCAGCTTAATCTCTACGTACACAAACAGTATACCTACTAGAAAATCATGAAAGTGACCATTACATACTCATTAATCTATATTTACATTCTGTTGACCTGAACAGTTCTATCTAGCTATACATCACTTTGTCATTCTATTTCTTGCCTCTCTTGCAATAGCTCTTGCTTCCTCTATATCATGAGCATTATTATGATTCAATTCCTTAGTTAAACTATATGCTTCTTCGTATCTTTGTTGTTCCAATGCTAATCGAGCTAACCATAATCTTGCCTTTGAAATATTATCAGTAATTCCCCATTCAACTTCTTCCTCGTAACATAATTTCATGTATTTGGTACATTGTTTAATATTTCCCATTTTTTCATAAATACAAGCTAATTTATAACAAATTGATGGGTCATATGATACTTCTTCATTGGCTACGCCAGTACCATTATTAGCACTAGTCTGTTCCAGTTTTAAAATATCTATACTCAAAGCTTTTTCAAAACTCTTGATTGCTTCAGCATTTTTATTAATTTTTTCAAAACAATTTCCAATGGCTTGCCACATCCTTTTATCCAAAGGTTGTAGGTTAGTTGCTCGTTGATAATAATATAATGAATACAAGTGCATGTCTAAAACTTCATAAGCTTGACCTAACCCATACCAAGCTCTAAAATCTTTTGGATTAATATCAACACCACGTCTATAACTTTCAATTGCAGCATGACTATTTTTTAATTCAACAAATTCATGACCCATTAATGTCCATGCACTCAAAGATTTCTTATTTAAAATCAAGGCTCTTTTATAATACATGATTGCTTTTTCATGTTCACCCTTCATTGAATGGAAATTTGCAATTATACAACAAGTTTCTGGTCTAAACTTATCGATATTTGATGAATATTGAGCCAAGAAAGATAATTTAGATCTTTTCTCCATAACATATAACATGTTAGAATAAGTATCCAAGTCATCTAACCTTAAAGGATCATCAACTAAAATCTTATCAAAGATTTGTTCAGCTTGATAATAATCTAATTGATGATAATGAATCAAGAACTTTTGAATTTTCAAAAAATTGAAATTGGGGAATGTTTTGATCAATTGATCTAAACTATTAATTACATAATTTGAAACTTGATAAAATTCCTGTAGTACAACTATCTCGAAAATCTTAAACATTAACTTATTTTGGAAAGCATTGGAATCTTTTAATGATGATATTAATTGACTAGCTTCATCGAAATTCGTTAAAGAATTTATCAACTCTTGCCAACATGACCAATTGTAAGGGAAAAGTTGAACAGATTCGATAAGACTGGACTGAGCTAATTTGTAATTCTTACGTTTGTTATAAATAATTCCCAATAAATATAAAAGAAAAGGATCTTTTGATTGTGATTCATTATAGTTATCAATTTCTTGTATAATTTTCAGTAATTTTGAATTAGAATTCTCATTAGTTTTAGTATCATTATTTGATAAAAAACTCATTGATCCGTCAGATTCTTCAAGATCTCTTTTGTCAATTGATAAATAGTTACTATAAAGCTTCAAAAAAATTGCCGATGGTGATGTACACTTATTCAAAATATAAGAACATCTATCTAATTCTTTACATTGGAATAAACTTTTAGCCATTATGAACTTATCATAATCTTGTAATTCTTGGGGCGATATGGTAATGGATAAGTTAAGATCCTCTGGTAATTGAACCTCTTCCGACAAACCATGGATTGCTTCACTACACCATTTTGAGGCTTGGTAAAGGTTAAGGTTCTGAAGGGTTTGATAACTCTTATAAAGGTCTTGTTTTAGATTGATTAGATCTTGTTGATTCATCGCGTAACCTGTTTTGAGAAAACTAGCCCGTTATATGATATCAATAATAGATTTGTTCGAAACAATTTGCATTAGTTCCTTAGTTGAACTTAATTACATTGAATAAATTAGATCTGCCTTCATTATCCCATAGTAATTCAATGATTCATAGAATGTGGTGGGTCTATAATAGCACTCAATGGGATGTGTCTTATTACAGTGAGCTCAAACTAAAGAGAACCGTATAGTATGTAATGGTATGAGGTGCACACATAAGCTTAATGTATTAACATCATGAATCAGTAAAAAGATGAATCATGAGTTGATAATTCTTCAATAAACGTAACTGATCAATATTATACTCTATGATAATTACAGTACACAAACAGCGAAATGTGTTTGTGTAACCAAACTTCATACTCATTAACTTTTGAAGTTTGAAATCAATTCAAACAACAACAATGAACTATGAAGACCCTTGGTATGTGTTAAATAATTTTTTAGTATTTTATTTTTTTTTCAGTTTTTCATTTTACCCAGGAAATTGAAAGTTGAGTGAATTCTACAACTCAAGGAAATCTAAATAAAATCATTAAAAAAATTTACAAAAATTCTTATCAGTCAGAAAAAACTTCCAAACTGAATTAAACTCGCCTACTGTTGGAGCCTTATCAGTTTCTAACCACAAAACCTCTGTAAGCAGAGAAATTAAAAAAGTCCAAATTTCTTTGAAGTAGCACCATCTCACTATAATCTCACTAAACTCACCTCACTCATTACTATGGATGAAACTATTGATAGGATTGAAAACTCATACGATTCAATTAAGAATCTTTTGAACAATCTCGATAATCAAGAGAGAGTCAAACATCATCGACAATCAATTGTTGATTCTTATTTGGTAAGTCAATTTCATAATGAATATTCTAAACTTACTCAAGATCATAAACTAGACATAGTTAACAATGAAATTCTTAATTACAACAGAAAACTCGGACAAATGTACAAGTTGAATTATGACATCGAAAAGATAACGAAGGAATTCGAATCAAAACAACATCAAATCAAATTACCGGATTTGAATGTTAGTTTAAGTACAATCAAAGAGTTCGATGTGAATTTATATCAAGATTTGATAAATAATGGTCACAATGAAAGTCAAATTAACATTAGGAATGTTTTCAGACTTGAAGGAGAAGATAAGCTTGATTATGAAAAGTTTAAGACCATAATAAATGTCGAGTATAAGAGACGAATGGAAAGGATCATAAAGTATGAAATTTTATTAAAGATAAAACGTGACATAACATCAATAAACAATAAATGGGGAGTTAGAAATCAAGAATTAAATGATTTTATAGCTAAAGATTTACAGGCTGTTATCAAGAAAGTGGAAGAAGTCAGAAATAGTGAATTTGTTGAGGATGAAGAAGATGAAGATGAAGACGTGGATGAAGAAATAGAACAAGATATTGAACAAGAGGACGAGAAGGAACACCAAAGTGAAGATTTTGATGAAGGAGAAGAACAATTCGAAAGTAATGACCTTGGTCTGGATGAAGAAGTGATTGGAATCGGATCACCTGAATCAATAGAAGATCCACAGATTATAGACAACGATAGCAACACTGTTGAGCCAGATGAAATCAAAGACTCGGAAGACAAAGATGATGATATTGAAATGGAAATATAGAGAGCCTACCACCAGTGAAAAGAAACTAAAATACGATTCATGAATATATACGTTAATTCTCTAGTTAAAACCTATCTACAAAAGATCTGCCAATAACTGTATAATAATGACCTTTGAACCTTCCGTCTTCTACCGTTCCAATATAAGTTATGATTAACTACTCCTTTAAGTACTGACTTGGTTAACTACATCCACTGTGTTAGGAAGTTGAACATTATCATTGGTTCCTGTTAAAATATATTTCAATACATCTGATCCCGAGTCACCCTTTTCTCTTCTATAACTGGAAATTCTATATAATTGATAACCTGCAATACCTCCTAAGAAGAAGTTGACTGATGCTAATAAATAATTTCTTGGTTTGATAACAAAACCAGCCCAACGAGTCCAGATACATCCGGTAGCAAAAAGGGCAATTTGTTGAGTTCCACTTAATTTCTCAACAGGTCTTTGTGTATCATTTAAACCTGCAATGACTAAGGACCATTTCATAACAGGTGCCCAGAAATGAATGGTCTTTGGACCAGTTTCTGAGTTTAAGAATCTTGCAAATCTACTTGCTCCTGCTGCTGACATCTTTGGCAATATGTGATAAAGTTTCGGAGTTTTCTTTCGCGGTTTGATTTATTGGTCATTTTCGGTGGGGTTCTAGTATTTAGTATTGAATATAGAGTCAAGCAGGGGGTATACAGGGATTTAAACTAACGGAAATAGTTCCATTGCAGATATAAATTTTGCAGAATTTTTTTTGTAAGATCAAACTCAAGTTTGGATAATTTACTAAGGCAATAAATCATTTAACCCCCACTGAATTATAATTTACTGGGGATAAACTCACATGACTTTAAACGTGATTTTACGCAGTCACGAAATTCATAACTTAAAAATTCGGACCCGACAAGGTTTTTTATCCACGCATCAAAATCTAAAATTCAGCCAATTAACACGGAGGTTATTCCTCTTCCCATGGATAATAAAACAAGGATTGAAACATGGAGAATATGCGTAAAATACGAGGGTGATACCGACCATAATATTAAACTCTGGATCACTTGGTCTGGATATGTCTGAAAATGAATGGATTATATATAACTCTGAAATGATTGTGTTACTCTTTTATCAACTTGATCATTTGTTGAAATGTAAATTCCATCCCAAAATTTTGGATTTAGAGCCTTTTAATTTAAGGTTGTATAGTAAAGTCTCATGTGCTCATGGTTTTTTTTCTACCTTTTCCCATACAATGAGATGAGGACGAAGTATTTAGTACTAAGGCCCTCTATACCACTTTCTAGAATACATAAAATTGTACCATTTAACCTTTACCCATCAATTATTGTCAAAATTCAACAACCATCTTGGTATTCTCTAATTATCGACTTTAAGTTCTTCCTTTTACCCTCCATGTTAGACCATTCTCGGAGTGTATAAATAATCCGAGGGTGTCGCCGGAACGTTCACCCTCTTACCTATTAGAAAAAAGCTCATTCTAATTGGCTGCAAACATTTCTGAAAATTCCTTATATTTGATCTAATTGCTGATTTTTTTAAATTGTTTTTTTTCTAAATAGCAGTTAACGATGTTATCAATTAAAAAGTTTAACACTAAGGCCGTTCGTAATTTGGCTACTGCAAGCTTAACTAGAGATTCTAAAGTTAATCAAAACTTGTTAGAAGACTTTTCATTTATTAATTATAAAAAAAATTTAGAAAATGTCGAAATTGTTAAACAAAGATTAAACAGACCTTTAACTTATGCTGAAAAATTATTATATGGTCATTTAGATGATCCTCATGGACAAGAAATTGAAAGAGGTGTATCATATTTAAAATTAAGACCTGATAGAGTTGCTTGTCAAGATGCTACTGCTCAAATGGCTATTTTACAATTCATGAGTGCCGGTATGCCACAAGTCGCTACTCCATCAACTGTTCATTGTGATCATTTAATTCAAGCTCAAGTTGGTTCAGCCGCTGATTTAAAAAGAGCTATTGAATTGAACAAAGAAGTTTATGAATTTTTATCATCTGCTTGTGCTAAATATAACTTAGGATTCTGGAAACCAGGTTCAGGTATTATTCATCAAATTGTTTTAGAAAACTATGCTTTCCCAGGTGCTTTATTAATTGGTACTGATTCCCATACTCCAAATGCTGGTGGTTTAGGTCAATTAGCTATCGGTGTTGGTGGTGCTGATGCTGTCGATGTTATGGCTAACTTAGCTTGGGAATTAAAAGCTCCAAAAATCATTGGTGTTAAATTAACCGGTAGAATGTCTGGTTGGACTTCTCCAAAAGATATTATCTTGAAATTAGCTGGTATTACTACCGTTAAAGGTGGTACTGGTGCTATTGTCGAATATTTCGGTGATGGTGTTGATACTTTCTCATGTACTGGTATGGGTACTATCTGTAATATGGGTGCTGAAATTGGTGCTACTACCTCAGTCTTCCCATTCAACGATTCAATGGCTGATTATTTAAATGCTACCAAGAGATCATCAATTGCTGAATTCGCTAACTTATACAGAAACGATTTCTTAAAAGCTGATGAAGGTTGTGAATATGATCAAGTTATTGAAATTGATTTAAACACTTTAGAACCTCATGTCAATGGTCCATTTACCCCAGATTTAGCTACCCCAATCTCTAAAATGAGAGAAACTGCCATTGCTAATGACTGGCCATTAGAAGTTAAAGTTGGTTTAATTGGTTCATGTACCAACTCTTCTTATGAAGATATGACCAGAAGTGCTTCTATCATTAAAGATGCTGCTGATCATGGATTAAAAGCTAAAACCATTTACACTGTTACCCCAGGTTCTGAACAAGTTAGAGCTACTATTGAAAGAGATGGTCAATTAAAGACTTTCGAAGATTTCGGTGGTGTTGTTTTAGCTAATGCTTGTGGTCCATGTATCGGTCAATGGGATAGACAAGATATCAAAAAAGGTGAAAAGAATACCATTGTTACTTCTTTCAACAGAAATTTCACTTCAAGAAATGATGGTAACCCAGCTACTCATGCTTTCGTTGCTTCACCAGAAATGACTACTGTTTATGCTTTAACTGGTGATTTAGGTTTCAACCCAATCACTGATACTTTAATTGGTGCTGATGGTGTAGAATTCAAATTAGCTGAACCAACTGGTGTTGGTTTACCACCAAACGGTTACGATTCAGGTGTTAACACTTATCAAGCTCCACCAGAAGATCGTTCTTCAGTTAACGTTATTGTTGATCCAAAATCTGATAGATTACAAAAATTAACTCCTTTCAAACCATGGGATGGTAAAGATGCTGATCACTTACCAATCTTAATCAAAGCTGTTGGTAAGACCACTACTGATCATATCTCTATGGCCGGTCCTTGGTTAAAATACCGTGGTCATTTAGAAAACATTTCTAACAATTATATGATTGGTGCTACTAACGCTGAAAATGGTGAAGCTAACAATGTTAGAAACCATTACACTGGTGTATATAAAGGAGTTCCAGAAACTGGTGCTGATTACAGAGATGCTGGTAAGAAATGGGTTGTTATTGGTGATGAAAATTTCGGTGAAGGTTCATCAAGAGAACATGCTGCTTTAGAACCAAGATTCTTAGGTGCTTTTGCTATTATTACCAAATCATTTGCTCGTATCCACGAAACTAACTTGAAAAAACAAGGTCTTTTACCATTAAACTTCATCAATGTTGCTGATTACGATAAAATTAATTTCGATGATGAAATTTCTTTAGTTGGTTTAGCTGATTTAGCTCCAGGTAAAAATGTTGTCATGAAAGTTCATCCAAAATCTGGTGAAGATTGGGAAACTGAATTAAGTCATACCTTTAATAAGGAACAAATCGAATGGTTCAAATATGGTTCTGCTTTAAACAAAATGTCTGCTGCTAACAAGTAGATAATTAATTATTCAAATCATTTTCATTTGTTATTTATTGTTGTGAATATACTAAAATTATTTAACTATAATCGTAGGTTTCTAATCTCTTGTTATAAGGTTTCTAAATTCTGAAACAGGATTAGTTCGTAGTGAGCTAGTATTATCGAGAATAGATATAAGAGCTTTATAAGTTGAAAAAAGGACAAAAAAAGAAAGAGCCCGACGCGGGACTCGAACCCGCAGCCTTTTGATAACCTTTAAATAAAAGTCAAACGCTCTAGCCGATTGAGCTAGCCAGGCAATTCTGCTTGGCTTTTTGACCAAGTCTGTCATCTCGTAAATATCTTGGGAGATCACGTGACATATCAAAAGGTTTTTTCTTGTATACCATTACAAGTTTTCCTTTTATACATACGTATATAGTTTGTTAATAACAATATATGAATATTAGTTTAAAAAAGTTAGTTTAAAAAGAATAAAAAAGAAAATTGTAAAATTTGTTGTAGAAGCTAGTCTAAGAGGGACTAAATGTGTGTTTAAACTGATGGAATATGTCAGTAGTTTCATTAGAAAGAGTTTAGGATCAGAATCAAGACGTACTCTATATATGTTATGGTATTCTTATCTATTAAAGAGTGCAAAGGTAAATGAGCCTCAAGCTAGTTTTTTCGGTATGTGGCTCTTTTTAAAAAGTTAATGTAGATATTATTTAATTATTGTGTATATCGAGTTGAATTTACTATCACGCAGACTATACTACCAAACTCTTAACCTTCCCCTTCCAGGTTTTATCTCCATCAGATTTAATATAGTCTTTACCAAACATTCGTTTATAAAATTTGCTAGTTTCATCATAACAAGGTTTAGCCTTATCAAATTTTTCATCATGTTTCAACACAAACCCAAGCAGTCTATTACAGTAGTTGCTGTATGATGGATGATTTAATAAATGTGTGTGCCATACTAGATCAATTTCAAGGGTTGGTATAAGCTCAGGTGTCAGTTTACCCTTAATCTTCACAGCTTTTTGCAACTCAAAGAACTCGAAATATCTTTCAATGTAATCGTCTAGAACATCAATTGTGAAATCTGAATCCATGAAAGGTATGATCCTGCAAACTTTGTTAACGAATTTTTGTTGCCTTATTACCATATCTATCATATCCTCATGAATTTTGAAGACTTGAAAAGGTGGGAATGTTGCAGATATTGGATCAATTTCTAAATAACCACTCAAAACTTCAAATTGAACTTCATTAAAATGATCTTTATAACTTTCTAGATAGGATGGTAATGTCATGTTAAGAAAGTAATCTAAAGATTCTTTCAAAATACATTTAATATCAGCATCAATGATGTCATAATTATCACAGGATTTCCTCAATAAACCAGGTATTAAAGTATCCAAATTTATGTCTCTATATAGTTTTCTAGTTTGCATATTTGGTATATCTACTAAGGGATGAAATCCACAAGGACAATTACTTAACATTCTAAAGTTTTTATCAGCAAATCCATTTTCATCAGAATCACTTAAACAAGTAAGTCCTAATAATTTTTCACATACATCACAATAAACAGGAATTTTGATAATCGATAAATCAAATGGCTGATAACAATTGTAGACAAATTCATTTTCACATTGTAAGTTCACCGAACAAAAATCATCAATTAATATGGAATATTGATCACTCCAGTCAATTGGAGGAATGAACACATATTTATCACTAGATATTGATTGATTAATCTTAGTCCATGGGAAAGGTATTTTTAAGAATTGTTCGAACTTATTGGTAATGAAATTATCCGAATATGCTATAGGATTTAATAAGAATGAATGCCATACAAGTAAGACATCCAAAGGCGGTATTAGTTGATTCATGTATTGTTCCAATGAATGATAATCATGATCTTGAAATTTAGCCTTCAAGGCACTTATAAACAACACAAATTTACGTACTGCTACGAGTATAAAACTTCTCCAAAGTCTCTGCTGATGTCCAGTTTCCTTAACATCAACAACGATAGCTTGTTTTAAAACTCTGAATGACTTTAATAATTTCAAATGAATTGCAATTTCCAAATTGCTAGGGCTTTGTGTTTCAGTATATGTTGAATTTAATAGATCAGTTAATTCAGATTTCATGGTTGCCAACAATATAAGCGAACTACATTCATTAAATAGTAACGTTTAAAACACTAACCAAAACATTAATCCACGGGTTTATTATTTGAAGGTGACCAAATGCAAGAAAACCTTAACTGTGTCTATTGTTCGAATCTACTTCATAATGGTCGTGCCATGTGACTCACGTTTTCTGGTCATGAATTCTTGTAAGGCTGAGATATACGAGATTCGTAAATTAAGGGGTAGAGATTTAGATTTAAACCATATAATAATATAAATATAGTCAATATTATAATACACTTAATTGTACATATTTTTAAAGTCAAAATTTTCTTTGTGTTTGTGTTTTTTGAATTTTGTTTTTGTGAAATGTGCTTTGTGCTAGTCTATCTTTTTAAATATAAGTCTCACAATAAACCCGATCTGGAATAGTGCGATTAAACGTAGAATTATGTCTGATGACCTCATACTCAAATTAGTTACCGTAAATGAATATTTTATTTATAGTCATGATCCTTACCTAATCAGCTAACGGTCTTATCTACTCCATGTATTAATATCTTTGGAAAAAGTCTTAAGACTCAATAAACCTGATGACTTCACTTATGATATTTTCTAAACTAATATAGAAAGCACAATAATCATTAATATCAACATAATTGTTTCTTAGATCAAAAGTAATTTTTTGTTTCAATAACTTCATTTCGTTCGAATCCACCTTGAATTCATCACACAATTTAGTGGTGATAGTAAAATCACTATCAATTTCGAAATCATTCGAGTCATTTGAATGTAAATCGTTTTCAGCCAATTGCAGGTCATCGAGATTGAAATTATAATTATCTATCAAATCAAATGATAATTTTGGATCAATTAATTGATGATGAAGTTTTAAGGTTGAAGGGGTGGTTGGATCAATAAAGTCAGCCAACTCATTATTAGGTGATGATATTGGAATTGGGGTAAATATTGACATTGATAACGATGGGAAATTATTCATTTCATTCACCCCGGTGGTACCAGGTACAGGAGTTGAATTCAAACTTGGGGTTGTACTGTTTAGATATTTGACTTTTTGATCATGGATTCTACTAACCAATTCTGAGGATATTAATGGTTGTGCAACTTTCATAGTTTTGAATAATTCTGTAGTATTTATATAACCAGTTAATTGATAATTGAAATATTCATATCTACTTGTTAATTTAGATTTGGATGTAAGATCAATTTGTAAATTCGAATTCTTACTATACTTGTTGATAAGATGAAGGATCTTAAATTTTTTGAGAATGAATTCCCAACTTAGATTTGTTAATGACAACATTCTTTTATACTTTTCATTCTTAAACCATTTTCTATTAAGAATGAATAACGCCTTATTGATCAACTTAACATAGATTATAAGTTCATTGAAAGTTATCATTTCAAATTTGAATTTGACAATGACAATGATGAATAATAAGATGATGGAATCTAAAGGTATGGTTCTTTTGACATACCAATTGTATTTCCCAAATTTAAGGAAATCATTATACTTAAGGAAGTCATTTAAATTGTGAAGAATTGCTGGTATAAGGTTATTGTTAATGTCATTATAACTGAAATTACTCAATGGATTGAATTTTAGATTGATATTAAGATTTTTAAAGTTAATAACATTCTTTATAAGGTTCGATTCTGCAAGATTTTGAAATGTGTTTTCGAAATCATTGAATGATAAAATACCATCACTTTGTTTTGTAAGGTTAATGTTATAAGTAGAAGGTCTTCTCTCTTTATCAAGATCAAAAGTATCTAAACTATTATCAATATCTCGATTTACATCATTAGAGTTATCATGATTATCATCTTCAATACTGTTGTGGTGTTCATGGTGATTGTTAGGATCTTCATAATCAACTTTGATCTTCTTGTCCTTACCAACTTTAAATTTAAATCCTTCATGTTCATTTAATAAATATTTCTTATGCAATAACATTATGGCTCTATCAACAAAACTCCAACTATGATTCTTGATGAAATTCACTAAATTGTTTTCATTGACAGATTTTGGTGGATTCTTCTTATGATAGATATTCATCTTATTTATAGATATATGAATATACTCAAAATATTCACAGATCATTTTTTTGATTTCATTCATCTTGTTCATAGATAAATCTTTAAAGTTATCATTATGTAATTGTTGAACTAACTCATTTAATATCCTATCATACTTGAATTTGATATTCAATGATAAGGTCAGTGTATTCAACTTATATCCAATGATTTCACCTTGTTTGTTATATATTGGTTCCTCATCACTCGGTAATAATACATTGAAATCTTCAAACTTACATACAGGTGGTAAACAAAAGTTATGACTAGTTAAACAATCTAATCCAAAGATTGTCCACCAAAGTAATCTTCTGAATTTGACAATTTCATTATTCTTGATTTTCAAAGAGATTACTGGATCTTTATTCATTTGTAAGAATTTGGCATACCTTATGATTTGAGACATCTCCATGGTAGATGGATTTGGTGATGTTGATTGAATTAATACATTTCCCAATAGTAATGGGATTGTCTTTAAACCATGGGGGTAATTATAATATTGACAGATCTTATTGAATCCTTTTAAGTATTTATCAATATCTTGATTTAATAGTAAATTATCATATTCTTCAAATTCACTTATAGTTGATGCATAAAGTATAGGGAAGTATAAGGTATAAAATTGAAGTAAATTGAAATCAGATGGAGTATTATTTGATGATTTGTCATAAGGATTACAGTATTTCCAATATTTATCATGTTCTACTACAAAATCATCAATATTGGTGACAATTGGTAATAAAATATGAACAGATTTTATATATCTTTCGATTAACTCATACAGCCTTTGTGAAGAATTAGGTAAATGGTTCTCTAAATCCTCTGATAAATTTTGATTATCGTAATAGGTATTAGTACCATTCAAGAAATTTTTAGTATGAGCTAAATTATGATTTAATTCAAAAGTTGCTGACGATCCACTTCCTGACCCATCTCCTGATTGGTCAGAAGGTTTTGAATTATAACTGTTAGTCATCTGAAGATCATATGTATCATCTATGAGATTGTATTCTCTCAAGTTATCAATTGGTAAATTGACATTTTCTGGTACATTTACTTGGGGATTCACTGGTCCATTATTAGGTCCATTACCTCGACCTTCAATATCACCATCTTTTAATTTCAGTTGTTGATCAAGAAATCCTTGTAAATTGTTAGGATAAATATTTCCACTCTTGGCAAATAAATAACTAATATTTGTACTACTGTCTTCTTTATTATTTGAATCACTCCTATAAATATTCGATGCCATATAAGAATTCAAATTTGAAAACTGCTGAGCATATGGTGTAAGATTGTAACCATTAGCTTCTGGGATATCTTGAGCTTCTGATTTAAAATTGGAATTGTTTTGATAATTTGCAAATGTAAATGAACTCAAACCAAATGAAAATTGATCAGGTCTTGTATCCTCATTTCGATTTTGGACTGGTGGTGGATTAGAGTCTTTCTTATTATCTTCAAGTTCTATTGGATCATGTTCACTAGTGCTATCAATATTTCCATTTCCATTACTAGTCCCATTTTGCCCATTAAGCCCATTAATTCCGTTCGTACTACTTGGATCACTACTATAAGTGTCGTCCAAAATAGGACTCATGCTTTTATTGAATGTTGCATTATCATCAAATAACCCATCTTCGATATCTTCATTCATTTCATTCTTCTTATTTCTACCTCCTTTACTTACTCTATCATTAATAAAATATTTACAAGTTAACCCTAATTTTTCACAGTTATTACATGTCGGTTGAACTCTTGAACATTTTATCTTCTTACTATGACAGTATACACAACTTAGGATTTTTCTCTGTCTGGTTTTTTGAACTTTCATTATCTTTCCATTTGCTAAAATCTTGACATCATTTTTAACATCATTCTTCAGTTTTTTATTCATAGTTAACTCTTTATCGGAAGTTCCTCCGAAGTTATTCTATATGGTGAAAAGTTGACTTACTATGATTTCGCTTAGAAATTTGAATGTTTTGTTTTATTTAAAATACTCCGAATGCAAAGGGACCTTTTTAACCACTTAAAACTAAAATAAAAAAGTGAGAATTTTCCTAAACTCCATTTTCTGAGAAGGAAAATCCGGTACACCGCTAATTAATAATGATCGCCCCCAGACTTTCCCAATCACCGGGAAAGTACGATTACGTAAGAGGTGTGCCGAATTTATGGAGTGCATATACTTTATTTATAATTATTTGATTTTATTCAATATATGGAGGATAAAAGGTAATTGGCATCAAGGTCAAAGATATTGCAGTGTTATTTCAGTAATATTAAAGAAATGGGGAGATAACCGGAAATAAGGTGTTAACGAGGAATTTAAATTTCTGTGGTTTTTAGTTTTACCTCAACTAAACTTTAAACAATAGTATGGAAAATGAAAATGAAACTCATGATGTAATATAACTTAATTAGGAAGTGACTATTTATGCATCGTCTATTTGCCCCACAATAGATCAGAATGAAATATGAGATTGAGAATCAAGTTTAGGTACATGGCTCCGATATTTGTCATATTTTATAGGGCAATTGTGGCAGCAAAGTAATTGGCATGGAATCTCGTAAACGTGCTAAGAAGAGAATTTGGAGAACAAAAGATTTGCAGCTAGAGATGGTAAATGATAGTCTAATGGCAGAATTAGAAAATTGAATAGAAACATGATTAGCAAGATATCAAAGAATGCATATTGACTTGTAGCCAAGCAATATCAACTTGAGCTGATGTTATTATTGTCAATAGATTCATACCTGCACCCTTGGAAGTTACTTGATGGAATTAGCAAACTTTATCTCGTGGACCTGAAAAATATTCTCACGGCTGCAAAATAAAATCCACAAAACCAAGATGGAATCAAAATCTACACCACATGAAATATTTGTTATTTCACAATTAAACTATTAGACTCCAGACACAATGTTCAGGTAAGAATCATTCAGAATCATCACGTTTGTCGTCATCAGCATTTCAAGTAATATTTATTGGAATGAGTAGAGGTATGTAGAGGTATGTGTATACACATGAAATGTGATACATCACATTTTGCGATCATAATTATCACCCTTGTCAATCTATTTACCATCTTTAATATGGAAGAAATTAAGAATTTGAAACGTCATTTGTCTTCGTTAAGTGTTAGTAATCCAACTAAAAAAATCAAGTCAGATTTAACAGACTTGGATGTCATAAATCCTGTAACTCATGATTTGAAGTATGATGATTCAGTACCTATATCTCATCCGATTTTGATACCAAGATCTGATATAAATGTTAATAGACCACCACCACAACCTCCATCCCAAGAGAGCCAATTAAGGAAGAAAAGTTCGTTCAAGCTTATAAACCATGGAGAAAGTGTAGATGTATCGCCTCAAACAATTTCAACAGCTTCATTCGAAACAAGTATCGGATCACCAAATTCCTTCAGAAGTTTAGCCAAATCATTCACAAAGTCATCCCATGATTCTACTGCCAGTGAAAAACATATTCCCACTGTCACTAAACATGTAGAACCTCATCAAGTCATTAACATATCAACAATGGAGCACTTGGCTAAATTATCAAAGAAGGTTTCAAGTATAAAACCAAAACACTTGTTCAGATTTTTGAAGTCGTCTTCAACAAGTTCCTTGACGTCTGATCAAGATCGTCGTCCAGTTTCCAATGATACTTTTATGACTGCTAAAGATTTCAATGCCTCGAGTAGTAAACCTAAGGATAAGTCTCTTAAGGATGGTAATTTATCGGCTGCTTTAGTTTACATTGTTAATGGTGGTGAGCATAGTAAATCTCATAATGGTAAAGAGTTGAAGAAGCTTTTCAAACGAATCATTGACTCTGAGGTAGAATAAGTTTTCAAGGTTGTAATACAACCGTGAAACAAAAACCAAGGTGATAGAGTTACTTCCGTGCAAATCTTAGTATACATACAATGCACTTGATAGGCAGAAATCGTGTAGGTAATTAAACAAAAATCTACCACCGTACAGAATCAAAAAATAACTGCCTGGGGTGTGGGGTCAACAAAGCTTAAAGGATAACCGGAAGATGGCTAGTAAGTCCGAGTTTACTATGATGTATTTCGGGGATAATCTTTGAAGTGAAATCAAAAAGTGGAGTTTAAAGGAGGTTTACGGGTAATCATTTAAAGGTGTTGTATTGGTGATTTGTATTGTGACGTTACAATTGGAAAAGATTTGATCTTAGTATTGTGAGGATATTTGGTCTCGAAAGTTCTCATTTATAAATAGTAGCCAAAACTGTACAAACGAGGTACAAGTGCCCACCAAGGATCAAGCCAACTCGTAACTTAACTAAGCAAGGATCATTATGGAAGATTTTATTTAGTCAAAGTGTTAACGTGGTAAAAGTGAGTGTTAACCTAGTGTATTTTGAATATGAGCGATGGTATGAGAACAATAAGAATCACACCTTATAAAAGCTGAAAAAACCTCAACCACCAATTGATTCAACTTAGAATTGAATCCAAGAATTAAGTAAACTGTGACCCAAGCACATGAACTTTTTATATAATCAAATCCTATAGTTTAAATGTCATTCAACTTGCATGCATAACACACCTCACATGTAGACCCTCACTCGAGGCAGTTGAGGGCTCTTCTCATTAATTTGTTCACCGAGCGTCCAAATCTCACACGTCAACACCAATGGACTTCGAAGCAGCTGAAGAATTAAATGGGATTAGATTTAGTTGGAATACATTTCCTTCCACTAAATTAGAAGCAAATAAAATTGTTATTCCATTAGGATGTCTTTATAAACCATTAATGAATCGTACAAGCTATGAATTACCAATAGCTCAGTATGATCCAATTTTCTGTCTTAATGCCAATTGTAAAAGTATTTTAAATCCTTATTGTTCAATTGATCCAACTGGTTCATGGACTTGTCCACTTTGTGGTAGTAGAAATCCTTTACCACCTCATTATCAAGGGATCAGTCAAGAAAATTTACCAATTGAATTAGATGCTAATTCTTCAACTATTGAATATATTACATCAAGACCAGTTCAAACTCCTCCAATTTTCTTGATGGTTGTTGATTTATGTCAAGATGAAGAAAACTTACAAGCCTTAAAAGATTCGTTAGTTGTTTCATTAAATTTATTACCACCAAATGCTTTAGTTGGGTTAATCACTTATGGTACTATGGTTCAAGTTCATGATTTAGGTAGTGAACTGATTAATAAACTGTATATCTTTAGAGGTGACAAAATTTACAACGAAAAGCAAATCAGTGAAATGTTAAATAAGCCAATTTTGACTCATCAACCATTCCAACAACAACCTGGATTTATGAATAATTCATTAACTAGATTTTTCTTACCATTAGAAGAAGTTGAATTTCAATTGACTTCAATTTTGGAAAATTTATCAAAGGATCCCTGGTCAATTGCTCATGGTGATAGACCTTTAAGATGTACTGGATCAGCATTAAATATTGCTGCCAATTTATTAGGTTCAACCTTCCCAAATTTTGGTGCAAGAATTATGTTATTTGCTTCAGGTCCTTGTACTTTAGATCCTGGTATTATCGTTGGACCTAAATTAAAAGAACCAATTAGATCTCATTCTGATATCGATAAAGATAATGCTAAACATTTCAAAAAAGCTACCAAATTTTATAAAGGATTAGCTGATAAGATTGTTAAGAATGGTCATATTGTTGATATTTTTGTTGGATGTTTAGATCAAATCGGGGTTTTAGAAATGAAAGATTTACCAACTTTAACTGGTGGTACTTTATTATTAAGTGATGCTTTTACTACCTCAATTTTCAAGCAATCATTCTTAAGATTATTCGCTAAAGATGATGATGGATTCTTAAGTATGGGATTCAATGGTACTTTTGATATTAAGACCTCAAAAGAATTAAAAGTCAGTGGGTTAATTGGTCATGCTTCATCATTAGGTAATAAACTGGCAAATGTTAGTGAAACTGAAGTAGGAATCGGAGGTTCAAACCAATATAAGATGTGTGCATTATCACCTCAACATTCTTATGCAATTTTCTTTGATATTGCTAGTAATCAAAGTTTACCACCAAATAGTCAAAGTTTTATTCAATTTATAACTCATTATCAACATAGTTCTGGTACTTATAGATTAAGAGTTACTACTGTACTGAACTTATTAACAAGTGATGAAAGAGTTATGACTCAAGCCTTTGATCAAGAAGCTGCTGCCGTTATTATGTCCAGAGTTACCTTATTCAAGCTGGAACAAGATGATGGTGCTGATGTTTTAAGATGGGTTGATAGAATGTTAATTAGATTATGTCAAAAATTTGCTGATTATAGGAAAGATAGTGATGAATCATTTAGATTATCACCACAATTTGTGTTATACCCACAGTTTATTTACTATCTTAGAAGATCCCAATTCTTACAAGTGTTTAATAATTCACCTGATGAAACTGCGTTCTACAGGCATGTATTATTAACTGAAGATACAAGTAACTCATTAATTATGATTCAACCAACTTTAACATCATTCCAATTAGATGAAGAACCAAAAGCTGTTTTATTAGATAGTATTTCAATTAAAGATGATGCTATTCTTTTGTTGGATACATTCTTCCATATTTTAATATTTCATGGTAAGACCATTAGTGAATGGCGTAAGGCCGGTTATCAAGATCAACCAGATTATGCTAATTTCAAACAATTGTTGGATGAACCAAAACAAGAAGCCGCTGAATTATTAGTTGATAGGTTCCCATTACCAAGATTCATCGATACCGAAGAAGGTGGATCTCAAGCTAGATTTTTGTATTCAAAATTGAATCCTTCAACTACTTATAATAATCAAGAATTGATTAGTAATGGTGCTGTGGTTTTGACTGATGATGTATCCTTACAAGTGTTTATGGGTCACTTACAAAAGTTAGTAGTTCTGGGAAGTTCTTGATTAGATGTTTGAATATACATTAAGTAAGTTCTGTAAAACTCTCAATGTTCTGTGTTTGTGAAACGGTTTTGTGTTTTCTGAGACTGCTCTCGCATTCTCACACACTAACCATGTCTGAACAATTATCAAGAGGTATGTATATCCATGAGGACATTTGACTTCAGAGATCCCAATACTAACGATAGACGAAATTGCTTTGTACGATAGACAAATACGATTATGGGGAGTTAGTACTCAACTCCGATTAAACTCAGCTAAAATCTTGGTTATAAATCTTGGGGCAGTTGGAATGGAATTGATTAAAAACTTAGTATTAGGAGGAGTCAATACAATCGATATATTAGATAATTCAACCGTCAAGTCAGAAGATTTTGCCAGTCAATTTTTTTTACCAAATGATGAAAGCATTGTTGGTCAATTGAAACTTCCTTTGGTAGTTGAAAGTATCAAAGAGTTGAACAGTAGAGTCAATGTCAATATATATACCAACCATTTTAATGAATGGGATAATAATAAGTTCAAGAGTTATGATTTGATAATTAGTACAGAATTGAATAAGACTGAAATATCTCAAATTAATACTATTAGCAGATCATTTGGTATTCCATTATATATCGTAGGTTTACATGGTATGTTTGGTTATGTCTTTACAGACTTGATCGAACATGAAAGTCATATTGAAAGAGGGAAAAGTAATATTGAAACTCAGCCAAATACTGTGCTCGGAGTCAACAAGGTCATAACTGATGTTGATACTAAAGAAGATAATGAAAGCATAACTATAAAAGATACTTATCATCCAATACCTGAAATATTCGAATCTAAAAAATTACCAAGTCAATTGAATAGAAGGAGATTAAAGAAATTGACTCCAGCATTGCCGATTATTTTAAGTTTACTTAGTTTTGTCAGGGAAGAGATAAATTTAGAGGACTTAAAAGAACAACTGTATTTAATGTGTGATAAGCTTGATATTCCTAGAGACATAATTACCAAAGAGTATATAGAGGATTTTGTGCAACAAGGATTCACGGAGTTTGCACCAACTAGTGCAATTTTAGGAGGATGTTTGGCACAAGATGTCATTCAATATTTGAGTAAGAAGAATAGTCCTATAAATAATGTGTTAATATTGGATGGAGTTAGGCTGGAAATGCCAATTTTTGGGTTGTAGTTAGAATTAAATAGGAAGTATCTGCTTGATAAGAGATAGAACATAAATTCATGATCTTGTAAAATTTACATATATACGGGGTCTTTTGGTATGTGTTTACTTAGGTGTTATACCTCTTCCTTTTCTCTTCTTTAGATGTGAACTATCCCTTAAAAATCTAAAAGCCTTGGTTAACTTCGTCTGAAGAATAACCTTGTGATCTCTTTCATAATTAATTTTCTTTATCAATTCTGCTCTTTCGATCTTAAACTGTTTGATCTCCTCCAAGTCATTCTCCCTGAAATTCTCATACCTTCTTTGTAATTCTAAATTCTTTTCCTTAAGTTCATTGATTGTTTGATTACTTTCCTTGATTGAGACAATGGACTGATCTAATTCAGTTCTCATATAATTCTTTTCATCTTCTTTTGAAGTGACTTTATTGATATTGTCCTTAATTGAGTTTTGAAGATCCCATATCTTTATTTGGTTAGAAACTAATTGCTTATAGTTATCATCATCTATATCATCATTAAAATGTTCAATACTAGACTTCAATCCTTCAATTTGCTTTTGGGTGAGTTCAATTTCTTCTACTTTCTTGTCATACTTCTTATTACCCAATTCAATCCTTGAAGTTGCATGATTGACATCATCTATAATACTTGATAAGCTTTGATTTAAACTTGCAACTCTTCTTCCAATTCTCAGTTGAACTTGATCAGAATTGAATTTCTCATAACTGTTAAACTCATTCAAAACCTTTAAATAATCCAAATATAATCCATTAATTTCCATCATCAACTTATGGGTGAGATAATCAGTCTTAGAATGCTGAACATTATGATTCAAAATTCCTATTAACTTATCGAAATTGTTAGTTAAAGTATTGGTGATGTAGTTAGATTGAAGTCTATTCAACTCATAATAACTTTTCTTGGCAGTTGATTTTGTCTCTGACAGTTTCTCGTTATCATAAGGAGTATAATGGTAATTGACTTCAGTGAGTAATGATTTCTCTACATCACTGGCACTAAATTTTGGTATTGATGGTAATTCCGGCAATGGCCAAATTGGGTAATTACCAATGAATTCATTTTTAAATAATTGATCAAAAAAACTCAGCAAATAATTCAATCCTTGATTATAAATTGGGAATATATCAGGTGGTAAGATCCCAATTTGATCTCTAAGGCAAACTATTGATGATATGAGTTTATATAAATAATCGGGTTCATTTTCTTGTCCTTGATAGTATAACTTAATGTGTTCGATAGCTAACAATGGTATCAACTGTATAACCACACAAGGCTTTTGGTCTGGTTGATTTTGTAATCTTAAACTTTGAGTATATTCATTATTAGCTTGTTCGTCAAATTTTACAATTAAATCGAATTTTATATGGGAAATGTCTTCTTTAGAGTTGATAACTCCATCCTCTGGTATTAAATGTACTGTAACATTTGCATTTGTGGATTCATGTTTCTTATGATCTCTACGAAGATAGTTCCCTATATACCTTTTGATTTTGATAGTATTCGGATTAATAGTACCAATAAGTAAAGCTTCAATTAAATCAAATAATTTTAAGTTGTTTGACATTACTACTCCGATATTCAATTGAATATTTTTGGCATTTCCATTTCTATTTGTGGTCTTAACCCCCGTTGACCTGGTGATAACGGTGATCAAATCTTTTAACACATTGAACTTTCCACTAGTTTCAGCTAATTTAACTGCCATGTCTCTTTGCAATAAATTTTTTGGCATGTAATGAGTTATCAACAAATATGGATGACTGCTAACTAATAAACAGTTTTCAATACATATTTGGGATGATTTTACTATCAAGTGAGTTTTATCATTGGTCTCACAATATTTCAAAATATCACTATAATGCAACGAGACAATTTGGTCGGTTAATTCTTTTTGAAATTCGTATATTGGTGTAGCAAGCGTATATTCACCACTGGCATTGATTTGTTCGATTTGTAAGTCCACAATAGGTGGTTCTGGGGTACTGTCTAAGATTCGTAGTAAATTCATAGTTAAAATTTTCGCGAGCCACTTTGTGAACTTTAAAACTGAACCACCTAGAGAATGTTAGGTGGGGAAGAGAACTTGACAAGTAGGGGCATTTTGGATTTATTTTGAAGATGGGTGTGACTGTTGGTGTCTAAAAAGGGGCTAATATAAATTTTGAGTACTTAGTAATGAATGTTAGAGAATATAGGATTCGTTTTTGCCATGCTGGCTTTTGAGCGGCGAGAAACCCTTGCATGCTTTGAATTATACTACATATATTACATTTATTTTCTAGTTCATCAAAGCTTTAAGGGTAATTTCACTCCGATAATGTTCTTGTCACGAAGCTCTGAACTATATTAGGCTCACGGGGTTCTCTCCCACATTTTGACAGTCCTATCCCAATGTGAACTAAATAACTTATCATTACTTACATCAAAACTCATAACTCTCTCACCACTCCCTAGACTTCCTATATTTATCCAATTGTCTGAACTCCAGATCTTTATATCTCCGTCGTAGGAAGCACTGACTAAAACTTTGCCATCCCCACTAAGTATACTTGGGTTTTCACCATTTTCATCCGTAACTTGCTGACATATATCTCCTAGATTTATGAACTTAAGATCACTGATCAATTTTTTGTGGGCTGGTATTGTGAATATTTCACCTTGTGCTTGTTTGCCATATCTGTTATCTACTTTTCTTAAATCCCATATTTTTATACTGCAATCTCCACTACCAGTTGCTAAATGATATCCATTACTGGACCAATCCATACTGTAAATTCCTTGGATATGACTTGATAGATTTGAGATCAATTTCCCAGAACGTAAATCCCAGAGCTTACAATGACAATCCATACCTCCTGTTGATAATATACTACCATCAGGATGATATGATGATGACAAAACTTGTTTCAGATGTCCCTCTTGTGTGACTAGTTCTAGACACTTTTCCAAATCCCATAGCTTCCACGTTTGATCGAAAGATGTGGTTATGAAATACTTTTGGTTGGGATGAATGGCTACTTGAGTTACTCTCTCCTTATGTGCATCTTTTATGGTTTTCTCTGGATTGAAAACTTCTTGATTAGGTTTCCATATATTGATCGTCCCTTCATTGCCACCAGAAATCATAACCTGCTTCCAATCAAATGTCACTTTTTCCAGATGATACCCAGACTGACTCTTGTACTGGAGATTCATATCCTTATCGAGTATATACAAATTTCCATCCCATGATCCACATCCTATCATATCTCCATTACATTTGACATTTGAAACGGGTCTTGAATTGTTGGGTATCAATTGAGTCCCATATAATTCATATTTCATCTTGGAATTAAGGTACCTCCTATGTTTTAAGTTTTTTACCATATTAGGATCATAGTTAATTTTGAGTCTTTGAATTCTAGATCTTGCTCGTTCAAGTGAATCTTTAAGAATGAACTTCCTAGCATCAAGTAATTCCTGAGACCCTGGAGTGTAAAATTCGTCATTCTCATCGTCACTTTCATCATCGTCTTCCATATCATTTTCTATCTCTTCATCAAGTAGTTTAGGTCTTTCATTTAAATACTTTATTAGTCTTTGTCTTCTATCAAAATTATCTTCTCCAAATAAGGTAATTGGCTGATTCAAACTTCTTAGGACTTTGATAACATCCTCATTTATCGTTGGTACTGAAGTTTGATTTATTCCTCGACTTATATCGTTGATTATCGGTAGGGTTGTACTCATGTATAGGGCTAACTCTTCGCAGTGTGGTAAAGTCGCATCAGTTTACTATATCTACGACTTTGTCGTGATACAAAAAGGGTTTATGTTTCTTGTATAGTATAGTGGTGTCAAGACGTTAGGGTTTACAGACTTGATATTCACAAAAGAAGTTATATAAATACGGACAATTAAGCTCGAAAGGTCATTTCTCAATTTTGATTCAGCTTTTTACATTTTCCTATAAATGTTTGAGTCTGTGACCAGAGTCGTTTTGCCTAGTACAAGTGACATATTATAGTTCATGTTTGATTCATTCATTGAACTCAAAAAATGATCAATAAAATAGTTCTCATGTGTCTTAATACTACATCAACTAAATTGAACCACTAACGGGTTTGGCTAATGACTGCTAATGGTTCTCGTTAATAACCCTACTAGCAAAAGCAGCGAAATTCTCTTTGTTATTGACCATTTGATCTAAATTAGGTTGACAGAAAACCGCCAAAGTATTTCTACTGATCTTCTTATCACTATTGGAGCCTTTGACGTAATGAGGAACTGCTTTGAACTTCCCTTTCAGTAATTCTTGTAAACAACTACCAGTTTGAAATGCTATACAATCAACAGGAATGTTTACTTTAACAACATCCCCATCACGATTTTTGATATATAATCCACTCTGTGGATCAGGCGAACTAGTAACACTTTTTTGGGTTTCATCATAAAATAATGCTGATGTTAATCCAGTAAGACAAGAATGATCGACATGTTCACCACACCAACTATCCTCGTCTTCAGCAGAACCTTCACTAGGATAATAGTGTAATAGTCTTGCTTTTGTGCAAGTACTTTCTCTTACCATTCTAGTCAAATAACCACTCTGTATCTCAAATCTCTTCTTCATATATTCATCACAATTTACAGCTAAACTTTCAGCCACGTCAATAATCATATTGCATAATTGCTTTAAATCTTGCTTGAAAGTTTTGAGTTCTTTTATGGAGGGATCTGGCCAGATATTGGCACTTGTATATGTTTTGTAATCTGGAAATTTATGACACAATGCTGCCGTAGGTCCCTCTAGTTTATCATCACCATGAAACGCACAATTGACATAGAACAGTCCTTTTTGCAAATCTGGTTTACCATTACTTAACTGTTCTTTACCACAACTCCATCCTGTCAACCATTTAGCTTCAGGATCTGGGTTTTCAAGAGCTTTCAATTGGTCTTCGCTCAAGTTACCTAAAATACTAGCACTTTTAAGAACCCTTTCTCGCAACTCTTTGAACTTTGAAGGCAATCCAGATATTATAATAATACCTAAAGATTTAGGGCCAAATGCTTCGTCTAAAATTGAATCATCAAGGCCAACTATTAAGTCAGATATAGTCACTTTTACTGGATCCATTTTATGGAAGTTTAAATGCGAATTCTAGATTTGTGGAACTACTATAAAGTGGGGGTGGTGTTGGTGGTGTTATGCATATGTGTAAGGCCGCCAATCTAGAATTAAGAGAGTCAATTCAAATTTTCGTCAGAAATTCATAAGACATTTGATATATAAGTGATCCAACAATGCTATTCAATAGTATATGAAAAAAAAGAAGAGCCCGACGCGGGACTCGAACCCGCAGCCTTTTGATAACCTTTGAATAAAAGTCAAACGCTCTAGCCGATTGAGCTAGCCAGGCAATTATTGAAGGAAATTGGCAATGTAAAAGATTCAAGAGTAAGGAGAGACAGAACACCAGTACACCGAAACAAAAAACTTCAAAATGGATCAAATAGGGATTACAATATCTATATGGTAAGTAAAAGGAGATGGTAACGATATGCTAGTGAAACTAGTAGTTGTTTGAAGTGTCTAGAAGTTCAGCCCTTGCATCCGCTATGATTATTCAGTAGACATGTATTAGAAAATAAGAGGCTGAGATTATCATTTCAGATTTACAATTATAAGCACAATTACAAACCTAAATGCAAATTACAAATGCAAATTACAAATACAAATCCAATTATAAACACAATTGCAATTAAAACTCATCCACAAATCACTAATTATACAGCAATTCCCTGACATAGTATTAAATATTTAGCCTCAGAAATATTATCTCCGACTGGTCAGCTTGACATATAGAAGCATAGATAAAAGGTAGGGTTGATGAAATATCCATAAAATTAGCCGATGAGCCTCTATTGTGAATGTGAATATTAGTATGTCTTTATTTTATGACGAAATGAAGGGATGGGGCAGAAATTTAAGGAAGAGTACGTTTCTCGATTAAGCATTTTATGGGTAGCAGAGGAGGACTTACGTAAAGAAAGCAGTATCGATTAAAGTCCCACGCCTTTAGTATACTCTACACATTAAACTGCTTGATACATCGTAGATCTGCTTTCTAAAAATTCCTCCGTAAAGTGCGTTATAACAGTTATGAAATGAAATTCTACCCCTGGACACCGAGATAAAAATAAATAGAGTTTAAAAAGAAAATGGTCCAGAAAAGGAAATGCAAAAGAAGAAACCAAAGTTTGAAATACTCAATAATATTTTTCAGGAAAATGCCGATTTAAATAAGGTTTGATTAAACCATAATTTGACAGTCCAGCTCAATTGGAAGGGTTGAAGGTATTGTAATTGATTACTGTCTTTGAATGATGAATGATGTTTAATGAACGGGATTGACCCGGAATAATTCAATGAGCACCAAAGTGACGTAAACTCATATGTATAGTAAATGTACGGTCAGCCGTATCTTAAAAATCTATTGCATATAAATTTCCAAGATTTGGTAAACGTACATAAGGCGTTAAGTGTAGTATGACATGATACTCCTAAGCCCAAATTTTACCAACTGTTAACTGGTCAAGAAAAAAAAAATTACTGTAGGGCGAGTAAAAATCTAGGGAAAAAAAAGCAATTAAAAAGTTGACTTCATAATCATTAAATACAGCCTGCCATTCGTAAAACTATAATAGAACAAATGAGTCAATAATATAACCAATTACATATATTACGACTGCAGTGGATGAATAAACATGCATAAAATTTTTTTAATAAAGTTTTTATTTTAAACTACCATACATATTAACAAAAGAAATTATTTAATTATATCCATTTTGGTTGGTTGTTACGATTTCTTCATTCGGAACATGAGCCTAAAATCGCCTTACCAGCAATAAAATTTTTTTTCTTTTAACGAAACGAGGTTTTTATCTGATCGGATCGACGACATAAATTTCCCAATAAAAACATAATAAATGAAGATTTTTAATGGTAGACCATATCGTAAATCATTAGTACATCATCCAAACCAACTAATTTTATAACAATTAATGTAAGAGCAATTTTATCATGCACATATGTAAATCATTACAATGCTACTTTAGATAATCAGATTGTGAAAAATAGAATACCAAGACAATACGAAAATGTCGTACGTATTTCAATCCAATCAGAACCTTTTCCTTCTACGTATTTCTTAACGTTTTTGTGAAGGAACATAATCTTTTCAATCTGTGAATTTCTTTTTCTCATCGTCCCCTTCTTAGCATTTAAACCGATGAAATTCCCTTAGAATTCATCTTTTATATTATTTCAAATAAACATTAATTGAAGATGTCCGACTTAGAAAAAGTTAGAACTAACGATTCTAAAGGCAATGCTACTGCTAATGAATCCAAGTTCCAAGAAGTTGATAAATCCTCATTAAGTGATGTATCATTAGTTGGTCAAGAAAAATCCACTGGGGTTTTAAAAGCAGAAATTTTGGCTAAACAATATACCTCATGGTATTCCAAACTTATTCTTTTGTTTAGTGCTTTTTTGGTTGGTTATGCTTATGGTTTAGATTCTCAAACCAGATACGTTTATAATATTCTTGCTTCAAATTCTTATAGTAAGCATTCATTATTAACTACTATTGCAATTGTTAGTGCAGTTGCTCAAGCTGTTTCCCAAATTGTCTATGCTAGATTATCCGATGTTTTTGGTAGATTAGAATTGTTCGTTGTTTCAACTGTTTTTTATGTCGTAGGTACTATTATTGAATCTCAAGCTTATGATATTCAAAGATATTGTGCTGGTTCAGTTTTCTATAATGTCGGTTATAGTGGAATCATCTTGGTTTTATTATTTATCTTATCTGATTTTTCAGCGTTGAACTGGAGATTGTTCTATAGTTTTGTTCCAGCCTTCCCATTTATTATCAATACTTGGATATCTGGTAACGTTACTGCTGCCATTGGTAAAAGATGGTCATGGGGGGTTGGTATGTGGGCTTTTATCTTCCCATTAGCTTCAATTCCTTTCTTTTGTTGTTTGCTCCATATGAGATATTTAGCTGGTAAAACCGAAGAATGGAAAGAATTTAAACAAAAAAAGACCAAGTTTCAAGAAGTAGGTTTCTTAAAATTTATGTCACATTTATTCTGGACCTTAGATGTCATTGGTTTACTTCTTTTCATGGTTTCATTAGGTTGTATCTTAGTTCCTTTATCAATTGCTGGTGGTGTTCATTCTCAATGGAAAACTGCTCATGTTATAGTTCCTATTGTTATTGGTGGTTTACTAGCTCCAGTTTTCGTTTATTGGGAATACAAATCTAAACATGCTTTTGTTCCTTTCCACTTGTTAAAGGATAGAGGTATTTGGTCTGGTTTATACGTTTCATTGTCGATTACTTTTGTTACTTCCGTTCAAGCAAGTTATTTATATACTGTGTTAATTGTTGCCGTCAACGAATCAGACAAGTCTGCCACTAGAATTGGTAGTTTATCATCATTCGTTAGTGTTATTGGTGGTTTTTTCTTTGGTTTGTTCACTGTTTATTTCAAACGTTTAAAGTCATTCATGATTTTTGGTACTGTTATCTGGTTGGTTGCTTTAGGTATTATGTTGAAATACAGAGCTGGTACAGAATCTCATGCTGGTATCATTGGTGCTGAATGTCTTTTAGGTTTTGGTACCATTTTCTTTACTTACCCAGTCAATGTTTCATTGCAATCATCTGTTAATCATGAACATATGGCTGTTATCACTGCTTTAGGTTACTCCCTTTACAGAGTTGGAACTGCACTTGGTTCAACTATTTCTGGTGCAGTCTGGACTCAATTATTGTATAAAAAAATCTTGAATTATTTGGGAGATGCAGAACTTGCAACCTTAGCTTATTCACAACCATTAACTTTTGTCTTAACTTACACTTGGGGTACTCCTGAAAGAATGCAACTCGTAAAGGCTTATAAAGAGATTCAATTAATTTTAGTTTTAATTGCTTTCTGTCTTTGTATCCCATTAATTGCGTCTACCTTCTTCTTAAGAGATCATACATTGGGTCACGTCCAAAGTATTGAAAATATTGAACAATTAGAAAATAGAGATAATTTCACTGATTTCTTGAGAAATTTTGGTAGAAGAACCGATGCTGAAAAAGCTACTGATCGTCTTAATTAGTTCGATCAATTTAGTAAGTAGTCACGAGATATGTTTATAGATTTAATACATTTAATTTGTTATAATTTCTTCTCTGGACCTTGTTATTAATCATGAGTATGCCACGACCCTAATAAGTATATAAATATTGCACAATATCCCAAGGAGAGGATTCAAGGGGAATACATGATGCCTCTTCCTCAGGGCTCCTTAGGCAGGTTCTATAGTTTTTATCAATATGGAATTTTCTATTTCATTGTCACTTCATTTCATAGATAGCATAAGATCGTTTTGCTTTACTGTTCCATACCAGCTTAATAGCGGCAATTGACGAAGTTCTCACTAGAGTTCTAATATTGGGATCTCGCAGCTTGTTTTTGGTTAAGTGAGGCAGAATGGGGATGGCCGAAACCAATTTTTGGAACTTGCTTTGGTGGACGATTTTTTGTTGAATATTTTCGTTCAACCCTGTGTTAGATTTTCATATTGGTCAGAGATTTGAGAAGAAAGACGATAAAGTAAGGTGAAGCACAACACAAGTCCAACATATGAACAACACAGGGAACTTACAACATTTGCCTTTATACATTTAAGTTTTAAACATCCACTCGATTCTCAGGGACTTTCAAGTGGTAGAGTATTTTTTGGCTAGATGTATGGAAAGACTAATCTATGGTAGGTTAATGTATGGATCAAAGGAATTCATGGATTCCAGAAATAGCTAAAACCTCCTCATGCTGTACAACCTCAACCAAATCAACCTGCTTTTTCCAAAACTTCAAAAACCCGTTCAATTTCAATTTAATCTTACTGAAATCATTCAATTTGATCAAACTGGACCTAACCAGTTCACTAACACTTAACCGGTGTTCATTGATATAGTCATCAACTTGTTGTTCAAGACTCACATCTGATTTGTTGGTAATAACCAATATACTTCTAGTAGTCAGCTTGGGAGAGATTTTGTCATAGAACACTTTCAAAAGTTCGGGACTGGTTATACTTTTAAGTAAATCCAAATCAATTTCTTCTTGTCCATTCTTACCATTGAACCTATAAGTCTCATTAACAATCTTCTCCCAATAACTTTTATGGACGTAATAGTTGTTATTGACAGTACTAAAATTTGTACTCGATTGACTAGGTTCAGTATCAAACACTAAGTTTGGCGATAACCCATTACTATTGGACTTTAATGAGTCAATACATGGTGAAATGATCTTACTGTTGAACTTATCGACGTTATAAGCGGTGATGTCGGTTTGAATCTGAAATAACAAATCCTCAATATTGGAGTTCAAAATTCTATGATCATATTCATTGCTTTCTATGTAAATGAAGATCCCAATATAATCTCTGAATATCCTTAGACCTGATCCAAACTTGTACCCCAACTTTCTTTCAAACCTAAGTTTGGGGACATAAATGGTTAGAATATACTCTAGAACCTTACTGATCGTTCTCATGTATGTTGAACTTTTGAGGCCAAGGTTTATAAAGAAGAAACAGTGGTTGTTGTCCTTATTGGGGTATTCGTATCTGATTTTACCTTTTAGAGGTAAATAGCTACCAGGATGGGTAGTTGACCGCCCTTTTAGGTTGAATCTATTCAAAACCCCAGATATATCATCGATGATGTCACATTCTCCGTTTACAAGAACTTTCATTGTGCCTTTGTTCACAAATTGCTGGCCCAAATCACTCACATGGTTCAAGTCCAATTCCATTAAACTGTCCAATCTCTGTTCAATCGTGTAAATGTTCTTATCAACTAAACAAGTGATGAGACTTAGAGCTTGCTTGAAGGGATCAACATGTCTTAGATCTTCATAGTTCTTTCTAACCTTAACTCTTGCCTTCATGAACTGATTATAAGGCGTCGATTGTATCAGAGACATGAACTCAATTATCTTGGTTATGAAATCTTTGAACACTTGCAAATAGATGAACCTTATACCATTGAAGTGGACACAAATAGAATTCTTACTGTTCAAGGTGGGGAAAATGGACCAACTGTAACCTAAACTCTCGATTTGGTAGACTTCCTTTCTAAGGTAATTACCTAAAAGCTCGACTAAAATATCAATTGTCATATAAACATCACAGTCGATAGGAATGTCAAGTATAATCTCAAATGTTGTATAAATCTTATTGTTGAAGTTCTTCTCTTGCTTATACCATAAGGAGAAATGATTAGAATATTCTATCAATTCTGGTACTTCTGCGTCTTCGAATTTTACCTTATAATTCATCTTATAGTCAGATAATGAAACAACCATGTCGTCTAGATGTGATGGTATGTACTGGAGGAACTTATGCTTCTTAGGGAACTTGAAAAACGATAACACTGGGAAAGATTCTAAGAATATTCTTGTTTTGTCGATGGTATAGATTGTATACTCAACATCATAAAATTGATCTCTGTCGTTGCTAATGGCTTCAAGAACAATATCTCCATCAAGAACGTCCCCAAACATGATAATATTGAAGTTATCGAAGCTTAACCATTTTTCAGTCTCTATAAGAAACTGCTTACTACTTATAGGTGTTAACTTATACCCCAATAAAATATCTTGATAATCCACATAATGCATAAGTTCACTTAGTTTCAGTACCTCATCAATAATGCTATCATCCAGGTCTTGGAATACAAAGTTAAGTTTCTCTAGGATTAGAAATTCTTGTATATACCTATCAAGTTTGATCGATGAAGTTTCTTTTAGCATTTGTATGTAATTGAAGATGCTACCAATTACCTTCAAAACATTATGTTTACCTGATAGAGTCAATTTCATTTCTATAGTTATTAACAAATTGTTGATATCAACCATATGATCAAATGCTATTAATTCACTTATCCAGTTCTGCTGGATTAGGTAATCACATAAGGAGTTCTTTAGTTCATTGCCCAAAAGTTCTATCCATAATTTACTGATTTGGATCAATTTATTACTCAATTGGTTGATAGGGAATACGAGTCGTATTTTGTTGATAGGATCCTCATGAAAAAGAATTAGAGTTTTGGAACTTTTATCGAATATTGGCTCTTGCTCTAACCGTACTTGTTTACTACTTGGGAAACCGTCAAATTCAACTAAAAGCTTTTGAAGATGATTCAAAGACTGTGGCCCTTTAATAACCAATTTCATATTATTTGAAACGTAAAATCTTCGGAAATATTTCACTAATTCATTCCTTAAGTCCTTATTACCAATGTCTAAGGTTTGTTTGTTCCCAGTACCAAAGTTATGAAACTTTGTATTCGACATTAACTTCAAACAATGATAGAACTTCTTATCAATTGAATTCACATTACCTAAATGTTCTTCATTAACTTCGAAAACCTCATTCTTGATCAAGTTCATGTTGAATTTTGGTTCCTTAAATACACCTGTGAATACTTTCACCATATAATTCAATACTGATTCGTTACTAGGTATCCCCGGTATTATCTCACTGATATCACTTGACGTATATGGAACTTCTATATAAAAGTTTGTCTGGCAATAAGTCGTAAAACCATTAAAAATCCCACCCACCTTAAGTAATGTCTCTGGTAAATGATAAGGTTGGGGGTACCTCTTTGAGTTTGTGAAAATTGTATGTTCCATTAAATGTGCTAATCCAAGTACCTTATCTGTAGATGAGCCCACATTAACTGATAAGGAAATCCCTGTAGCTTTAATGGTTGAATCTGATATGAGCAAACACTCTAGTCCATTATGAAGTCTTACAGCTCTCACAGCGTCTGAGCTTTTGGTTTGAGGGGCTTTTATCGTTATTGGTATAGTGGTCAACTCCATATATGGTTCAGATAGCTTAAATTTTTTCGCAGCCAAAGAAAAATTACTTATTTAGGATGGCACAATGGAAATTATGGGAAGTGTATTTCATGAAATGTAACTTGTTAAACTGGAAGGAAATGACCATTGGCATATTTTTAAGGGTCAGATATTGGATAGGAACAATGTTAATGATTAAAAAAAAGGTATTAGTAGTTAAAAAGAAAATTCCGATGCCGGGAGTCGAACCCGGGTTTGCTGCGTGAAAGGCAACCGTGCTAGCCGTTACACTACATCGGATATTATTACTATATTTTTCACCAGGATTATCATTAGAGGTAAAAATTGGTAGCAATTTTTCGATTTTAATACTGAGACTGTCATAACCATACTCAAATCACCTTTTTAAACCATAATCTCAATTTACTAATGATTTCAAGCAAATTTCTCTAACAAACCATTCAACATTGTCTTTTTTTATGTGAGTTTATACAACAGCAAAATTAGGAAACCAAGAATGTCGCGCGCGAAAAGTCTACATCATTCGTTGAGAATTAATCATCCCTTTTTTTATATGCTTTAGATAATACTAACAAATACTTAAACCACAAAAAGGAATAAAGACAATTTATAAAAATGAATTTCCCGTATAATAATTACCAGTCTTCATCGTCACTGTCATCGTCACAACGGTATTCACCTCCAATAACCCTGCAAAATGTTCATGGCCAATCTCCAATTTTTAATTATGATAATATATCAACTACATCATCATCATTAAATTCAAATTATGGTCATTATGGATATAATTCACATTCCATGAGATATTATTTATCCAAACTGTTTGATATTGAAGATGACTTGGAGTTTTGTCCAGAGATTCCTGAACATAATTCCCCAACTTTAAAGAAATTCAATCCATATACAGCTTCAGTGTTTAGTCCTGGAACTAATAATACAGCCACAAATACCAATAATAATACTACTCCAGTAAGTACTAATAATAATAGTAATCCATCGAGTCCAAGAGTATCAACACCAAGAATTAGAAAACCTATCGAGATTATTAATCCTCAAACTAAGTTAAGAATTAATAGTCCTGCTAGTAAGTAACGAATAATGAGTTGTATAGTAAATGTATATTAACACTCTGTTGTGAGGGGTTGGTTCTTGTTTGTAACTTGGATTAAAACTGATCAATAGGTGTTTAGTCAGATAAGAATCGATAGGGTCGATAGGACTTAATAGAACAGAGTCTTAAGAGTCTTAGTATCAGAACAGACTCTCTATAGATAGAACGGATCTCTATAGACAAGGTCTCTCAGTATGAATAAGATGACTTACCATATCAGTTGAAGTCGTGTTGACTCCATTAGTATGAACCTACAAGTAGGTCTATTCATGTAAAATAAGGTTCAATATGCATAGATTAACTAGTGCGCTGGCTCAGTTATAGGGTCTAAAATTTGTGGAGTCGCAATAGTTGAGACATGGAACCCATAAACGCTATAAGTCTACAAACAACTGAACTACAAAATCTTCCTGACAACTTACTAGAGGAGTTATCAACACACCATGCATTATTAGTAGGTCTACTTAAGTCACAGAACCAGTATAAGGATTTTAACGAGGAAGTTATAAGAACATTGGATCAACAGATAACGAAGTTAACAGAGATCATCAGAGTTTTAAATGACTATGAAACAGTATCAATAGAAATAACTGACTTGATCAATAAGATTCAAGATACATACAAGGAATTCACAGATCAGGAAATTGAACAGTATAAGCTATTGTCAGGGAACTTCCATCAAGAAAACTTGAAGTTGAAATTTCGTAAGGTTATACAACAAAATCATGAGAAGTCTTTAGAGTTATGTAAGACATTACACAAAACCCAAGATTACAAAGAACTAGAGCAAGAATTAAAGCAATTTAAAAATTCCAGGAAAGTTTATCATTTAAGAAACGAAAAGTTAAACAGATGGAATGAGGAGAGGGTAACTGGGTTTTTCACATAGAGTGTGGGTGACTTATTAAATGAATGTGAAGATTAGCACTGCATTGTATCACGCCACGAAACTAACAACACTTTTGTATGCAACGTTTCGAAGATACGAACGGAAACAAATGAAATAAGATCGGACTCACTAACCACAAATACATAGAGTAACCAATAAACGATTAGTAACGTACAAATCACTAAAATATTGATGACAATACAATGGATACAAGTCGGTTAATAAATGTCTCAACGCAAACCTCTCACCCTGAGTGGGTCGCAATCATCTTCGGTGTTTAGGCATCGGACTGAGGTTTCGGAGTCGGTTCAGAATCGTCCATAAAATATTTCATATATTCACTTTAAAGCGTTAAACCATGTTTAAAGGGGTATCTAGAGTAGGTGCTAACACTATGTTTAGACCTTTACTTAGAACCAATATCAAGGCACGTGCTGGGTTAAATGGTGTGAGATTCAATTCCACAAAGCCAGCACCAAAGTCTACATCAATTTTTACTACTATCAAGAGATTAACTTACTTGACAATCTTTGGATCTGTAGGATACATTGGTTATAAAATTTATGATGAAAGTATTCCTAAGAACCAAATCAAGCAAACCCCAGTTTTTGAAAATGGTCAAAGAAAGAAAACCTTAGTTATCTTAGGTACAGGATGGGGATCTATATCATTCTTGAAGAACTTGGATACCTCATTATATAATGTTGTTGTTGTATCACCAAGAAACTATTTCCTTTTCACCCCACTTTTGCCATCATGTCCAACTGGTACCATTGAATTAAGATCCATCATCGAACCAGTTAGAAGTATTACTAGAAGAAGACCTGGTGAAGTTATTTATTTAGAAGCTGAAGCCACTGACATTGATCCAGTTAATAATGTTTTGACTTTGAAACAAAGTACTACTGTTCATTCTGGTCATAGTGGTAAGGATACATCATCATCAAAATCCACTATTACCTCCACTGCTGAAGAAATCACTACCACTTTGAATTACGATTATTTGATTGTTGGAGTTGGAGCTCAACCTTCAACCTTTGGAATTCCTGGAGTTGCTGAACATTCTGTTTTCCTTAAAGAAGTCAGTGATTCAATTCAAATTAGAAAGAATTTAATGGACTTAATTGAAGCTGCTAACATCTTACCAAAAGGTGATAAAGAACGTAAAAGATTATTATCCATCATTGTTTGTGGTGGAGGACCAACCGGGGTTGAAGTCGCAGGGGAAATCCAAGATTACGTCGATCAAGATTTAAAGAAATGGATGCCAGAAGTTGCTGATGAATTGAAAGTCACTTTAGTTGAAGCTTTACCAAATGTCTTAAATATGTTCAACAAGAAATTGGTTGATTATACTAAAGAAGTTTTCCAAGCCACCAACATTGATTTAAGAACTAATACCATGGTTAAACAAGTTACTGATCGTGATGTCATTGCTCAAGTTAAAGATCCAAAAGATGGTTCAACTGAAATTGTCGAAATTCCTTATGGTATGGTAATTTGGGCTACTGGTAATGCTTTAAGACCAATTGTTAGAAACTTAACCAATAAGATTGAAGAACAAAAGAATGCAAGAAGAGGGTTATTAGTTAATGAGAAATTGTTAGTTGATGGTACTAATAATATTTATGCATTAGGTGATTGTACATTTACGAAATTTGCACCTACTGCACAAGTTGCATTCCAAGAAGGTATTTATTTAGGTGATTTATTCAAAAAATTACATGAAATTGATTTATTAAATTATCAATTACATAACTCCAAACCTTCTGAAAATATCAATATTGAAAGAGTTAGCAAGAGATTAAGTAAGTTACAAGAAAAATTACCAGCATTCAAATATAATCATCAAGGTTCTTTAGCTTATATTGGATCTGAAAGAGCTGTTGCTGAATTAGCTTGGGGTGATTGGTCAAATGTTACAACTGGTGGTACTTTGACATTTTTATTCTGGAGATCTGCTTATATTTATATGTGTTTAAGTGTCAGAAATCAAATTTTAGTTTGTTTGGATTGGGCCAAAGTTAGTCTTTTTGGTAGAGATATCTCAAAAGAATAAACAAATCGATTATTATAAGTTATAGATTATATGTATTTACAAAGTATTAGCAATGTAAATTATTAGTTAAAAAGTTTATACTTCTATCTTATGCTATTCTAGTTTATTGTAGTTATTGGGAGGTTATGATAATTTTGCATAATTTCAGTTGCAAAACAATGATTTCTATTGCCTTCACCATAACTCTACTAGTGAACCCTTATATACAAGAATGTTTATACCAATTTACTCTTTGAACTCTGGTTAATGATACTTACTCTTAATATTTGCTCTAGACTATCATAAAGAGTTTTTTCCTTATCTATCAAATCCCAAGTTATTAAATCTCTTGTCTTGTGATTATCGACTTTCACTAAAGTAACTTCTATTGGAAAATCAGGAGGTAATTTTGGTTCAAGCCTAAACCTGGATTTGGCCAATCTTAAAATTTCGGCAGTTGTGAATTGCCCCAGAAAAGGAAGTAAGCGTTGGTTCCATAGATTTGAATCAGTCAATGCTTGAATATGCATTTTGGCAATATCTCTAACATCACTAACATACCCGAACAAATGGGGAATGTTGTTTAATCCGTCAGGTCCTGAATTAAGAATTATATTGAACAATTGGGCTGACGAATTTAAATTCCCAAGACAATAATCATCAAAAGGCTGAGGACCAAACATGAAAAATGGGGATATTGAAGTTGCCTTTAGGTCAGGACTAGATTTGACAAATTCCCAAAATAGTTGTTCGGCTGCAGTCTTGGCATAATGATAAGCCTTGAATGGATTTTCTACGCCTTCGACGTAGGAATATGTACACCAATTGGACTCATTTAAAGTTAATGTCTGATTACTATACATTTCTAAAGTATGATGTGCTGAAAATGTCGAGGTGTATATGAATCTTGAAATTGTTGGGGTTTTTTTACACACTTCAATTAAGGTTTGCATTATTTTAATGATCGGATTTATTACTGTATTTACATAATCTTTTAACCCAAAATTATATGGAGCTGCCGTATGAATGATTGCTGTGATTTTAAATTCATTGACTACGTTGGTAATTTCATCGGGGTTGGTTAGGTCCACGACGGAGTACTGAAAGTTTGGATTGTTGATCAATTTCATTAATGAACGACCTTTAGATTCTGATCTAACTATCCCAAGGACTTTATGGTAAGGTAAAAGATTTTGAACTATGTGAGCTCCTAGGTAACCATTTGCACCTGTAACTAAAATATGATGGTCATTATCCATCATACCATCTCCTTCAAGAAAATTGACCAAGACTTAAAGCAGTAATAAAGCTGCAATGGAAATTCGTAATTTAGAAATATGAAGGAAAAAAATTTAGTTGACTACAGACCATATTTAAATATAGCAAAAGTCTCGTAATCCTTAAAAGAGACATTCGTGTTATTGCAGCGTTTTTGACACTGGTACCGTTGATGTAATAAAATTTAACGCATCCAACCTAGATTCTGCATATTGCTTGACCAATTGCATAAGTCAATTATGGTACTAAATGTGGAGAATCTCGTTTGTTAATAATAACAATGCAAGTTAACCCTGTTAAAGTAATCGGACTCATGTATGGGTTGTTTTTGGACTTGATGGTAAAGATTTATTTTTAATAGTAATTCCACTAAATGACTTCAAATGTAATTATTCAAGTCCGTAAGGTTTTGTGTCGGTAAAATCACTAAGAACACCTGTAGATCTCTTCGAAACGTCGGGGAGTTAACGGAATCTTAATTTAAAATTACCGTCCAACATACCGTACTACACATTAATTACTAATATGAAATAGGAATGTGAAATAAAGTGGCAAGTGACACAGCTTGCATCACCCTAAAATTGTCGATTCGTGTCTGGAAATTACGAGCCTTGACTATTGTTTGGGTTTCTAGCCTCACCCTTTTACATGTTTTTAAGCGTTTTTGCCAGATAACTTAGGCCATTGAAATTTCTTTTCTTCGTTCCCAGTGTTATATGAAGGTTTTAATTCATATTATAATATTTTATTAGTATTGACGTAATTTTCGAATAATAAGGGTTGTTAGGAATGATGTGGCAGTTAAAAACCTTATATCGGTATGCGGTATAAACTTCCACCAATTTTAACCGTAGTACGGCCAAAGACCCAAAAAATAATTTATTTTCATCTGATTATTGAAGTATTTTGTGTTAAATTTAAGCTTATGGCTGTGAAAGGTTCAATCAAGGCTTGTTGAATTTGGCTGGTGTTAACGGACTACAAAGTTTAGAGTTTACGTGTATTTACCAAACGACGCGGGTGTAATCTTTAAAATATTTCCTATTTAGTTTAATTACATGCTTGGAAGACTCCACAAGGATTCTACTACACAAATATAACATCCAGATGCATTATGCACTACAGTGTGTTTAAGTTTCCAAGCTTTATTAGCTAAATGCTTTCATGTAATCGTTAAACAATCTCTAGGCTCACTGTCCACATGATCATCTTTTTCTAACTCATAGGTTTAATAGATATAAAATTACCATGACGTTTAACTTCATAATAATCACCGCCAAATCCAAAAGTCTTTAAGCCATTCATAGCTCCGAGGCGGTTTATTACCAGCCTTAGTGTCTTCTTGGGAAGTGGAGCAGTAACAATTCCATCCATATCCACTAGATTATGCCTTAATGGGACACATCCCATGTATATTTCAGTGATGGTAAAACCAACAATGCGTGGTTTTAGTATAAAATCAACTAATGTGAGAGTTATCTGATGTTTTAGCTTTTTAAGTTCTCTATTGATATCAGGAAGCAATGGCTGAGGTGTTCCAAGTGTAAGATTATCATAGTTAACGATCTCAACCACCTTTAAGTTCTTCCATTCATCAAGGGACAAAATGGGTCCGAAATCAGCTTGTAAGCTTAGTGAAAGTTTTACAATCCTGTTTACATCAAATAACTCCTTGAACCATCTGCATTGAAGATTTGCGGGGTCATTACCAGTTAAACCATAGCTTTCTGGTGGTTTAGTTTTCGAAATTTGCCTATATAGCATTGTATCAAAGCCACCTTCATCTAGAAAAGTATATCGTGAGGGGAAGCGGTATTTCGTGAAATTATGTAAATGATCAGTAAATCTTAGCTCTCTGACATTATAAATCTTATGGTTTTCTTGGAACGCTTGGCCAAGATGTCCATGAATATTAATTGACAACATTCTAATATCACCATCTCTCTCTGTTGGAGTGTAATGTATCTTATCCATGGTAGATTTGAAGTTACCTTTGACGATAACACTTCCTTGTAAGTAATAAAACTTTGATATTGTTGTCATTAACCTGTAACAATGCTTTTTAACACGTTGCTCCATGTTTTCCAAAAATTCCATTACACAATCATTTTCAAATGGTAGTAGAAAGCGTCCAGGTGGATTACAATAATAAAATTGAATATGTTCCACTAGTCTTAGTTCACTGGGGCGATCCTTTGGTAACTTGTTAAAGTTTCCCATGGATACAACTGTAACTCTTCTATTTGAATGAATATTCCAACCTAATCTTCTGAATCGATTTGAATTATACACCAAAACATTTTTGAATAGTAAAAGTTTGACCAATTTGGCCATCTTTTTATTAGTTAATGCTACTTGCAATAGCGTCTTTGTGGATACCCTTTCTAATAGGAAACTCATGACTTCTTCTGGAAAGTCAAAACATATGGTTGAGCAAGTAATCCATTTCTTGACTCTTTTATTGGGTTTTGATCTACGTCTAGCAGGCATTATGGATATAATTGAATAATTTATGCGGCGGGATTATGTATTCGGCTGCAACTCATATCGAACCGATTCCTAAGGATTGAACCAATTAAACCTTGTGAGCCCTGGTAAGTACAATTTTCTTAATGTAATTCATTGGACCTATCCCAATGGATACACACCAAAAACGGAAATGAATTTCATGTTTAAACTGCCCCTTGCCTAAGCCGTTTTCGAAGTGGTCACAGTTCCGGTTAGATCTATCTACCGTTAAGCCCCTTATTCTCAAATAGTACTTAAATCACCCAATTCCATGTCTGCGATGCTGCTGCGGCTCACCGCAGCACGCACTCAATTTACAAGGCTGAATCGGATCATTTCATAAACATCCTATAAATTAGTTATTTATAGAAGGTATAGCTCCAGAAAACGGGTTTTATAAATTTATAGAGTTATAGAACTAGTGAGGCTGCTACAGGTACCATAAATCAAACTAGAAAGTAAAAGGATCATTATGTTAAAAGTCGTTATTATATCCCTTTTTGTAGCCTTGGTGCTTGGACAAGACATTCTTGAATTTGAAAATTTCGGGTACTCAGGTAGTTATTGGCATGTTAGTAAATTAGATGACATTTATACTGATAGTTGTACATGTGAATTAGATACGTCCACTACCACATTTTCTGGTAAGAATGCTCCAATTAATGAAGAGGTTTCAGTTCATTTTAGAGGTCCTTTGACATTAGGTAAATACGGATATTATGTTTCCGAATCTTATACAATTGGTGGATCCAATAACCAAGATTGGAAGAGATTGGCATATTATGATGCAGATTCCCAAACTGCAGAGAATGTTACATTTTTAACCACTGCTGGTAAAAATAGTTCATGTTTAGGTAAAGGATTAACATACGCTGGAGATGATGGTATTTCAAAAGCTGATAGTGCAACTGTTTTGGCTCAAGATACATTACTTAATTCTAATGAAGAGTTTGTCATATTTTCCAATGTATCATGTGGAAGTTCTAAATTAGGAGGTGATTGTGGAGTTTATAGATCTGATATCCCTGCATATCATGGATTCTATGGTACCATTAAAATGTTCTTATTTGAATTTACTATGCCAACTGAAGAAAATCTTGAAAATGGTACAGTATCCAATTGGAACATGCCAGCAATTTGGTTATTAAACTCCCATATTCCTCGTACCAGTCAATATTCTAATAATGTCAATTGTTCATGCTGGAGATCAGGATGTGGAGAGTTCGATATTTTCGAAGTGAAGAATTATACAACTAGTGAAGTTAACAAATTGTATACTACCATCCATGATTATCAAGGTACTGATGATATCGAAAGTGGTATACAAATTAATGATTCTTTTGACAGAAGTACTTCTGGTACTATGACTGGTGGAGTAATATTTGATGCTAATGGAAATGCTGTTACATTCTTAGCTGAATCATTAGATTTCAATTCAACCATAACTGCTAGTAACTTAAATTCAATTATTAGCAGTTTAGGAAACCCAACTACTAAAGAGTTAGCAAGTGTTTCTGCTGCTTCATCTTCATCAACTGGTACCAGTACCAAATCTTCTTCAAAAGGTAGTGATGGATCTCAATTAACTAATCCATTGATTTTAGGATTTTTTAGTTTCTTAACTTTCTTCTTTTAGTGCTTTTTTTTAGTGATACATATAGTTAGCATCATGCTTCATGGACCTCTTTATATTCGCAGCCCAATACTCGTCACATGATAATCACATGACTTAATCCCATCATAAGTTATATCCTTGCTTAAAAACGACCGCAGTAGATAAAAATAAAAGAAACTTTCGAAGTATAGTGGTAATCGTAAATCTCTTATACCTCCCTTCCAAAATACAAATCTGGATGTCAGCATGTCTGAAATTGCAATGAACCCTTGCCCCACCGCAACAATAAGCGATATTCTGGACTTGACTGAATCATTCTTTAGCACTTAACAACTATGAATTGATTCAAGGTTAAAATAAGTGATACTTTAGATTTTGCTTGATCCTACTATTATCACAGTAGAGCCATGTACCGATGAAACCATGAATACTTTGCAGCTTAGGTCGCAACCAAGACGGCAGCTCACACTACAACTAACACACCAGCACACGAACACTACGTCACAATGAAACCCAAGAATTTATTAAAGTAGAACCACCCATGATTGAAATCTAAAGAACCCTGAATTGCCTTATCTTCTTAAATTGCTTGTATTGCTTCCAAATGCTTGCAATTATAACCACATATAGAAAAAATCCTAACATCTATTGTTCTCAACAATAGACCTTTTCTATTTAGGATTTAGAGCCAGGTAAGGGTTCAATTAGGAAATTTGTTAATTTGCTTTGTGACACTTATTTGGTTATATTGATGATTCAATTTTATGCCATGAAGCAGATGAATTTCATTATGAACAATGTTAATAACCTGGCAAATTTAGAGTTTTCATATGAAGTCATTGGCCTTGAGTATAACCGATTTTTCTTGCTTTTCTATATAACAAAGTTGATTCCTTATCTTTATATATTTAAGCTAATAGATAAAAAAAATGTCCAGTCGTTTTGTTTTGTTAATTTTATTCTTCGTTTCTTTATTAAATGCTTATATAATTCCTAAAAATGAAAATCACGTGATTAGAGATTATGGAGATTATTCCACCTCAATTGAATCAATTTCCACCGAACTGCCACAATATGATGCTAAAGACCTTTCTGATAGTTTAACATCCCAACTCATTACCAACTTCTATTCCAACTCCTCGAATAATTGGGTTGATAATTGTGGTAATACAAACACTCCAGTTGTATGGCAAGTTGCAGTTGCTGGTAAAGTTCTAAGTAACAGTGGTGATAGATCCAATATCAAAAGAGCTATAACCGCTTTAGACAATTACAAAAAAAGTGATGGATCCTTTTCAGCGTCTACCAACAAAAATCAAGAAGTTTACACTGATGATGATGCCCAAGTATCTTGGGTTTATATGGACGGGTACTCTCGAACATTCAACAGGGACTACTTAACTACTGCTTCAAGTATTCTTGATGTACTTCAAGATTATCAGCATCAAGGTGGTGGGATCTTATGGAGTTATGAGAAAAATTACATTTCTTCAATTTCCACTTTAGAAGCTGGGTTATCAGCTTTGAAGTATGCCGATATATCCTATAGTAATGACTTGATAAAATTTGCTGTCAATTGTACTGACTATATCTTGGATAACTTGGTTGATAAGTCTGATGGGTTTATTATGGATGGTGAAGGGTTAACTGGTAATGTTAATGGTGGTAAATTGACTTACACTATTGGTACAATGATTTCAACATGTGCTTATTTGGATAAGTTAGGTGATTCCAGTCGTGATTGGAAAGCTGTAGCTGTTGAATTTGGAGTTAAATTCATTAGTGGTGGTAATTTGAATAACCAATTCTTTAGTAATGGTCATATTAATGATGGTGTTGAGCATTCCCATTTACTCTTTGCTGGGTTGGTAGATTTATTACAATTAACATCCCCACTGAGTGATTATCAAACTCAAGCTTATAATGCTTTTAAGCTGTTGTTGGTTAGAGAGGCAAGAAATTTAAGAGATAGTTATCCTGAAGTTTTTAAAAGTGGATGTCCCAACAGTCTGTTCAATGCATTGTTGCAATACTCATCAATAGCACAAATTTTCAATGTTGTTTCCCAAGTTGCTGATAAGATTTAATATATCATACCTTAGATTATAGACATATAGACGCAATAGACTCTTCATAATTCGTATATCTCATTCTAAATAATAGAACATTAATGATATTATGTGCTCACATAATTGTTCATTTTCATAACTGACAAAGGTTTGTCCTATGTTGGGTATGTTTAACTTTAGGTTTTTACCATTCAATTGTATTAAGTCTCCCAGGTCTACGAGGTGGATACCTTCAGTTGTTGACCCTTCAGTGTTGGAACCCTCTTCTAAAATCTTCAACCCTTTGTTTATCTCTTGCTCCAAAATCTCCCTGTATGATTCACTAAAATTCCTCACAGTGATAACCTTCCCCAACAGTTGTGACTTGTTATAATTCTTATACTTAATAGAAACGTATCTCATCCACAAATCCTTCAGATCAATGTAATCAAGGAACTTTTTGTTCTTTAATATATAAGAACTTGTTTGGATCTTGGACGGATCAAAATTGAATTCTGGCTTCAAAAGTATTTTATGATTACCATCTTTATATTCAGGATTAGTTTGTGGAGTATTTGGTTCAATTGATAAAGTTACTAAACATCCATTGGGAAACCTATAACTTGAAGAGTCCTTATGAGTTCGTATCAAACTCTGGGCGAATGGGTCTATGGTGATGTCACGTGAATATGATTGTATATAATAATCAGGACTCTGTAATTTTGGTTGTTCTAGCCAACGTGTAGGATTTACAAGTACAGGATGTTTTAAATATTTCTTCATACCATCGATCCTCGCTCCTCGAAGATTTTACCACAAAGATTTACGTTTTTCGCGGCATTTGTTTCAAGTTGTTTCAAATATGCAAGTGACAAGCATAAGTTGTTTCAGGTTTTAAAGAAAGGTACCACATTTAGATTTGGGTATAAAAAGGTATGATTTTTCTTATGTTTGTGATGTTTTTATGGTTAAATTTAAATTGTTGTTAAAATGTTTTGGTTTTTTTTGTTCTCCTTCGTTTATTCACTCCCTTTAAGTAATAACGGGTATACAAGCTTAACACCTATTGAAAAATTAGGTACTGTGAGTTATAACTTTGGTACACAGTACCCAATGACTAGTGACTCCATTTTCAATAGATTTTGGAATAACTATGTGGGAAAATTAAATTCAAATGATCAAATCTGTTCTTTAGCATATAAAGAACCATCAGTATGGGAATTAGCAGTTAGTGCAAGAGCATTGGTTTTAACTCAAAATCAACAAATTTTGAACTTAATCCTTAATAACTTATATTCATATGAAAATCAGCATTTAGGAGTGTTCAGTGCAAGTACGTCCGGAGACAACGATATTTATAATGATGATAATGCTCAAATAGCATGGGCATTTATCGATGGATTCAAAGCAACTGGTAACCAAAGATATCTTAATTCTGCTATCAATATTGTTCAGTACTTAATGGCACAAACTGACGATAATGGAGGAGTTATCTGGCATTATAGTAAACCATATATTTCATCAATCTCAACAATTGAAGCTGCATTAGCAGCAATGAGATTATTTGAAATAACTAAAGATCCATCCCTCTTGGTCTTTACTAAAAGATGTCTTAACTTTATGTTTGCCTATTTTCAAGATTCAAGTGATAAATTATTCTATGATGGTTTAAATAAAAACGATTACACGGATTTGAATAAGGGAAAATTGTCATATACTGTAGGATGTTGTTTAAGTACGTTGAATTTGTTACATCCCTATGATGATACTTACTCTAACCATATCATTGAATTAGCTGACGCTGCTACTAAGGTTGATGGAGCATTGTTTAATGGCAATGGAGTTTGGAATAATGACTTTCAGTATAGTCATTTACTATTCATTGGACTTGTGGATACTGTTAAAAATGGGTATACCCAATACAAAACGGTTCTTAAACAACAAGGCAACTTTATAATGAATTTTTTGAAAGATAACAATGATAATTTATTCTTTAGTTGTTTGACTAGTACTTCTAGTATGTTAGAAGGTAATTATGAGAGGCTCTTTAATGAAAGTGTTGACAACACTGTACCTCCATATTGTAATGGTATCGGCAGCAAATCACTTATGGAGAACAGTTCCATCGTTCAAATTTTATATTATTTGTCCCAGATTAGTCTTTAGACATTAGGCTGGGGTATTCATTGGAGCCAGAAGATAGAAGAAGACAGAACAGTCTACTGCCAAATAAATATATTTTGAATAATGCATCATACTTCTATACATACCTATTTTGGAATATTGATGATTCCCCCAAATTGAGCTTTACCTTCTAATTCCTCTTCTATCCTCAACAATTGATTCAACTTGGATAACCTCTCAGACCTGGCAGGAGCACCAGTCTTGATTTGACCAGTTCCTAAGCCAACAGCTAAATCGGCAATGAAGTCATCTTCAGTTTCACCCGATCTATGAGAAACCATTACACCCCAATTATCAGTGAAGGCCAATTTGGCTGCATTGATAGACTCAGTTAATGTCCCAATTTGATTGACTTTCAACAATAACCCATTGGCAGCTTTTGCATCAATTGCCTTTTGGATGAATATTGGATTACTTACTGTCAAGTCATCAGCAACGATTTGAATTTTAGCTGACAATTGTGGGAAGAAGTTTGACCATGATTCCCAATCATCTTCTCCAAACCCATCTTCAATACTTATGATTGGATACTTGTCAATTAACTCTAAATAGAGGTGTAACAATTGTTCTCCAGTTAACCATTTCTTAGGATCAGAATTTGGGTTCTTGAAATCCAAATCATACTTACCATCCCTATAGAATTCTGAAGATGCTGGATCAAGTGCAATAAACACTTTACCAGTATAACCTGCAGTTTCTATAGCATCAACAATCAAATCCAAAGCTTCATTTGCAGTTTCAATATTTGGTGCAATCCCACCTTCATCACCAACATTACCAGCTCCTGGTCCATACTTCTTTTTAGCTAATGATTTTAATGTATGGTAAACTTCAGTACCAATTCTTAAAGCTTCATTGAAAGTTTTTGCACCAATTGGAGCAATCATAAATTCCTGAAATGCTAAGGATCCTCCGGCATGACTACCACCATTCAAAACATTTTGAAATGGTACTGGTAAAACGAACTTCCCACTATCAGTTTGAGCAATTTCTGCAATGTACTTATACAATGGAAGATTCTTTTCAGCACTAGCAGCTTTAGCAATTGCTAAAGAAACTCCTAAAAGTGCATTTGCACCCAATTTACTTTTATTTGGGGTACCGTCTAACTTGAGGAGGAAGTTATCAATTGCTTTTTGATCAGTTACCTTGATACCTGATTCAATCAACTTAGGACCAATGATATCATTAACATTACTAACTGCTTTTGTAACTCCTTTTCCAAGCCATTTACTTTTATCACCATCTCTTAATTCCACAGCTTCTGATGCACCAGTTGACGCACCACTTGGTACAATTGCTCTGAATAACCCATTTGGGGTTGTTACATCAACTTCAACAGTTGGATTTCCACGTGAGTCATAAACGTATCTACTATGAATTTTATCAATTGACATTTTAGTTTTATTTTTTGATAATATTTTGTGAATCAAGTTCAGGTTGTCAATCCAGGTTTAGAGTTTTAGAGCAACTACGGTTATTTAGGTATAATATGCGGCGCGTATGCATTGCATATGTCCATTGCTGTAATATTCCTATAAGCATATGATATAAACCTAATAAACAATTTATAAAATCTTTTCATAAAATTGGATTATGTGATTTAAGCCAAATTTATTTTTAAATTCTCCTTTAACTGCTAAAGCTCCTTCACTTCCTAAATAATCGAGAGTCTCTACATAAAAGAATGCATCATGAATTCCTCCATCTTCCATTTCTATTGTTGGATTACCAAAGGTTTGAATGGTTTCGATAAATTCTTCCATACCATCTCTTAAGATTTCTCTTTGTCCATAAATTACCAAACATTTCCCATTCAGGTAATGTTCAATCTTATCGTACTTATCAGGAGTGGTATTCGTAAAAGTAACCCAATTTTGGAAGTCTTCCTTATTTGAAGAAACACCATCAATCAACCAATCTCCCATTTCTGTATCTTTTGAACCCAAGTCTCCTGCACTATTAACATTATGTTTATTGGTATTAAGATGTAAAGGTTTGACCCATGGACTAACTAGGATAGAAGATGTAGGTTGGATCAATGTTTGGAATTGGCTGAAGTCTAAATCAGAGAATTTACTAAAATAAGCTTGGGCTTCTTGTGGATAAGCTAAGAACCTTGACACGGCGATAGATAAATTACCACCAGCAGAATCACCGATTAAATGAACATTGGTATAACCATCCTTGTTTAATTTCTTATAAACCAATAATAACTCATATAACTGCTTAGGGAATTTACCACCAGGTTGGAATGTTAATGTATAATCAAGACCCAAGATCGATACTTTATTCTTTAAATGATCAGGCAATGCATGGTAAATCATTAACATTCCTGCAAACTGGGTATCAAAGCAATGCAATGCATAACCTCCACCATGTAAGAAGATAATAACATCTTTTTGATTAGTGTTGTTATACCAATAAGCATTAACATCAGGATGGTATTTAACTCCGTAATCTTTTAAACCACCAGTTTTAGTCATTGGATTAGATTTGAACCTTTCAAATAACTTTGACATTGGCATATAGATGAATTTGATATCATAAAGATCAAAATTGCCAGCTAAATGACTTTCAACTGTCAAATGGACATTTTTGTATAAAGTATTGAACTCTTTATTTGTGGTGGAATAGATGGTACCAGTAGTATAATATTGAACAATTGATTTAACAATGACAAAAGGAGTAGTTAATAATGCAAAGATGAATTTTAAACTTATCATAATTGGCAATTATTAAATTTATGGGGGTTTAACTTAATTCTTATATGAGGGTCCAGTGAGTTTGAGTTTGAGGTTTGAGTTTACGAGTTTCTCATGCATGCAAATTCCATTTCTTGCATTGCGGTGTGTAATACGAAAAAGATTTACATGTATAAATAACGGATTTATCTTGATAACGAAATATGTACCTTAAAATATGGGGATAGTTTGGGGTAGATGGTTTGGGAATCAAAGGGGATATAAACCACAATTGAACCATTTTTTTTTGCTTATAATCCAATTCAGAATTGCTTCTTAAAGTGACCCCTCAATATATCACAAGCTAATTTTTTCAAGTTCATATTACCATTTATGGTAAAATCGTTCCTATTCTAAATTTTTGATAAAGCGTGTAATAACCATTCTATTTCTGACAAAGTGGCGCGCCAACATCACGGAAGATCAAACGGGAAACGGGAAAAGAAAATCCCTCATTCTAATTAAAAGGTATGGAAGCATTATTAGCAGCTATACCAACAGAGTATCAAACTGATACTGCGAGTAATGGTAATAATGACAAAAATAAGAAATTAGGTGTTAAAAAACCTTCATGTTCTTTTTGTAAACGTCGTAAAATCAAATGTGATCGACAAGCGCCTTGTTCTTCATGTTTGAAGTACAAGAACGATAATTGTGAATATGTTGAAAATCCCAGCAAGAGGAACAATAAGAGAAGTTTGATTCAAAATGAGTTAGAGGAGTTACGTGATAAAGTATCAAAGTTAGAGAATAACTTGAAAACGGACGTTAAAGAAGGCAGACCAACAAAGGTTGAAAAGATTGACAGGATTGATAAGACTGATGACAAAATGTTCATGTCACCATTTTCAGGAACATTTAGTGGGTTCAATCAAGGGAGTGGAAACTTTGGTATGAGTCCGGGGTTTAATTTCAATGCTGGGAACTTCAATGGGTTTGGTGGTTCTGGTGGCGCCAATGGCATCGCCCCTAATGGAGTTGGCGGTAACGGTACCAATACCCTAGGAGCCTATAATTCGCTTTCAGTCACAGGATCAACACCAACGCCTGGTAGTATCTATGGAGTTGGTAGTGAAGTTCGTAGCAATAGTACCACTAACTTCAACCCAAATGGAGTCCATATCGATACAAGTAACGGGTCAAATACTAATTTGTCGCATAAGGATAGTCTCTTATCTAAATCAAGATATGATAGTTCTGTGACATCAACTGACGTATCTCCTTATGGGAGAATTATTCCAAGGTACTTTAGCGATTCAGAATTGAATTACATTGCCAACGATTCCTTAGAAAAAGAATTCGACATGTATAAAGGAATTGCAACCATCAAAAAAACAAAGAGTAATTATAGAACAGCGTTTGCACCATTGTCATGGCGTGGGATGTATTTATCAGATCCTATCTTAAAGACAACATGGGATATCTACTTTGAATACACAAATCAAAGATTAGCACAAGATAGAGAAATGTCAGATTATTTTGATAATGAGATTAAGAAATTTGGGAAGTTTAGAGACAATGATGCTGTATTATCAGATAGTATAAAAGATACAGTTAAAATACTAGGATTGTATTCTGATAAATTTTTTGAAACATCAGAAACAACAAATACAATGAAATTGGCTCTAAAAATTGAAATGTCATTACCAGTAAATAAAGTTATTTGGACGTTACTTGATATATTCTTCGATACAGTCGGAATGATATCATCATTCTTTAATAAGACTCAATTATATACCAATCTCGAAAGGATAATTGGTAGGACTGGTAAGGATGAAAAAACAGCAGTCAAGATTCAAAATAAGCTTGATTTTGCATATTTAGGTATTTTATTAGTTTTATTAAGATTCAGTTATATCAGTTTATTTGCTATTGATAGCAAGACCAACGAGAATAACTTCAAAACTGAGAATCCGGAACCTGAATGCCAAAACCGTAAGTATTTATTGAATCATCCTATCAAATTAGAATGCTTCGAATTAGCTCAACTATGTTTTAATTCCTTTGATTTATTGAATCCTTCATATTGTGAAGTATTTCAATTGGCTTTGACTATTTACCTTTACAGAACATTTGGACCAGAATTTGGTCGAGAACCAAATAGCTCAGAATTCAATAACCTTAGAGCTTTAATAATTCAAATGGGTTATACTTTAGGATATAATGTTCAACCTGCTAAAGATAGTGATCCAAGTACTATATTAGGATATTCATGTTTTGAATATTTGATATTCGATGATATTAAGCATAGTTTAGGTACAGGAAGTCCATTATTTCATTCATCATATCCTTTTGATTTTAGAAAATTATTGAATAAAACCGATCAATTTTCAATTGAAGATTTGCGTCATGATGGTAGTCTTGAAAACCATTCAAGGAACAGCTCATTGATTTCCAGTAAGATTCTTTGCATGATAGGTCTTCCAATTAGGAAATTCTTAATGAAACTCACAGATCCAAATCAAATTGTTACTATAAGAGAAGTTTTCTTTATGATAGAAGATTTATATACAGAATTTAATAATCCTAAAGGAGTTATAAAAACTTATCAAACTTATCTAGAGACTTTATGTAAGACAAACCCAATAATTCCAGCTATCAAGTATAAATTTGAACTAGAATTTCGTTATATTCTTACCATATACTATTTTAGGTTATTTAATCATTTTGAGTCAATTGGTGAAATTAAATTGGCAACTTACTGTTTAAAGAAGATCATAACCAATCAAGCCATTTACAACAAAGACATAACATCATGTATAAATGAAGATAAACCTTTGGCATTGTTAACTATACCAGATTTCTTGGTTTGCATACATAAAGATTGTTTTGCTATTTTAGCCATTTATCTTAGATTGATCCAAAATGATTCAAAATCAATCTTAGCAACAACTTTCAAGTCTTATCTTGACAAAAATATCACTACATATGTTGATATGACTGATAAGTTAAGTCATAGGTATTTTTACGCATGGTATATTAAGAAATGTATCTTATGCTGGTATACGGGTTTCTGTGATAAATTGCCTGGATTTTCCGAAATAGGTCATTATTCTGACTTAAAATTCCCATTATTGGACAATGAGTCGGTATTAACAGAGTTGAACGAAACATATTCAAAAATGAACGATACAAGTGTTGTCGATGATAATACTGAGACTGTAGATGAGAAGTATAATGAGTTCTTTTTTGATGAACAGAGTAGAAATGCTGATGATGTATGGAAGTATTTGAATACGTTAAATGATAATGAGACTATGATGTACGTTGATGCATTTGATGAGTTGGTGAAGGATAAGTTTGAAAAGAAGTAATTGGGAAGAGAAGTTTTAATTAGTATGTAATAAATGGTATTCGTAGAGCTTCTGGTCCTGGCATTCTGAGTAGATTAATATCATTTCATGGAGTACGCTTAAACTTTAAGCACATAAGTTTCTAAGCACCTAACTAGACTTTGTTAGACATAAGAACACCCAATCCTAACACCCATGACCCAAACCCCAACATCTACCTCAACATACCACGTATCGCTCAACCTAGAAAATTTCAAAGCAAACCGTATATTCTTATACACCTACTTTTGACCGCACTTACATCCGGTACCTTGTTCACAACCTTCACATTTACAGTTTTCTCCACAATCACAAGCTTTGTCAACAATTGAAATTTCTTTAATAGCCATTTTTATTCTTCTTGGAAAAATTGATGATCTCAATGTTTCGTGGGGATAGGTGGGAAGAAAATGTCGTGTATGAATCAAAGTCGTGGTCAGAACGTCGTGTTTGAGCTGGGTGTAATAGCAACTAAGGTTACTATTGGTTCATTGATTTAGCTTTGATGATTAAGCTTTGAAGATTTAGCTTTGGCTGGTTTCCAGGTGTTTCATTTGTTCTTTCGGACTTCTTTTGCATGAGTTAGTCTATTGTCTATTGGTATTGAAGTGTTTACGTAAGATCTCTCAAGACCTAAACCTTGTTCTCTTTTTTAAATTACTAAATCAGGCAATTTAGGTAGCACCACCAAATCAAAAGGAGGTATGCAAATTAGGGAACCTAATCTATCAATTCTTCTGATACAGGGTTTTCAGGGTAATAGCGCACCTTCATGAGTAGCATGTCGCATTTACCTTCTTTCAATTTCGTTCGATGAATTTAATATCGCAAGTACTTGCACATGAATATCGTTTTTGAGAGAGAATGATGCCGCTATTATCTATATAAAAAAGTCGTATATTCAGTATAAAAATTATCGTAGAACGAAATTGAAAGAAGGTCTTTAATGAACTTAGATTATCTTCAGTTAAGCCCCTATGGTTTATCTTATCAGTGCTCGAAAATGATTATCCCATCAGGAAAGTTTTTCACCCATTAGGTAAAGGTTTGCGAGATGAAAATTACTCTATCTATATGTAAACTTTTGCCGTTTTAGCTTAATATGATAAGACTTATATTGAACACATGTAGTGAAAGTTCATTTCATACAATAAGTTTACCACAAACTCATCCCATATAATTACCTTGAACCATTCCTTCTGTAACTATAACCGACTATAAACCAACTTTAAACCCTCGTAACTGCATAAACCTTAACATGAACTAACTCTAAGTCTCGTATTCTAAGAAACCAAGAAAAAAATCTTGAACTTGCATCGTATCTTTATCTTTTATCGGATGTGTAACTGCTTTTCGGATCAGCCTCTATTGTTAGAGGTTTATCTTAACACCCCGTACATTGACACTCAAACCCCACACCTATAAAAAAGTCGCAAATGGCTATTACTTGCTAAACCATTCCTAATTTTACCTCCACCGTGATATAAGTCTGATACCACTGACAACATCATGAGCCAACAGTTGGATTATAAATCTGAAAAGCCTGTTGAAAAAACTGGAGTCGTTGATGACGATCTTAATCCTTCATTAGTAGATTCAGAATCACATACATCAACAAAACTCATCAAGGTTGCTGGAATCTTTTATATCAATCCAGAAGAGAAAATTCATAGGACTTTACCTTTGAGAGTTATTAATCTTATTGCTATTGGTGGTAGTATTGGTACAGCATTATTCATTACTATTGCTTATGGGTTAGAAAAAGGTGGTCCCCTTTCTTTAGTTCTTGCCTTTTGTTTTTGGACATCTGTGATGTTATTATTAACCGTATGTGTTGGTGAAATGGTATCTTATTTACCAGTGGCTTCGCCATTTGTTACTTTGGCTGGTAGATGTGTTGATGAATGTATGGAATTTGCTGTAGGTTGGAACCTTTACCTTATGTTGTCACTTTATATACCATCAGAAATCACTGCTGTTAATGGTATGATTCATTTTTGGAGAAGTGATTATTCTCCTGCCATTTCTTTTGTGATTCAGATTGTCCTTTATGCATTTTTAAACATTTTTGCTGTTAGGGTCTATGGTGAATCTGAATTTTGGTTATCTATTGGTAAACTTATTTTAGCCATAGGTTTATTATTCTTCACTATCATAAGTATGTGTGGTGGTAATCCTCAACATGATGCTTATGGATTTAGAAATTGGACCATTTCTGGTGGCCCTATGGTTGAATATCTTAGTTCTGGGGCCTCTGGGAGGTTTCAAGGTCTATTGGGTGCTATGTTCCAAGCTGCTTTCACATGTGTCGGTCCAGAATATTTATCAATGGTGGCAGCTGAAGCTGAAAACCCAAGAGTTAATATGCCAAAAGCTTTTAAATCGGTTTTTTATCGTTTAATCATTTTCTATATCCTCGGATCCATTTCTGTAAGTATTGTTTGTGCTTATAATGATCCAGTTTTAGTTAATGCTCCATCCACTGGTGCTGCTGCATCTCCATATGTCATTGGTATGCAGAATTTAGGTATAGAAGTTTTACCATCCATTGTAAATGTCTTAATTATTACATCAGCATTTTCGGCTGGTAATTCTTATGTTTATTGTTCTTCAAGAGTTTTATATTCTTTAGCTAAACAAGGGTTTGCTCCAAAATTTTTTAGTTATTGTACAAGATCAGGTGTACCGATTTTTTGTATTTTTGTAGCTATTTGTTTTTCATTATTAGCTTTATTACAATTAGGATCTAATGCTGCAACTGTGTTACAATACATGGTTAACATTTGTACTGGTTCACAAGTGTTGAATTATGTTTATATGGGAATAACTTATATTGGATTCCTTAGAGCTTGTAAAGCTCAAGGCATTGACAGAAGTCAATTCAAGTTCAAAGCTTGGTTTCAACCTTATGGAGTTATCTTTGCTTTAGTATTTTTGATAATTATGGTCGGTATCATTGGTTATGAAACCTTCTTGCCTGGTCATTGGAGCACATCGAACTTCATCTTCTACTACATAATGGTATTCATCAATATTGTGTTAGCTATAGGGTGGAAATTATGGAGGAAAACCAAATTAGTTATTCCAGCAGAAGCAGATTTAACAACGGGTTTAGAAGAAATTGAAGAGCATGAATATGAGTATTATGCTCAATTGAATGATAAGGATCCTGATGTAGAGATGTCATGGAAGGATAAGATAATGGGCTGGGTGTTTTAGATGGTTTAGATTGTTGTTAGAAATCAAAGTTGTTGTAACATATTTTTGCGGTCATTGCATTGGTACCTTAACTTTTGTGTACCTTCACTTTTGTCAACATTGTTAGCATTCATTACTTTATTAAATATATGGTGCATTGGGGTTTTCATATAAAGCCCCATATCTCCATCCTAGATTTTTCGTTCTTCTGAAATTTCTCGAATCATGTGACGTTTCATTATCATGAACATACAAAGAAATTCACTGCATAAAGATTTTGTTTAATGGCAGGATTTCTATTTCTCGGAATTTAGGCGTTAACAATAGGAACCACTTTCTCATACTTAACTACTGACATGTTTAAAACTTTCTACCTTTGATGATCCAGTCTTCAGGTATGAGCTAAGAACAACAAATACAAACGATATGTCAAGTGCCATACTGCCCATATGATATGATTGCCCAAAAGCCTTCAACTCATTACTGTAAATAATTCTCATAGATCTCGTCCGGATTAGGTTTAATTGGATTTGTTTACAAATTTCCTAATTAGTCGCATTGCAAGATCTAAAAGCTGAACTCTATCTATACGACACTAACAAGCCAGTAATGATGAAAAATCATTATAATCTTCAATATCATCTAATATCAAGTTGATAGCTATCATATAAGCCATACTCAAGATGCTGTATGGAAGAGATAGAGGAGAAAGAGTGGTAAGTGACATTTCAAGATTTGAATTTCAAACTCCATCACCTAATATCACAAGACCGAACACACCACCTCCAGTAATAGGAACAATAAATGATGGACAAAGTTCTTCGTTCTACTATGATGAACTTGCGAGTGTAAAGCAACTGCCAATAATCGATCCAGGACCACAAAGAAGAAGGAACCTAATTGAAATAGCTGAAAGCTATATGAACCCTAAGAAAGCTGGTAGCACTTATGATTATGAAGACATTTATAAATACTACGAGAAACAGTCAGTTGCATCAGATTCTGGTTTTAATAATGACAACCCTTCACCATACCCCGAAACACCTAAAACTCCACAACCATTACCTTATAATACGAATAGTCCCCTTGGTATACCGTCAATACCTGATGATGGGATAAGTGGACTAGATCAAACCATCACCAACCAGACATTCTTTCTGAAACCTTTGCCAAATTATAAAGATAAAGATTTACCACCAATTATGGATACAAAGGATTATTATCAGCAGCAGCAGCAACAGCAACAACACCAAGCTAGTGTGGATTCCTTGTATAAATCCAATGATAGTTCAAGTTTAACATCAAGACAAAAAAGAGTGGAAAACCAATTGGTCAAGAGTGTAATGAATAGACCCCTTTTCTCCATACCCACTGGTAATATCTTAAAAGATGATGAATACTTCAATGATAAGCAGTTTTTCATAACTGCCAACTTTATAATCTACTTGTTTGAAGTGATTATAGCCATTATAATAGTATCATTATCAAGCGTTTTGTTAAGCAAAGATGATAAGGTTAGCAGTGGGATTTATAGGTATTTCATAGCAGACTCTGCTATATCTATCATAGTGTCGTTGTTGTTTATGACAACCATCATAAATTTTGAAAAACGTAATGGAAGTTTTTACTGTACCACAGCTATGATCTTGTCATTAGTTTCATTCATTATAACTGTTAGTTATATAATTCCAAAAGACGATTGTTCAAAATCATCAATATGTGAATTAAGAAAGGCTAATAGTGGATTCATAATATTGTCATTCTTTTTATGGCTAGCTGATTTGGTTATGTTCTTAACCACTCTATACATATCAAGATTGAACTTATTGGAAGACCTAAACTTCGAGTACAGTAATAAAGGATTAGGTAAAGAGTATAATAAATCATTATCAAGTCAATCAACTTTGAACTATAATCAACAAGAGAAGAATGATTTGCTAGATCCAAGAAATGGCCAGCCTTTGAAGCAGTATTATTTGAATGAACAAGGTGAGATGTATGAATTAACCGAAGAGCATGATATAAGAGGGAAGAATAAAATAATTGTGTATACTGTATAGAAGTAGAAATGAATAATGAGTAATTGGCTTGCGGTTTGTGGTGTTCACCTCCACTCTCTTGTCCCTCAGTCTTTGTGGTTGCAAAATCGCAAATTTGTGGTTGCAAAAAAAAAGACATAAAATCATGAAATTATTCCCATTACTATCACTATTACCCTTTTACCGATGTTTGTCATTGGATTCCCCAAATTTAAGAAATGGAATAAACCTCCAAACTTTCAAAGAAATTAGAACCAACCTTAAACAAGAATTAAAGTCATTAGTATCACCATTTCCTCAAGTATTCACTAATCATTTTCCTAAAGTTCAAGACGACTTAATCATTTTACCATCGAATTTATTGAACAAAGATATTTACGAAAAGTTAGGATTTGGATTTTTAAATGAACAAAGTTTCAGTTTTGAGTTGAGTTCAGCTCAAGTTCAAGTGCCAAAAGATTTTAAGAATTTATTCATTTTTAATACTACAGATCCTTTATGTATCCCAGACAAAAGTCTTGATTTGTTAGCAAATTTCATTGATGACAGTTTACCATTCAGTTTACCAAATTTCATGAACTTGAAAAATCATTTTCTTGTGTTACCTAAGCTTTATTTACAATCCAAATTGAATGTCACTGATAATTATATAAACCCTAATACTATCTTTTCAAGAAGTATCTTATCATTATCAAGTCATGAACTACCAATCTTTAGATCCATCATCAGTCAAAACAAGCCATTGATGGTGTTTGTATTTTCCAATAGTGATATTCAACTGTTCCAAAACTATAAGACTCCTATAATGAATGTTAAGAACTATTTAAAAACCGAAAAGAATTTGGTATCAACGTTTTTTGATGGGTTTGCAAAGAAATGGATGAATTTGGTTAACTATGATAGTCTTGTAAAATCAATGTTTTGTACTACAAATCCTCAAGATATGAATGGGAGTTATTGTTTACAAATCCATGGATCTGAACTTCATTTGTCACCAGCATTCTTTGATGTTTCTCAATTGTTAAGATTATCATCAAATACCAACACAACTGTTAATGCTCAAGCTATAAGACAAGTACATGATAAGCTTAGTAAACTAGCAGATAAGTTTAATGATGTTACATATGAATTAGCCACAGAACCAAAGCCAATTATTGAAAGAACTGATGAGAGATTGGACCAAAAGATATATAAACTTCACGATAAGCTTGATGCTAAGAAAGATGGTTTACAAGATAAAGTTGATCATGTGAAAGATTCATTAGAAGATAAGGTTGAAATTATTAAAGAATTGGTCGGGGATAAGATAGGAGAGTTCAAAGTCATGGTTGAAGGTGCTGAGGGTAAAGTCAATATCTCAAACCCTGAGGACTATACCCAAGGCGTGGTTAAAAGACTGATGAATCTCTTGGATGACATCATCCAAGAATCTAGCCATAACACACTATCAACCGAAGGTAGACTCATCCTACCATTATCACTAGTAAGAGTTGCAGAGCATACACTATCACCTCCTAGAAATAAATTCTTTGCTCAGATCATCCCCAATGACATGGAATCAATAAGTTTGACCAAAAGATTTTCCATCTTCAGTACTGAAAATGATTGTGAAAATATTACATGGTACAATGTATTCCATCATAGTATTTTTGGACAACCCAAATTTTGTTTAAGTTAGAAAGAGTATAGGGTATAATAAACTTTGACATATATTTTGATCACCTGTAATTTTATTGGTCTAGGTTACTGGAACCTTACGTTATTATTATTTGCTGGAGCTCCAGTATAACCAGAATAACCAGTTCTCTGCTGATAAGGATTATTGAAACTTGCAGAACTATTATTTTTGTAAGTGAAGGCACTTGGATTACCAACTATAGTCGATGAAGGTTGGGTTGGTTCCATATTATCTAAATAACTATTTCTTTTTGAATCATCATCAGGATAAGAAGATTTAAAAGCATTTTGATGAGTTTTAGAAGTCGATGCAAACCCTGAAGAATCTTCATCATAAACTGAATCTTCATCATCAAAATTGTTTGGCTTACCTCCATTTTCATGACCTCTCATAGCAGTAGCTCCTAAAGCCATTAATTCATAATCCTCTGCACCTTCATTAGCTTTAGGATTCTTACCATTTTTAGCATCAAATCTTGGAATAAATGAAACTCTATCATCTTTCATTGGTTGATATCTTGTATCAGGATTCTTGTATAACAAAGCTATTACACATGTAACAATAGTAAAAATCAACAAAAATAATGCAAATACTGCATTTAATATGAAATAAACAATTCCCATAATTGATCCCACAACTTGAGGTTGATTAAAAATATATGAGAAGAACATAAAGAATAATGCATTAATTGTGCTTATAACAGCAATGGTGATATTGAAAGCATTTGTTCTTTTATCCATAAAAGGTCTCAACCAACATAAGGCAACTAAGTAAACTAATTCAATTACAAAGATAATAACCGATTGAACTTTACCTGAAGTTTGTAATACTGCAACAAACAATGATTTTAAGAAAACATAGGTAATACTAGCCAATACATAATAATATGCATCAGCTCTATATTGGACATAAACAAATCCAAATTTGTTTAAGAACGTACCATCACCAAATAATAAATAAGCAGGATTCTTGAATTGTTGGACTGATTTTCTACCTTTAAGGAAAGTTCTAATAGCTGCTTGATATAATAATACAAACCCGACTAAAAATAAGAAGATAGCAAAAACGACCAACCCAGGAGAATCTCTAACAGTTAATTCCCAAAGACACATAACACAAATCTGAGGGAATGCAACTAATAACAATCTGTATAAAGCACCCTTTATAATATTACCCCATTGTTGTCTGTATTCATTGAATTTCCCTTCATTCATGACCTTAGATCTTATACAAATTTCAATAATGGCTTTAAATAACATTAAACAAACAATCATAACAAATCCAAAAAAGAGTAAGAAAATGATTGTTGTCAAGAATAAATTGGTAATTTCAATACCTGCTAAGTATGATACTCTTTGAATCCCTCTCAATACTAAAATCTTTGAAGCTAAATCATCATCTTTTTCGTTAATAGAATAAAGCTCAGGATTTAAATTATCAGCTTGACCAAAATCATCAGTTGCAATAGAAATTGAAAGTCTTTTAAATAAACTCAAATGACCAGACCTTTTAGTATGTTCATAAGATTCCATCAAGAATTGAGAGATTGATCTTTTAGCCTTTTGAACACTAATTGATAAATAACCAGCGCTTAAAATATCAGTTGGTGTACCACCAGTAGCTTGAACATACCAATTTGCAATATCTTGAATAAATTTTAATTTAATGATACCCAAAGACCATTGGAAATTTTGAGCCCATGCTGCTGCAATTGGAGGGATTTTGGCAACAGCCATCATAGCAGTAATGGCTAAACTTTGGAAATAAATAAATAATGACATTGAATTTGATGCAATATGAGCAGCTGTATTCGAATGACCTATAACAGAAATAACTCCTGATGTAACTAAACCTAAACCGGATATAGCAGCGATTGGCCATGAAGCATATTTAGTTTGAACAGTTTTACCATTTGATAGAATGGCTTCAACACATGCTAAATTTTCCTTTGTATCAGAGTCCATTAATATGACTCTAACTCTGGCATCTAAATCAGGAATTGTATAGGCAATTCCAGGTACTTGATTAATTTGATCGGTGGTAACTTGAAAATCAGTATTAACTTCTAAATGACCAGTTGTAAATGGACAAATAGTATCATAATTCAAACTACAGAAGGAAATATTCGAAGTGAAAACACTTAATCCATAAGCAATCAATTCAATATTAGCAGTTATATTAGCATCAATATTAGAAATAGCTGATACATCAACAACTGCTGTTTTGTTATCAGGATAAAACTTGACATCAAAATGAGTTGCTGTAAACAATGAATTGTCCATACATGTTAATAATGATGAAGTCTTGATGAACTTCTTACTTTCCACAAGTGTTAAACTTATAAACAAGAACAATAATTGAAAAATTTTCATTGTTTATGATAGTTATTTATGGTTTTAAAATTTTTGGTTTTGTGGATTATACTTATTTTGGGTTTGTGGTTTAAATTTCGATGATTTAAATGTATGATTGTTGTGTTGATTCGGTATTGTTGATGATTTCAAATACTTAATTTCTTGCAAATAACGTATTGATCTGTTTAATGATGTGCACTAATGTTATACTTAAAAGGTCTATATAATATCTCTTATACTCAAATAGAAATACCAGTTTCAATGATAATATTGACGATAGACGATCTTAATGTGGATGTTAATACTATTTAGTAACTTGCTGTTTTACTAATACCAAATCTCACTAGTCACTATGTATACAATGCCCAGATCTAAATATAAATTTTCGCGATTTAAGGAGACGCTGATTCCGAACCATAGAGATGAGAATGGGGCTGGTGCTAGGTGTACTGAAGAGTGCCATTGGAATGGTTTTAAATATGGCTAGAGGATAGTTAATGTATGGTGGGTTCAGTTGACGATGGTTGAGTATCATAAGTTGTTTATTACAATGAAAATGATGAAGTTTTGGTATTTTTAGAAATTCGGCACAGCCACTACTTTGATTCAAGACCTGACCGATATTTACATTAGGGGGAACATGGCTGAAAGCCAAGCATAAGCCAAGTCCAGCGAAATGTTAGCCAAGTCCAGCGAACCATTAGCCAAGCCAAATTGTGTTAGGTGTTAGCCAAGTGTTGGCTTAGTATTGGCTTAGTATTGATGACGTTTACATTGATACATCATCATTGTTTGTTGTCAGTTGATTTTGTTTACTTATAGGATAGTCTACACGTATCCTTTTTTGTATCAACTTAAAATGTTGTGCGGCTCAAAAACCTAATATTTACAAGTTGACATTTCGAGATATTTCAAGTCTTTTTTTACGGTGAAAAGGATCCTACATATTTTAGTGATATAAATTTATTATATTTATCCTTCTTTCAATCAAATATTCTAATTTTAACTGCTTTTCATACCCCCTAGATTTTATTGACGTTCGTGCGACATTGTCGGTGATATTTTCCCTTGACTATTCTTTAGTCCCTGAGAGATCTTCGCTACGGCTAAAAATAGGGCTTACATAAAGAGACGTCACTAAATTATCTATTGACTTTATAAATGTCTAATATGGAATACCATTGGTTAATCTTTGGAATTCATCATACCCTTTAGTATAGAAACTCTCCATAGCCTTCTTAACTAATCCTCTCATATGATGAACTGCTTCCTTTTCAGTCTTATTAGGAACAAACCTCAGTCTTAACTTCTTCATAGTAGCTTCCTTGAAACATGGTAATCCACTTTCTAACATAGGATTAACACATCTAATAATTGTCTCCATGTAAGGTCTACATGCTAAATAACCTTTGACACATAATTCTTCAAACCATTGGAATGCTTGGGTATTATCACCACCACCCAACACCATAACCATTTCATGAGTTAACTTGAAAGGTGCCACTTCGAATTTAACTCCACCTGGAACAATATCAAAACAAAATCCAAAATCAATATGAAGAACATGTCCTTGTTCATCATACATAATATTACCGTTATGACGATCTTTAAATTGTAAAAGGTATGAAATAATTGAATACCCTGCTAAAGATCTAACTAAATTATTTCTTGCTTGTTGAAATTCTATTGAATTTTCTGGTCCAAACTTTGTAGTAAAGTATTCATATAATCCATTAACTGCTTCTCTACCTAACATATCTCTTGAAGTTGAGTTTGGTAAAACATCAATAACCCCACAACCTGGAGCAGTAGCTGTGACTCTATAAGGAAATACAAATAAATCTAAACCAGCATTGTTCCAAATACTTCTAAATACTGAAATCAATTGTAATGCTAAAACATCTTGTCTACAATCATCACCAACTTTGAAAATAGCACTTTGCCATCTTTCAATTGGGAAATAAATCTTCTCGCCATACTCATTGACATCCTCGATTTCTTTCTTGATTTTGAATGTGGCCATAAATGGAGCTTTAGCATGACTTTGTAAAGGCTTAGCATTCTTTCTATTGATGTCAATAACAATACCATCAGGGTTTGATGGAAGATAAACTCCATGTTTAACCACGATTTTACTCATTTCTTCATCAATCTTAACCTTCTTTTCAGCCTTAGTTTTCTTGATATATGGTTTCAACTTGGCTGATATATCAGTTACCTCATTAAAGAAACCAAATTCTTTTTCATAATATTGTAAATCTTCTTCAGTGAATGATTGCAACATTTTTTGTTGGACCTTATCCAAAGTTGGTTTGATAGGATCAGGTATCGTACCATCATCATCTTTATAACTATTTGCTAACATATTCCAAATGATTTGATGAGCAAATAATTGACTTACTCTTGCAGTTTCAGTTACAAATCTTTCAACATAACCATTAGCATCAAATCTTAAACTTTGAACAATTTGTGGTACATAAAAGAATGTTAAATTCACATCATGATGTTCTAAAGATCTCATAGTATATTGCAAGATATAAGGATTTGAACCAAATGGTGGCAAGAATAATTGGATGGCATCAATTGGTGATAAACTTTCCCAAAATAATAAATGATGAGATGGGAAGTTAGTACCAGCATTTATACCAATTAAGTATTGCACAGCATTTGAATATGATATTGCTGGTAATGGTTGTTGTTTTAAAAGTTTTTGTAAAATTTCATCAAGGTTTTTAATCTTATATCTAAGAGCTAAGTTTACAGCTAATGATGGATCAATTTCATAAGCCTTGATAATATGATGACCATCAATTTTGTTGGATATAAATGAACCTCTGACATCACTAGGATCTAAAGGATTTAACCAAACACTAATTTTACTAATTTCGTCATCAAGGAAGAACATTGTAAGGATTTTCAAATATTCTAAATGTTCAGAATGGAAGGTATGAATAGATGAAGTTAACTTAGCAACATCTTTAAGTAACCCTGAATCACTTTTAGTCTTCAACATATTAGTACCAAAAGGATATTTAGCCGTTTGTTTGAACCATGAAAGAGATCCATTTAACACTAATTCAATAAGGTACTTTTCAGCTCTTGTACCAAGACTATTATGATAATTGATAATATCAAATGCAAATCTTATCAATTCAAATCTACAATTTCTAGCATAAGGATGTAATGAACCAATATCTAAATTCTTTAACCCAACTTCTACAAACCTTGTAAAGATTTTTAAAAGATGGTCAGACTGATTTAAAGTTGCCTCGAAATTTGATGCAAATAATTTAATGACTTGCAAATGAGGTTCAAAACTTCTTGATGCTATTTGAGCTTTTTTGTTAATGTTCTTATAATCAGTTGGTGCATATTCCATTTTAGCATAGTCAGCATCAATGAGATCATGTGATCTTGAGAATAAACCTTGTTTAAGACCAATAGAAATTTCCCAACGTTTGGAAACTTCTGCAAGAAGTAATCCTGAAATATCAGTAGATGAGCTAATACCAGAATTATGGTGTTTCATAACTGCTAACCAAATTCCAATTGCAACATTCATAACTGATGATGTAAATACTTTAAATGGAATCTCAACAAGGTACCTGATCATTTCTGCTACATTATCATGACATACTAATGCCAATCCTGCAATATCATTTAATAATTCATTAATTTCCTCGTCAGGAATATGAATGGATTTGTTTTGTAATCTAAATTTCAAATCTATAACCTTAGACCTGATACTATTAAAAGCATCATCTCTTTCTTGAATAGTATGTAAAGGAACTTTATCTAAATATTCACTTAAGAAATTGGATCTCCAAGTTAATTGTGGTACAAACCTTGATAAAGAATCCAAATTCTTGGATTGAAATCTTGAGATATTACTTAATTCTCTATCATTTGGTAAAATACTACCAGCCATTTCTAATGCAAATGATACACCAAATTGAAGATGATTATCTGATTGAAATTTATCAAACTTTGATATATACAATTGAATTAAACTCTTGATATCAACATGACTTTTAATGAGTGCTAATTTGACCCAATGTTTAGCCTTTTCATTAAACCTTTTGAATGTATCATTTCTCCATTTATAGTTATCAGATAAAAGTAATTGTATACCACTGATCTTAGCATTATAGCCAATAGTTGGTTCATATTGATTTTCATCAGCATCAATAACACTATCGAATAATAGTGATAACAAGTCAAATAAAGCAAATAATGGTTTTTGATGACACAATGAACTTGGTTGTTTGTTAATAAGTAAATCACAACATTGGATGGCAGCATCCTGTAAATCTTCAAGTCTATGACAACACAAAGCCAAAAGAATTGTAAGTTGTTCTGAAATCTTATCACTACTGAAATTCTTGTTGGCACCAATTCCAACGAATTTCAAATAATCTTTAACAATCTTGAATGAGAGGTATCCAATGTACTTATCAACTCCAGTAGTTTTAATAGAAGGATCAGAATAATAGTATAACACTTTAGAACAATCACCAGATCTAACTCTAAATGATTCAACTAATGTTGTGGCTGATAAGAACATCAACTTAGGATAAGATAAAGTTCTTGGAACTTCAAAGATCTCATTCAAAATGGTCTTGTGATCTTTAACATTATGATTGGATGAACCTCTCCTTAAGACTGTATTCAATTCTAAAGAGGTTTCAGTTCTATCCCATGATAATTCTGATGCTAATGGTGGTGTATTATAAGCAATAATTTGTAATTCATTATGGAATTGTTTAACATTTCTTGAATCTAATGAATACCCATGAACTACCATATTAAACCAAATATTTCTAAATAAATTGATGGTCTTTGTGTCACTGATTTTAATAGGTGGTTCATCATTAGAAACTTTTGGTAATAATTCAGCCAAAGGTCTCAAATAAATTGAAATTTGATCACCAATTTCACTAATTTCATTATGTGATCTATGATGTTCTAAAACTTGAACATCTCCTCTACCAATGATCCCTGATAAGATTTCTTGAAGATAAGTCGTGAATAAAGGATGTTGTTGATCAATATTTCTTGATAATTCAGTTCTAGCTTCAATTAAACTGTCAAGTAATTCCAATTTGTTACTGTTAATAGCATCTAGTGACAATTTGTTAATAAGCTTATTAATAATAAGGAATTCTCTTTGTGGTAAATAAGGTGAACAATTGACAAGACCTTTCAAAAGTTTTGGTCCAATACTTGAATCTAATTTAGCAGTTTTTTGGGAAAGAATTGTAACTGCAAGAGTACTAACACTTTCATCATTACATTTTTCAACGATTGAAGAAATAGCAATGATGGAATTATCACAAACATGAAGGTATTCATTATCTTCAAATGAAGCAGGAGGTCTAGCACTACCATTAGTACCAATGGTTCCATTAATACTACCATTGGTACTACCAGCGTTACTTCGAGCTAAACCATCTCCGGGTGATAAATTTGGATTCGATGTCTTACTCAAGGTGTTTCTTCTAACACTTCTAGAATCATGATTAACAAATAATAAATTGGTTAAGGCATAAATGGTAGTAATTACCGCATCTTGTGATAATACCTTAGAAACTAACCCAACCATTTTGGATGCTTTTAAACAATAATCTCTGCTAAACATTGGATTGGCAACCAAGGCAGTAAAAGCTCTTGTCAAATTGGACCCAATGGTTTCATCTTTAAATACTAATAAACATCCCAATTGAATCACACTATACCCTAAATCAGGATCCAACATAACATCATAAATCGATAAACAGTTCTTAAACAACTTCCTACAGATAGCTATGTCTAAGTTGTCAGTGAACATCCCACAACCAATGATTTGTAAATTATAAGCTTTAGCCATATATCCAATCTTTAACCTATTAAAAGTAGAATAAACAATAAAGGATTCACCTCTATCTAAGAATTCCATTTTTTGTAAAGCTAAGTTTGTTAAAGTTTTAATCATTGTCATGTGATGAGGATGAACTTCAAAACTGGAAGATTCTAATTCGATGTCATTATAAACCTTGGTTAATAAGAATTCTAAAATGGTTGACAGCCTATTTGAAACAATTGAATTAATAATACTACACATTAATCTAGTCAACTCTTTAAGGAAAAATATAGGAGAAAATTCGATAATGTCTTCATCAGCTTCTAAGAAGTATGATAATTCATGAGCATTGGTTGATCTAAAAATTGTATTGGAATAAATTTCTAATTCATTAAGAAATTCAAAGTTATCAATACAAGTATCTAAAGTTGAAAACATCTTGAAACTTGAAGATGATTCAGTTAAGATCTTAGGGTTTTCAATCAAACTTTCAATAACTCCTAAAATTGTTAAATAATTAGAATGTTCTAAGGATTTATTGGTAAAAAATTTGTTAATAAATTCATTTAATAGTTCAATCACTTCATTAAAGAACTTATCGTCAAACTTATAAGCCAAATTAATAGCAGCTGTTGTCAATTTGTTCGCTAATAATGTCCATGGTGTTGGTCTAACAAATGCCTTTAAAACTGATGGTTGAAATTTTTGATAAGGCAATTCCATTAAATAAATTTTGATTTGGTTTAATAACATTTCTCCTTGTCTTGGAAACTTCATATCATGGCTAGTTGATTCACATAAGGCAATTAAGATTTCGAATTCTTGAATTGTCATAGCTACTTTACTCAAATCATCATGTTGAACTTGTTCAATTAACCTACTAAACTCATCTTGAGGTTCAATCTCTCTCAAGTTAGTTGGAGTGTTTTCAACTGATAATTTGGCTAACTTCTTATAAGCTTCACCTCTTATGAAGTTACGTGGTATACCGTAGAAATCCATGGTAGTGTTGATAGTTTCACAAGATTTTTCAAGTCGCGATACTTTAGTGGGGTGTTAGAGGGGGATACAATATCATGAGAAGATTTATGTTAACTATGTAATGTTGGGGTATTAGGATATCGGTAGTAGTGGATTAGTTAGGAGGTATTCAGGTGGTAAGTTGAGTTATGTTTTTAGTACTGTATTAGTACTATTACTAGTACATACTCACTACCTTTTTTTACCACTAATTAGTCCCCGTACTTAGTACCGGATTTAGTAACAATAGTTAAAACCATCTACTTGGTATCACTAGTACTGTCAACTTGATACCGCTATTGAGTGACACTCTTAGTATCTCTCATTAGTACCCTTGGCCCATCTATCACCAGAATTTATATTTACAATCTATAAATTGTACCCATAATTACGTAATATCATCACATTTAGAAAGTCATTTATCCTATATCTGTCATCTAAGAGTAAGTTTCGATCAACGTATCTCTTAAATTACCTGATATAGCATCAGGTTGACCATCTTGTAATCTGAATATTGATTCAACAACTGATAATTCTGGTGCAGTGGTATCTAAACCAGTTACTGCTAACCAATCATTTACAACCATTCCAGCACCAACAACAGCAGACCCCCTATTAACGGTTCCTGCAACTAATGGTACTTGTAATAATGATGATAATTCTTCTTGATCTTGAATTGAAGTTTGAGGATGAACTAAACCACCTTGATTTGATAAAGAACAGTATGATCCAACTAAAACATTACCTGCAATAGTTTGACGGAATACTTCAACCCCTAAAACATCAGCAATTAATTCTTCAGTTTCTCTTTCAATATCAGGATGAACTAATGCTACATAATCATTACAACAAATTACATTACCTAAAGCTGATAATCTTTCTTCAACTCTTTGAATTTTAACAGTATCAGGTAATGAATTTCTTAAATGCATTAATTCTTGATCAGTAGTTTGAGTTGGTACTAATAAACCTCTTCTGTTACCAGCTGTCATTCTACCAATAATTCTGGTTCCAGCAATTGTAGTATGAACAATTGGAATTACATCCCCTAATTCTGCTTCAAATGCTGAGTAAAAATTTTCTGATCCTCCAACAGTAACAAGAGAATATGAATTAGTTAACTTGGAGAATACTCCAACTTCATTAGAATTTTCAAATTGAGTTCTTGTAGCCATATCTTACAGTTTTTTTTTTTTGTATGAGTAAGAATTTTTTTTAGTCATCGCAGAGTGTGCGGGTAAGTCTGACAATTATAACCGCACTGATTAGGAACCACATCTAACTAAGTTTGAATTTCAATCTATGGATAATATTAGAGGTTATAGTTCAGACGAGGAAGACATATCACATGACCAAATAGTTGACAAATCATTAAAGGAATTGAATACCATTGGACACTCAAATAGTATATCATCAGATAATTTTGCAGACCCTACAGCCAGTGTTACAGATCTTAAGGACGACCTTACAGAGCTCAAAGACATTGTTAACATCCCAATTTATTCTAAAAACTACGCCTACCAACAAGGAATGAATAGTTGTTTCATATCAATCATATGGAAACCTTCTACATTGAAGTTTCATCTGTTAACAAAGGTTTCAAATAGACTATTGAACCATTTGCAGCATAAACATTCTCAATTGTATAAGAAACATAATTGGGAGCTTATAGGTCCAAAGACTCCATTACACATCTCCTTAACTGAAAACTTCGATGTGAATCTACTGCAAATAGAAGAATTCAGAACGGGTGTTCAAAATGGTTTATACTTCCTACCAATAGACAAACAGCTTATAAAAGCCAAAGAAGAAACTATACGAAGAAATAATGTTGTAAACACTGTTTATCAATCCAAAGTTCTTGAAACTACTGAACATTGTATACGATTGAACTTTCAACCGAAGATTGAGTTGTATAAGAGTCCAACATCTGGATGTTTTTTCTTTAGTGCTAAAATCAAAATGACTGAACCTACTGTTAGATTGTTCGATGAATTGAATTATTTGATCAAAGAGAATTGTGAATTGAATGATATTGTACCAAAACTAGTCACTACCGATTATCATATAAGTCTAATGAAGAGTGTTGATCCTGGAGATGATGATATTGCGTCTATAAATGAATCATTAAAAGAATTAGAATTATCAGATCTTGAGGAAATTGATATTGATATCAATAGTTTAGATATAATTTCTCTTGGGAAGGATAAGGACAACAACAGGTTAGATTTTCGTTTAGATTGAACTTTATTGGGTCAAACTGTATATATGAATAGATATGAGAGTATCACATAAACCCCAAAACCACATGAGACAGCATTCCCATCATTCAACTCCAAAAGTTTACTTCTGTGGACTATTCAAACTCTACAACAACCCAATAATCCACATCCATAAAAATAAAAATCCCCATAGCCAAGACTGTGGTTGCGAAGCTGATGGTCCCGATTACTGCGAACACAGATGATTATCGCGGAATAGTACAATCTCAAGAACCTTCCAAGACCTTTGAATTAGTAACTTACCATTAACTTGAATTACTAAACAATGTCAAAGTATCAAAAGAAAACAGAAAGAGAATTGATTGATATAATCAACAACCATAATAACGATAACAAGTGTGGTGATTGTGGTGGAGGGTATCCAACTTGGGCATCAGCTAATTTAGGTATATTTCTTTGTGGACGTTGTGCATCAGTTCATAGAAGAATTGTGCCATCCAAAGTATCAAATCCTAAGTCTTTAACTTTAGATACTTGGACTGGTGATCAAATTGATAAATTACGAAGAGTTGGTAATAAGAAGGCTAATAAAGTATGGAACTCTCATAGAGAACCTTTCCCTTTTGACGATGATGATGTTAGTGAAATTGAACAATATATTAGAAACAAATACGTTTTAGGTAAATTTAGAGATACACCAATTGATAGTGGTAGAAACTCAAGACAAAATAGTTATAGTGGAAGTAGACTGGGTGGTAGACTGAGACTGAATAGTACAAGACCTATACCAACTCTCAGTCATAGAAAATTAACATCATTTGAATCAACTCAATTCAAATCTCAAGTAAATCAAATATTATCTGTAGGTTATAAAGATGCTGATGCAATTCAAGAATCTTTAATCTTAAGTGATGGTGATGTTGATTTTGCTTTAGATATTTTAGATAATGATGCTAGAGTTAATCCTAGCCAACAAGAGGTTGCACCAAGTTTACCATCGAGGCCAAGACCTTCACAATCAGGTATTACTACAACACCTGCTGCTAATAATCCAATGATTTCGCTCATTGATTCTGAACCTCAATCTCATGCTACAAATGATTGGTGGTCTGGTAATAATTCTACTCAAACTGTCAATGGAGCTGCATCATCGACTCCCCAAATTTATCAATATACTGATCCTGTTACTGGTCAAATTTCCTATATCGATTCAAATGGTCAACAATATTTGGATCCAAATAATCCTCAACATCAACAAATGTTATATCAACAACCATTAACGGCTCAACAGACTAATAAACAACAGATATTATCATTATATAATCAACCAGATAGTTTTAGTTCGAATGTAGCAGTACCAGTTGATCCAAATCTGCAACAATCACAAACCCAGCAGCAACAGAACCCACAACAACCCCAACAAACTGGATTTCAACAACAACCTGTTTTCCAACAGACGGGTTTCCAACAACCACAGCAGACTGGCTTTCAACAACCACAACAACAGACTGGGTTTCCACAATATCAACAGTTCCAACAACCTCAACAGGCAAATGGATATACCCAACAACAATTTCAATTTAGTCAACAGCCAACTGGTGTGGGATTTCAACAACCTTATTCTGGACAATATCAAGGTTATCAATAATTAGGATTTATGTAGAACAATAAAAGTTACGATCATCGAGCGAATTGAGTAGTCTAAATCTATGATATCCAACACGTCATTGATTTTAAGGATATAGAGAGTGCAAAAAAAAGAAATGCCTTCACTCGGAGTTGAACCGAGGATCTCCTCATTACTAGTGAGGTGCCTTAGCCAACTTGGCCATAAAGGCATTTTGATTCCATTTTCATCCTAGATTATTATAAAGACTTGGTAAAAAATAAAAAATTGAATTTCTACAGTTTTTCTATGATTTAAGACCAAAATTATAACTTTTCTCATTATAAATCATTAAGGTTTACTTCTCTAACTTGTAATTGCGAAATTTGAGCCTGATAAAGCGGATTATTTTTCCTAATACACTTCTCTCCCCACTAAAAGACATTGTAGAAGAATTTCAGTATGAAAATGGAGCAGCTGTTGGTGTTTTTCACAATCACTTGCAGCATGAGGGTATAACACAATATATTTTTTTTTTCATTATATTTATTTGAATTAATTTGAAAATATTATCACTCAGAGGATAAGAAGTAAAAACTACAAAATTAAGAAAAAAAAAAGGCAAAAAATTAAAGCATGAAACAAACCCATAAATCACTAAACACCATATACTAAAACATCAAATGGTTTATCCAAATTCTACTTAACTCATAGTACCCATGGATAATCACATTAATAGCCGTTTAAGAAGTGGGTGGCTGCAAAATTCATTCCTGCATATACACCGCAGGAAAGTGCGAGCAACTTCTAGAGGATTCTACCATATTCAAGAATCACCAGATCTGGGGTATATAAGTATTATAATTTTACAGAACCCCAAACAAAAAATAATTGAAAGTAAAATCAGAAATGGACGAAACTCAATTTACAGATAATGCTTTAAAGATTATAACCAATGCTAATAACTTAGCAAAGGAGAATGCTCATAGTCAATTGCTACCATTGCACTTTTTAGCAGCTATGGTACCAACCGATGATGAAAGTTCAGTACCATATTTAAAAACATTAATTCAAAAAGCAAGATACGAATGGGGAGACTTCGAAAGAGCCGTCAATCGTAGTTTAGTAAGATTACCAAGTCAATCACCTCCTCCAGATGATATAAGACCAAGTTATAGTACAGGTCAATTGTTAACTAATGCTAATAAAATCAAAGCTCAACAAAAAGATAATTATGTTGCCCAAGATCATTTATTATTAGCATTATTAGAAGATCAATCGATTAAAGATATTTTAAAACTGTGTAATATCAATCCTGATGTAATAAAGACTCAAGCTATTGAATTAAGAGGTAACCAAAGAATCGATTCAAGACAAGCCGATTCATCTTCAAGTTATGAATTTTTGAATAAATATTGTGAAGATTTAACTGAAAAAGCTCGTGAAGGTAGAATTGATCCTGTTATCGGTAGAGAAGAAGAAATAAGAAGAGTTATAAGAGTCTTAGCAAGAAGAACCAAATCTAATTCAGTATTAATTGGTGAAGCTGGTGTAGGTAAAACTTCGATTGTTGAAGGTGTAGCTCAAAGAATTATTGATGGTGACGTACCAAATGTCTTAGCCAATTCAAGATTATTTGCTCTTGATTTAGGAGCTTTAACTGCTGGTGCTAAATATAAAGGAGAATTCGAAGAAAGAATAAAAGGTGTTTTAAATGAAATTGAAAAATCTAATGAAATGATAATTTTATTTATTGATGAAATTCATATGTTAATGGGTGATGGTAAATCTGATGCTGCTAATTTATTAAAACCAATGTTAGCCAGAGGTACCTTGCATTGTATTGGTGCCACCACATTTGCTGAATATAGAAAGTTTATATCAAAAGATGGAGCTTTCGAAAGAAGATTTCAAAAAATTGATGTACCAGCAGCTACAGTTAATGAAACAGTTGCAATTTTAAGAGGTTTACAACCACGTTATGAAATTCATCATGGAGTCAGAATTCTTGATAGTGCATTAGTAGCTGCTGCTCAATTAGCATCAAGGTATTTAACTTACAGAAGTTTACCGGATTCAGCAGTTGATTTAATTGATGAAACTGCTGCCACAGTTGCAGTTGCTAGAGATTCAAAACCTGAAGAATTGGATAATTTAGAACGTCAATTACATTTAGTTGAAGTTGAAATCAATGCTTTAGAAAGAGATGTTGAAACAGATGAAGATTCTAAAGATAGGTTACAAATAGCCAGAAAGAAAATGGAAGAATTGGAAGAACAATTGGCTCCATTAAGAGAAAGATTTCAACAAGAAAGAGCTGGCCATGATCAATTGATTGCAGCTAAAAGAAAGTTAGATGAATTAGAAATTAAAGCTCAAGATGCTGAAAGAAGACATGATACTGCAACTGCAGCAGATTTAAGATATTTTGCCATCCCAGATATTCAAAAACAAATTGAAGAATTAGAGATCAAAGTTCAACAAGAAGAAGAAGCATCAGCTGACCATTTATTAACTAATGTTGTTGGTAGTGAACAAGTTGCTGAAACGGCTGCAAGATTAACTGGTATACCAGTAACTAAGTTAACTCAAGCTGAAAATGCCAAGTTGATCAATATGGAAAAAGAATTAAGTTCAGCAGTTGTTGGACAATCTGATGCAGTTAAAGCTGTATCTAATGCCATAAGATTACAAAGGTCAGGATTAGCCAATCCAAACCAACCAGCATCATTCTTATTCTTAGGATTATCAGGTAGTGGTAAAACTGAATTAGCTAAGAAAGTTGCCGGATTCTTATTTGCTGATGAAAGAGCAATGATAAGAATTGATTGTTCTGAGTTAGGTGATAAATGGTCAGCTTCAAAATTATTAGGAGCTGCACCCGGTTATGTTGGATATGAAGAAGGTGGTATATTAACTGAACCATTATTACGTCGTCCATATACTGTCATCTTATTTGATGAAGTTGAAAAAGCTGCACCTGAAGTTTTAACAGTATTATTACAAATGTTAGATGATGGTAGAATTACATCATCTCAAGGTAAATTGGTTAATTGTTCAAACGCTATAGTTATAATGACATCCAATTTAGGTGCTGAATATATCAATGCAGCCAAAGGATCAAAGATTGATGATACTACTAAAGAATTAGTAATGACATCAGTAAGAAGTCATTTCAGACCAGAATTCTTGAATAGAATTTCAAGTACTGTGATCTTCAATAGATTATCAAGAAAGGCTATAGCTAAGATTGTCAAGATCAGACTTCAAGAAATTCAACTAAGATTTGCTGCTAATGGTAAACAAATATCTTTGGAATTAGATGATGAAGGTTTAGAATACTTGTGTAAGAATGGTTATTCATCAGATTTAGGGGCTAGACCTTTAAACAGATTAATCCAATCTGAAATTTTGAACAAATTGGCAGTTTACTTATTGAAGGGACAAGTTAAAGATAAAGAAACTGCTAGAATCAAATTAGGACCTAAAGGGTTAGAAATTATACCAAATCATGAGATTGAAGATGTTGAAATGGCAGATGTTGATGTTGATGATTGGAGAGATAGTGATGATGAAGATTTAGCTGAACCAGTTGATTAATATGTATGTAAATTAATAAATAATTGTATATATGAAATTCTTAGTATGCTCTGTGAAGTTCGCCTTAATTGATACGGCTCAAACGATACGGCTCAGTTGATTCGGCTCCCTCAATTGATTCCGATTAATCGGTCCCGTACACACCGTTCAGTTCATCCAGCAATTGAGCCTGTTGAATTAGATCGATTGAAGATTAAAAGTCACATCAATAAGCCCCAAATTGATTCCCCACATCAATGTCAACCTCAAAGACCAAACCTACCTTATCAATATTTGTAACTCCACAATATTCATCTCGGTTACACAAAGGCTTAAATGAACTCCGAAGCCTCAAAGTCCCATACAAAAAATCAAAATCAGCGGACTTAGACCAATTGCACGACCCCAGACACGATCATTATAGTGAGGATTCATATGCAAAATAACCAACAAATCATGCGATTTGTGGAGTATATAAGATAAGTGAGTCCCACAAAAATCTTAGATTAATCAAACACAATGATCAACTACGTGGAAGAAAGACACCTTGAACCATTATTTGCATTATCAGATGCTATAGTTGGGGAAGTTGATCCAAATGCTATTAAAGATTCATTACCACCAAATTTCCCAATGGATAGACTTGATGAATATTGTAAGTTAATACCAAGTAAAATTCCCGAATTTAGAGGTGATGTTTTACATGCCATTAGACTGTCAGGAGTTGACTCCAATAGACTTTTAATTGTAGTCATGCTGTTACTTAGTTCAAGAATCACTGCTCCTACATTAACTGGATCTTTTACATTAATCACTGATATGACACTCGAACAAAAACTTGGTTTGTTAAGATATTGGAGAGATTCACCAATACCACCATTACGTAAGATATATAAACTGTTTGTTACTATAACTGTAAAGGTTTATACTTCAAGAGCAGGTGAATTACATAACATCGCCATGGGTTATCCTAATACTGAATTAAGATCTCAATTATATGAAAACCATCGTATTGATGACTTCAGATATAATATGTTTGAAAGAGTTAAAAATGACAAAAGTGAATTATACTTACCAAATTTTGATGCTATAATCATTGGATCAGGTTCAGGTGCTGGTGTTATTGCTCATACATTAGCTGAAGGTGGTTATAAGAGTTTAGTGTTAGAAAAAGGAAAATACTATGCAGCAAATGAATACATCTTCGATGATGCTGAAGGTTTAAGAAACTTGTATGAAAATGGTGGAACTTTAACCAATAATACTCAAGATTTATTTATCTTAGCAGGTTCAACTTTTGGTGGTGGTTCAACAGTTAATTGGTCAGCTTGTATTAAAACCCCTTTCAAAGTTCGTAAAGAATGGTATGACGACTATGGAGTTGAATTTGCTGCTAATGATGAATTCGATAAATGTTGTGATTATGTATGGAATAAAATGGGTGCAAAAATTCCTGAACCAACTCATTCAGTTTCAAATTTAGCTATCTTAAATAGTACCAATAGTTTAGGTTATCATTCAGCAGAAGTTGCTCAAAATAATGGTGATCATTCCAACCATGATTGTGGTAAATGTTATCTCGGATGTAAATTTGGGGTTAAACAAGGAAGTCAACAAAATTGGTTTAGATATGCTTCTGAACATGGTACTGAATTTTTAGACCAAGTTAGAGTTATTAGAATTCTTCATAAAGGTGGTAAAGCTTATGGAGTTGAATGTTTCGATAATGTTACCAATTGTAAATTCACTATAACTGGACCAAAGAAATTTATTGTTAGTGGAGGTTCATTGAATACTCCAGTAATCTTACAAGATTCAGGTTTTAAGAACAAACATATTGGCAGTAACTTGAAGCTTCACCCAGTATTGTCTGTTTTAGGTAATTATGGTAAAGATTTTGATATTAATGCATTTGAACATCCTATATTGTCAACAGTTAGTAATCAAGTTGCCGATTTAGATGGTAAAGCTCATGGTCCTAGAATTGAAACTATTTTACACGCTCCTTTCATAGAAGGTGCTTATTTACCATGGCATAGTCCTGAGCAAATTCGTAGAGATATGATCAATTTTAATCATACTGCAGCTATGTTAGTCATTACTCGTGATCAATCAAGTGGTACAATTTTTAGTGATAAAAGAGAACCAGGTAAACCTGTAATTCAATATAGTGTCAATAAGTTTGATAAAAAAGCTATATTGACTGGTGTACTTATAGCTGCTGATATGCTTTACATTGATGGAGTTGAAGAGATCATTTTAGGACAAGCGTGGTCACCAAGATTCATTAGTCATAAACCAAAACATGAAAGAACTATTAAAGATAAAGATTATGTCGAATGGCGTAAAAACATTGAAAAAAATGGATTCTTTGCTTATGGGATAACTTACGGATCAGCTCATCAAATGAGTAGTTGTAGAATGTCAGGTAAAGGTCCAGGATATGGTGCTGTCGATTTAAAAGGGAAATTATTTGAAGCTAGCAATGTTTATGTAGCTGATGCTAGTGTTTTACCAACTGCAAGTGGTGCAAATCCAATGATTAGTACTATGACAGTCGCAAGACATATTGGGTTAGATCTTGTTAAGGATTTACAAGTCAGTCCAAAACTTTAGAGACTCTAGGATCAATAAGAGATTTAGTTTTAAATGTACGGTATTATGTGTTCTATTTACTCTCATGTTTATGCTTTAAGCATAGATCATACTATCACGACTTAAGAAGAACTTCAATGTATTTGGGACCTTTTCTTCATCATCAAAATGACCAGCAAATCCAATTGGGCCCTTGTCACACTCTGAACAAATTAAGACCCTCTCTATAGTGAAGATTTTGTCATCTATTTGGAATGTAGTTAAGTCTGTTAGGTCTCTACTTACTCCAATATTGTCAAAATCCCACATATCATTTACTTTGAAGTATGAAATATTCAAAGTGTCATCGACGTTTACCATCTTTGGTGATTCTGGTAGTGTTATTATCGACTTTTTGATAGTATCTGTATAAGGAATGATTTTAGTATCACAAGAAGGGAATGGACATTTTATATGGGATGCCAAATGGGATTCGTTTAGCTGATGATAATTCATTGTGGGACCAGTGCGATCTCCTTTAAAAGTCAGAAGTCTATATTAATACAGCAAGTAATGCCGATGGCAGGAGACATTTGACCTAATCAGGTCGACCTCTCTTCTGCCAGCCATAAATAGTTATGCAAGACAAAACCTTATTTTTAAATATACAAACAAATTTCAGGGATACTACACGGATATCACC